>JACEOJ010000106.1:0-37635 GCA_013761285.1 Campoletis sonorensis | reverse complement strand
CAGCGCTACTTTGATCTAATTCATCGTCGGTGGTGACTATGTCGCTTCTACTACTCCCTCCAAGCTATTTCTATTGGCTATGGTTTCCGGCTTTTGCGGGACATCAAATTGGTATTAATTATCGGGCAATTCTCTCGTAGCCAACCTCTCCCTCTCTCTCTCTCTCTCTTTCTCTCTCTCACTCTCTCTCTCTCTCTCTCGGGCTCGATATACTTCCATCCGAAGTACTTTGAGGCTTCGACCGGACGAGGAATTCAACGCTCTGAGATTCACGTTAAAGCATCCGAGCTCAAATAAAATGAGTTCAGGATAGATTGCTGGAAACGGAGCCTATCAAAATGTTATCCTTCGATTACGTCTGTAATTAAGTTCAATTGAAACAAATCTTTACAGCGTAAATTTTTGTTTTTGTTTTTTTTTTCCATGAGTTAAGAGTTTTTTGAAAATATTGTTATTTGCATATTCGAGGCAATTGATTTTTCGTAATTCTTCATTCAGTTTGATTCATTTTATGAAATACATTTTCAAGTGTTTTTTTTGACGATAATATAAAATAGTGTTGATACAGAAAAAGGCAAATAGTTAAAGCCAAATAAACATTCTCACATATATTTGACAAATATTACAGAGAAACATCGGAACGTGGTAACAAAGAATAATTGAAATTATGCAAACGATCCAACGAAACAAAGTCAACGACTGACGACTATTTTATTATCATTTCTTTTTACGAATTAATTATGAATTAATAAAAAAGTGGGATATGGTTACATCGAAAATTTAACATTTATTAGAGACATTCCCAAAACGCAAGTGTTATCGAAATAATTCAGAAACATTGATGTGCACTTTTTAATTAAAAAGGTATTAAAAAAAACATATTTATTCGATAATAAAACGTGCAATTATCAAATATGATACGTTTTAGGATTTCCTACACAAAGTAATTGGAATAAATTTCTTTCAAATAGACAATTAAGTAACTTTCATTCGTCATTTAATGGATTTTTTTTTTTTTTTTTTTAAACTTCTAAGAAAATGTTTTTCGGACGAAATTGAAAATAAAAATGTAGCAAAAGGTAGGGTCGAATAAATTGTGAGAAAAACACGATTTCATAGGCAATGTGTCTTACTTTGTCGCGGGGACTGCAGGAGGGCTCGTGATTGTCGAGGTTTGGGGCTGGGAAGATACTGGAAGTTTGCCAAAAAGCTGACAGGAAGATTTTTTCGTATCTCGCGTTGGGTGAGTGTCTCGTACGAGTAGCCACAAAGGGATAGAGGAGTTATCCGCGTATTGTGTCTCATCATTTTCAACCCTGGTGCACTAATGACTGAGCTAGCCCTCGGAGCGTTCTTCACCAACTCCTTCGTTCTTTTTTCTTTCTTTTTTTTCTTTTTTTTTTTTTTTTGTAATCCTGCTGCAATCTGGTCTTCTCATCCTCGTGTTCCTCCGACATTCTCGAGTATAAAGATAACCGAACTATGAGGGACGCTTTTTTTCAACATATTGATATAAGGAGAGTAAAAAATGGAGGACAAGAAAGTAGAAAAATAAAAAAAAGTAATAAAAAAATAGAAAAAAAAAACATTACATAAAAAATACAACGAGTAAACGTTACTAGCCTGAGGGTTAATTTGCTTTTTGGAGGGTGACGATACAAATCGCCCTCGAAAAGCAATGCATTTTCTTTTCTTGGCACCCTCCAAAAAAGGGGTGGCTTTTTTTATATTTATTTCAGCCATTCCACGTCGGCTAAATTTTTTTCTCTCGTCAAGCCCCTCGACAAATGAGTTAATGTTATTGATTTTTTGCTCATCAAAAAACAAAGTTGGAGGGTAGACGTCAGTTTTTTTTTTTTTAGTGTGTTTTTTTTCTTTTTTTCGTTAAGGTCGTTGATAATAAAGGTTTTGCTACTCCGCAGAGTGTATACCCTCGAGAATGACGACGTAGATTGAGCCTCAAAGGCAAAGAAAATTTCCAACCCACCGTTCTTAAAAAAAAAACGCTTTTTTCTGCTCATTTTTTGAGCTTATTTTCTGTCACATCTTTTTTATTGTCTAGACGAATATGTCAACCGGGTTATTGATCGTTTGCTTATCGATTTTACAACCCGTTCGCGTATGTCGTTACATCTCCGGACGACCAAGATATTTCGCGGAAAATATTGCCTGGAATCACGACTGTGTAATGGACGTTCATTCAGTTGCCTGATAAACCCCTCGGGATTCCGGACTGTTGCGTTCGCTATATTAGCCCACGGAGGTCGAAGGCCAAAGGTTGTGTAAACGCGAGCGTTTAAGGGTGTGAGGAAGGGACAGGGGCTACGAACCGGTGAACCGCATCGTTCTACAACGTGTACGCGATCGAAAATCGCTGCGGTGAATTATAATACCGCATTGATTTACGCCATTGTCTTTATCTCCGGAAAACGTCAATTATCTTAGATATCCACGTGATTTTTTTTTTCTTACTGGCCAACAAAAATTCTACTCTTTATCTCTTCAATTCCCTTTTGCCTCGATGATTGACAATAAAGGATTACTCCAATTTGCCATGAAAATCAAAAGTTTCTTGGTCTCGTGAAATCTTCAATTAAAACTTCCAAAAACATCGACAATCGTCGTGAAACTTGCAGAATTCATAATTTCACGAATTTGGCAATGAAACTGCATCGTTGACATACTTTAATTTGAAGTTCCCGGAAAAAGTTGTTAAAAAGTTTGTATTTTCGAAAAATTAAATTTTACCTAAAAAAGATTGTATTTTTTTGTAAAATTGTTCTTTTTTTTTCAATTTCTCGTCCATGACATTTGACAGGACAAAATTTGTCTATTTCGAACGTAATTAAGAGAACATTTATCCCGAAGTTTCTACAGTGTCAAAGTTTATTGTCGAAAAACTAGAAAAAAACGAGTACTTTAAACAACAAAATCGTCGTATTTTTTATCACTTTTTTTAAAAACTTGTGTGCTTGAATATCTCCAGAGTGCAGATTTGTCAAAGTAACTTTTAGTAGCGTTGAATTCGGAAAATTTGTTTTGCTTTTTCTTCCTTCTCGTATTCCCATGCTTTTGAGTCCCAGCGACAACGTTGTCGAGGAGGACGATATAAGCTCTAATGCACCTATTCTTTCCGTCATTCCAAGTTCCTCCCTTATTTATATTTCCGTTTAACTTCTATATCTATACAAGTTTCTTTATATTCTTTCGTAGAAAATGTATAGAAATGTCGAGCGTTATAAAGCTGTCGTGTGACGAGAGTACCAGGATAAATCATGGCGTTTCATTCTTTTCGTGATGCTCGTACTACCCTCGTATTTTGTTAAATTCATCCCCTTAAAAATGTACTCGTCGAACTCTCATTCCCAGCAAACAAAAATTCATTTAAAATGCCAATAGAAAAATGTATCGTGTGTTTTTTGTTTATTGAAAAATCATAAAATAAATTATAATAAAAAATAAGAGGGAGAGAGAGATGTTGAAAAAAATCACGTGATTCATACAAACAGCGTGGAAATGAATAAAATGAAGATTAATTCCTCTAAAAAAAGAGCATTGCTTAGGTTTTATTGAATTCTTGTCTTGATATTTCAAAAAATCACGAAACCCCGCAGAGTAAATAAATTTTACAGAGTAAAATGAAGAAAAAAAAGGAAAAAAGATAACAAACCAACAAAAAGTTGTTATTCAATTAGAGAGCACGGTACAAATCGAAGAATTTATTGGAGAATGGCCGCGTGATGGAAATTCGAATTGCGGAATCGCACCGGTTCGCCTGATCCTGTAATATAAACGTTCCACCCCGCCCTTCTATACCGTTTCTGATTAATCTACATACCGCTAAACAGAAATACCGTTGTACGTTCACCACCCAAAGTGGTGTCCTCTGTCGTAAATCACTTTTGAGAAATGACACGAGAGCCTGGAAGAGGCTCGAGGGCGTCATCTTTCTACGAAAAAATCAACCACCGACGTCTTTCGATTCGAAGCTTCCCTTCGCCACTTTTCACAGCCAGAATTTCTCGTAGGCTTGGTTTTTGCCGACCGTCGAGAAGTTTGTCGGTAAAGCACGGCTCTACTTGGGTACCCGATGAAAATACAGAGTTCTTCATCCCCCCAGAAAATATTGCGAGTCGAATAAACTTCCCCTGAGTCAGCCCCTTCGAGTCAAGAAAATTGATTTTTTAAACATAAATCTTTTGACGGTCGTACCGTGACGTAATTTGATCGCTCAGTCGTTTACCGTGATTTCGACAACTGCAGCCACTGATTACCTTCCCTTGAAAATTCGCCATAAAGTTGGCACCAAAGAAAATTGAATTTTCATGCTGGCAACGTTTACCAGGAGTCAATCGACGCGGAATCGTTAGTCGGTGAAGAATTATACTAATTAATCCATTTCTCGGGTAATGTTAACGTTGGAAAATAAAAATAAAGATTCACCTCAAAGAGGGCGAACTTGGGGGCTAAATTTTGAAAAAAATCATTTTTTCAAAATTCCCCACCACTGTGTGACCACCAAATGAATTATATTCAAAAAAAATCAATTCATTCGACCTGGGACTCAGAACAGGTCCCAAATACCATTTATTTCCCTCATTTATCTCCCAAGGGCTTGAAGTTTTCGATGCATCCGTACGTTCTTGGTAAATTGACATGTAAGTGATTTTCTTTTGCGTATAAATACGTCATATATTATGCATACATTGTAAATCCTCCGCTGAGGAATGAAAGAACGTACGAGTCAAAAGCTTTAACATGTAAAGTCGAATGGGTTACGCCCTTTTCTTTAAAACCAGTCGATACAAACGGAAATTCGATTATATGGCGCTATGCATGCATCCCGATGAGAAATTTCTACCACCCTCAACATATATAACTATATTTCACATATGCATATCGTATGGTAACGCTTTAATAGTCGACGAGAATTATGGAAGCTCTCGACCAGCTTATAGTTCACCGCGGCATATGAGCTTTTTCATGCAAAGTCGTACGTCATTTTGTAGCCTCTTTTTTTTCATTTCTCCATAACGTCGTGAAAAAAAAAAACAAAAAAACTAAAAACATTTAACGAACTTTTGAAAACTCATTTATTTTTTAATATCTCATCTCGAAACCCGGAGAAAAAAAATTAGATTTTGTAAAAAAATATTAGATGTTGAAATATATGTACGAACTCAAAAAAACTTGACTATAATTTTCATCCTGAACGTTAAATTTGTTATATTTCTAAAAAATTTCGATAAAAAGGATTGCAAAGTCACGAATATCGAATCTTTTAGCAGAAATGATATTTAACAGAATTTTTTAACGACTCGCAACTTCAGCAGAAAATACAATTTATCAATAATGGATAAAAAAAAGTTTTTTTTTATTAGTTCGATGAATTTTTTTGTCATTTTTAAAATTTTGGATTGATTTTCAACAAAATATCCTGTATGTGTATCTCCCGCTGTTATCGTGTATAACTAGAGTGAAATATATATGTACGTATACATGTAAAATGTATGTAGCGACGAACATTCACTGTTCAGTCGATGAGATCGTCTGACATAACGAAGAGCGACAGCGTGATTAAACGTAAAATCTGACTGGTCGACATGACCCTTGTCTGTTGGTATGTCCCTTAAATTTTCTCCTGCTCTATTAAATGGTCGAGGGATGTGTGGTGTTTAAGCACAAACGTAATAGTCTACGAATCCGATTGGAAAATCGTTTTAAATGGATTGTGTGTGTAATTGTAACAAATTCAAATTCACCTGTACATTGTGTCGCGAGCCAAATACTGTAAACGTTGAGTCTGTGGATTTTCATATGTCTGTGTATGTGTGTTTACGTTGTCTCTTCCAAGTCATTTGCAACAGTCTCGTAAAGAGCTATGTTCGAGTCTTTTCTACCGTATAATCGAATCATCCGAAGCCTCTTAATACATGTGCCAGAATAAAAGGCTTATTCGTTCGAGCTCATTTATTTTTCAAATCCTTTAGTTTCGCGACGACGAATCGCTTTTTCTTTATCTTTTGACAGTCTTATTTAACTGAGCTGTACGATTCCATTAGATAAACAAATCGATAATAAAACAAATAATAAAAAATAGGAAAAATAAATGAAACCCTAGAAAAATGTCTTTCATTTGTGGATTTAATAACCATTCTTTATTCTTTGTTGACTCAAAATTGAGACTAGTGTGACTTGGAACTGGACGACAAGTCAATTATGGTGAGTGAGTTACTAAAGCTCTCTCTGGCTCAAGTGGATTCTCGGTTTTCATCGTGCTTTCTTCGTTCCACGACCTATTAATATCCTGTAACCGAGATCCATTCTCATTTATCGTTCTTCCGACGACCTCCGATAATGGACGACGTGAAGAGAGAGATAAAAAGAAGAAAAAACAAAATCGTTTTTATTTATTTTTTATTTCGTCTGGTTCAGTGAATCGGACAATATAATATTTTTCTGTTGTTCTTTTTGTTGAAAAATTATTTTTTAGATGGATACAATTTTAGGAAAATTTTCAGTTGGTCTCTTTTTTACGTCCTTGGGCTTTTTTTAACTTCGATTTGACGATGAAACTTGCTTTTATTTATGAAAACTTTTGCAATATGGATTCTTTCGAGTAGTAAAATATGTTAACTTTGAAAAAATGAAAACAAAAGAAAAACAACTCACTCTTTGGAAGCTCCACCTTTACTAAAAGTAATTCGATTAAAAGACCGTCAGGTTGAAAGGGGCAAAGAAAGACGAAGGTCCATCATCGTGGGCTCAGCTTTTCGAGTTTAATTCATGGACAGACGTTTGCTTTTCACGGATGTTGCCCGAAGCTAGCAACTTTGTTATTCAAACGCCTTCTCAAAACTACTAGACGCTTTTCATTCGAAAAAAAGTGTAAAACATGTCTCTGGGGGCAACCTTTCGTCGTTTCGAAATCTTAACACTATTTCTCCGCTTGAAAAAATATCATGACGCGGTACGTAAAAGAAGGGCTTTGTAGAAGTTTATTTTTTTTCGCCGAAACAGTCGTAACCTTTGGTACAAATATTCAGTCACAAAATCCTTGTAAATTTTGTCCTTGTTATCAAATAACTATTATTTTATGAACAATAAACATTTCCTAAATATTGAAAAAAAAGAGGATAGTCATAACAACCAACAATATTTGTTTAAATAGAGACGAAAAAGTTCACTAAATCATCAACAGTTTTTAGTATAAAAACAACCTATTACTCAACGAAGGTTCATTATAAAAAAGATGCGAGAATTCCAATAGTTTTGTACGGTTATTAATTATTTTGTCTTGTTAAGTATATAAAAGCTCTGAAAGGACAGGCTGAAGGGAAAGGATTTTTCGTGATTAAGGAGGTTCGATCGTTTCTCATGCGTTCGATAAATTCCAAGTTTAATTGTTTATAATTTGCACGAATCTTCTTAACAATCACACTCAACCGTGGGTAAAATTAGAGGAAGTTTGACCGTTTAGAAATCGAGTTATTAGTTGTAAAATATCGTATTTTTTCCTAACTTCCCAAAAGACCTTGTGTTAAAGTTGCGATTTTAAACACCGAATATCTCGATTACCAGACGGTGAAACCTTCTCAAATTTTTTCCACATTATAATGCGACGCTCAAGAAGATTGACGCAAAATTTCAAAAAATCATCTTGGAAAAATTGTATCCGATCATTTAGCCGTTGCTTTGTATACACTTTTATGATTATGCCGATAGAACCTCGTTAATAAAAAGTAGGAACGAAGCCAGGATTTTATAAGTTTGGTGGAAAAATGAAAATTCGAGAAAAAAAAAGCAAGAGTTCGTTTACCTGTCGAAATTGGCGAATGCCGCCATTGATTCGTAACGAATCTGCAGCAATGCCCGCTATTCCATCGCCCGGTTCGCGGAGTTGCCTCAGAGAAGCTGCACTGGGTGCTGCACCCGAGTGGAGGGGACAGCAGCATCCTGAACAACAGCAAGCCGAGGCCTCGGGTTGAGAACTTTGACGTATAATCCGCGTGCTTGGCGAAGTTGTGACGAGTACGGGTGGTGGTGCTGGTGCTTGACACGGACAGCAGTGGTGGCCTCCGCTCTTAACGCTTTCCCTTTTGTTATATGGAAAACAACAACAAAAAAACAGAGACCGAGAATAATAGGCAGGAACGAAGAGAAATGGAGAGCACGTTGTATTCATTGTCGTTGTTTTTTCTCGTTTTTTCTTTTCTTTCGTTTTTTTCGTCTATATATTTGTAGGAAGGTGTATGAAGGAGGCTTAATTTTGAGGTTGAAAAGTGTCACTGTCATTATCGTCGAGGACGGTACAAGATTCCTATACCCTGGAGCAAATCCACCATCGTTAATGATTTTCAACGGCAATTAGTGCCCGTGAAGGAGTCTCTTTTATTTTTGCCTCTTGTTGCCTTTCCATTTTCTTCACCTATTCATCACTGCTTCATTGGAAATTCCAACCGGGTAATGCTTCCAAACTCGAAGACAATTTTCTACGTGACTCGATTTTTAAATCAAACATATAGTGTCCGAAGCCTGGAGTTGAGGGAAACATAAATACAGCTCTGATTTCGCAAAATTATTACTTTCCAATTAGACTTTTTGTAATTTAGAAACCAATTTTTTTTCAATCTCATTGGAATATCTTTCTGATGAAAATAATGAGCACTTGAAATATCTAACGATCTTGTTTATTTTGTTGATAGATTTACGACATTTTTTTAGCAACGAAAATACAGCTCTGATTTGCCCAAAATTATTACTTGCAAACTAAAGTTTTTTGTAAATTGAAAACCAAGTTTTTTCAACCTCATTGGAATGTCTTCCTGATGAAAATAATGAACACTTGAGACATCTGACGATGTTGTTTATTTTGTTGATGGATTTACGATATTTGACCTAATTAGAAAGATATTTCCTTACCGTCTCGATTACCTGATCGTGTTAATCGATTTTTTCATCCTATTCAATAGCCTATCATGCAAACTTTCCAACATTAATTCACCCATCAGTCTAATCGGATGATGTAAATATCCTTGAAGAAAAGTGGTAAAAGTCGTATTGATCGAGAACTTGAGAAATAAAATTGATTTCCCCGTGGAACGTGGTACGATAGCTGCGATTACTCCGAATACAGCCTGTTACAGAATTTACATATGTCTGTTACGTCCTATAAATTCTCTTGGGAACCGTAGCACGTAGTCCTTCATGTGCGAATATCTACATAGACTCACGATGTGGAATCTAGTTGTGGAAAAATAATATGAATGTTGCGCATGAAAAAGGAGAGGATGAAATAAAATTGAAGCACATTGCTAACCTCTTTTCCAGAAAGTACAATTGAATAAAGTCGAATCTGTTGAAAAAACAAAAGAAAAGTAGTCCCTACGACGAATGAGCGATAAAATTCACTGAGAAATGTTCATCTCGAAGTGGCAATTGGTGGTATTTCGAAACTTTTGATTCAATGAGAAATTTTTGAAGCTCGAAATAACAGGGAGAAATGATCCTTGAAAAATTCAAAGTCACGAAGACAATGTGACCGTTCGCTCATGTATATTTTTATTTTATCACAAAAACTTGACTGCTGGTGAAAAGAAACGTGAGACCAGACCTTGCTGGAGGCTGAAGTGAGTTTTATAAGTGTAAACCCTCGAGGCTGCGTTGGCGTTCCAATTTCATAGCCGAGGAAGCTGATTCACAAATTCTCTGACCCTCTCGCCCTGTGTTTCAGGTCTAGAGCACACCCACTGACTCCTCAAGTATCCACGCTATTTGGTCAAGGTTTTGTTTATGAATCCAATCTTCAAAACAGTCAAGTTTATCACGCTTCTCACAAATCTCAATTGTTTCATTAACACTGTGGCGAGTATTACAAATTCCTGACCGCAAATGGAATTCAATCTCGACTGATTTGGCGAATGTTCTAACTATTATGGAACATTGACTTTGATTGACATTCCGGAAGCTCTGTTTCTTGAACCTGTAAATCTATCTTCACAGCTGATTCATCGAAAGATGGAAATCATGAGTGAAGATTTTGATAAAAAGTTGTAAATCAATCAAAAAATGGACTCTCATGAAATCCCTACTTTCTGGTTCAAGGTGACTCTTTTTATTCACAGTACAAACCAAAAGTTGTCCATCAGGAACTAAGTAGAAGTTTGAGGGTTCATTGGAGCTCAAGAAAGTTTGAAGGTTAACATAAAATACTATTTATCCTTAACAAAACCTTTGGATACTTTGGTAATTGGGTCTTAAGATTGTGGTTACGAGGACGGAATCACGTTGTATATATGTTTTGGAGTCTTGGATAGTGGCGAAGTCACGACACACCGCGAAAGGTCGTAAACCTCGTGGGGTAGCCATGGAAAATATAAGTTGGGTCACGCATGGCTTTTGCCAAGCTCGTTACCCCTCACAACTTTCTACTTTGTCGGCGGTGGTGATGGTATGAGAGTATCACTAATTAACCGAAAATTACGTTTACCCGCTGCGAGGGTATAACAAATTTGTGGTTTGCCTGGGAATTCGTAGGATGTTGAGGGTGTAAATGGTGAAATAATTGAAAAATTGTTGGATTGAGGTCAAAAAATAGGGTCACTCAAGCTTTGAGTTATGTTTTTGAACAGTTGGACGTAACAGTATGGTCAAGATTCGTCATATTCGTTGTAAATAAGCGTACGATAAACGAAAAATTGAAAAATGGACTCATGGGAGGTCAATGGTTGAGTGTTTTCGTGTTTTGTCCAACAACAAAGGTTTGAGATGGAATGTTAAACGCGAAAGCGAGTATTACCTTGATATGCTGCGAGCCAAATGTAGTGCCGACGAAGGTGCGAGTGATTCTCTTCGATCGCAGCGACAACGATTATACGGATGTGGAGCTGCTGTTGATAGTTGTCTCATGCGTTGAGCTCCGTAAATCGTTGAGGCTGTTGGATTAACGGGTGAAACGTGGGAATGCTGTTGGACTAATACTTGTTGTGGCTCATTTCCATCGAGCCGACAATGTAACTCGATGTCAGGCACCGATCTGGTTGACGTCTCTTCATTCGTTGCACTTTCCTCAGATCCGCCCAGTCCCGAGACCGACAACTGTGGCGATGCTACGAGAAACGTAGCACGATCTTGCCGCGTTAAAACAGGTTTACCCTGGGGCACGCTCGTTGCACTTCCGACCACAACCGGGGGCGGTGGTCCGCGAGTAAGCAACGCTGCAGTTTCCTCGCTGCTACCGTATTCCCCGTTGTTTCCAACGTCCTCCGAGCCAGCATTTCCATTCGAGTTCATCATCTCGGATCAGCTTCAACGAGCAATCGCGCCCTCGCGCTTCTCCGCTCTTCCACCTCTCTTAATCAGCCCCGTAACGTCGCCATTTCCTAAAATCCAGACACGAGACGAGACATTCATTAGATCGGCCAGACGCCTCCGAATCATGCTTTTACCTTTAAATCTAATTTTCATCATTTTTTTTTTTACTGCGCAATCGACGAGACTTATTGAGAAATACTTTTTTTCGCACAATATTTATTGAACTTTCAATAATCACAATGTTGTTGTCTACTTTTTCGTTGACATCTAAACGCGTTTGTAGAATACCTTGGTACCGATTTTTTTATCGTTGAGTGACTTCAACGACCACGAATATTTCGTATATTTGGTGATAGTTTAGAGAATTTTTTTTTTTTTTCTTTCGATTACATTAATATCGAACGAAGGTTTTCGCGAAAATTTCACTTTATCCGCCGAACAATTTCATCAAAGCTGCATCTCGTCAAACACGGAGTTTCATGTTTGACAGAAGCGGTGAAAAAACGAGTGAGTAAATTGATATGAGCAAAATGCATAAACATGTGAGTGAAGCGCATGATAAAATTTCTTCAAAGTGAAAGCGTGTGCTGCTGCCTTGAGGTATTTCATAAGAAGGAGGCATGAAAAAAAAAGGACGAATGAAATATGCAAACAAGCAACCGGAGAACAATAACAGGGAGGAACGAAAATTTGCCAAGTCAGTGAAAATGGCAATGAGAGAGACGGAGAAAAAAAAAAATAATAATAATAAAAATAACAATGATATGACCTCGTATATCACAAGCGTTTGGTTACACAAATGTATCTACGCATCCACTTTCATATACTCTATGCAAATTCTCGTTAGTTCGACAAACATAAAACGCCGCGCATTCGCGCATATTCAGTAATGTATACACATACATCCATAGACATATGTTGAGAGAGAGAAAGAGAGAGAGAGAGAGAGAGAGAGAGAGAAAGAGAGAAAGAGAGAGAGAGAGAGAGAAAAAGAGAGAGAGAGAAAGAGAGAGAGAGAAAGAGAGAGAGAGAGAACTGAAAGAGGGAGATTCTCTGGAGCGCCATAAAATTAGATTTGCGTGGTGCTTGGTTGAGAAGCAGGCACGTGGAACGAGCCACGAGGTAAAGGGTGAATGAGTTAGAGATATATATGTGATATGTGAAAAGGGCGAGCATGAATATTCGGTTGACAAAAAACGCTGACAAGTGCAACGAAAAAAAAAGTTGTCGTATAATCTGTCTTTTTGTTTGAAATTTGTTCTTTTTATTGCGTTTATATTCGTCTCTCTTTTTGTTTCCGCATTGTTCAACATTTTTTGTCAGGTTCTTTGAACACGTCACGTGTACGAAGTGCGAATAGCGGATTTGACGTGAATCAAAAGTAAAAAGATTTTGCACAGTGGACCCTTTGAAATTTTAACCCGCCGTCCTTGCACCTTCGAGACTTTGAACGAAAAGTTTTGGAGCGCGCACCGGTGAATAATTCTTTATTCAAATCTCGGTTAAAAGTGCACGAGGAAATGTCTCGTGGGCAGAGAGATAGCTGCTCTCTGTTTTCCTTATGCATTTCCGGATCCGCGGAAAGATGTGGAACGAGAGTCTCCGCGTAGTTGGAAGGAAGCGAAAGATATGAACATACGCAGGAAGTGAACGAGTTTAAAGCTACAGGAAGATGGAAAGAAAGAAAGAAAAAGTGACAGAGAGGAAGGAAGTCGAGAAAGAAAAGTTGAAAGTAAGAAACTCAGGGAAATGTTGAGTGTAGCACTTTGAGAATTTACGTCTGGGAAACTACAGACTTAAAAACTACCCCGTATTTATGTAAATTACCGGAGTGAACCCACTTAAAAGGGGGAAAAAATAGACGTTTTTTAAACTGCTTGATCTTGGCACCAGTGGATTCAGAATTATACACCGATGTCTTATTAAACGGATTATTCGTTGCGTTGCAAACGCAAAGTCAAGGTGGAAGCTCCACTTTAATAAAATTCCATAACAAATGTTCCGACGTCCATTAATATTATTGCTCGAAATCCTGAGAAATTTGTACTATTCACTTAGACAGGTATACGCATTATTTCGTGTTAGCGAAAATGTCAAGAGACATCGTCGAGGAAGGTTGGATGAAAATGGAGACGACAAATATTGGGTTAACTCGAATGGTTCGTTCGTTCATTCTACTCTTGGAAATCTAGTTACCTCAAATCGTTTAATTTTGTATAATGATGAGATAAGACGAAAGTTATTGTGATATTTAAAATCTCACTAAAATCCCCAACCTCATTAAATCAAATTAAAGTTAAAAGATTTATTTTTCATTTTATAGGAAAATAAAGTTTCCAACTTTCTCTATTTTCCAATACCATCGACAGTTTTGTGGTACATTTCATTTATTTTCCAACCTCCTTTCTCGTTATTTACTTTTAATCACCTGTCGCTCTTTTCCATGATGGTGTAATCGTCATTTTAATTACAGATGCTATCGTACGTAATTCTTAGTTTTATTGCAATACGTAACAAAGAAGCCGAGGAAAACGTTTTCGCAAATGAGCTTGTTTTTCGCTCTCTAGACTAGACACCAACTCAAAATAAATGAAATATTGTTATTATTGAGTTTACATCAACCTGATGTTACTACGATGACAAATAAACGTACAGAGCGTGCGTTTAATGACTGCTGGGCATAAATAAACCAAAGAGCACGTAGAATTAATTCAATGCATTGGAACTCGAATGTATAGATATAGAGAAAAACGAGAGACACGTTTGTTAGAGAGGTTGCAAGAGAGAAAGAGAGAGAAAGAAAGAGAAAGAGAAGGAGAGAAAGAGAAAGAGAGAGAGCTTGGGAAATGTTGAACCACGAGCCGAAGGCGTAGCTGAGGGTGACCGAAGTATGCGTGCTTTACGCATACAAATGGATATAGACATACATAAGAGAACAGGCGCCCCGAGGCTACCAGGAATAGTCACATCGATCGAGGGGCGTTTGTTATAAAAGTATAAAATAATGTATTATTAAAAACGACAATTAATAATAGACAAATACCGAAAGATAAATCTTCATTATCGAATAAATAGCTATTTGGTGATAATCATTAAAAGCTAACTTCGATTTATTAGTCAGAATTCAATGAACACGTGGGATTATTAATCGTGAAACGAAATTTATCAACGCACTTTATCGGCAGATTTCGAGCTCAATTATAAATTATTTATGCATCGCATTGTCGTTTCTTGCTCCACGCGGAACCACAACACGATTCAAAGTCGTTTCAACGGGTTCGTTGACCTCTCGCCACGTCGATCAAGCTTTTCGATGCTTTTAGCTCGAAACAAAATCCACTGACGAACAGTCACATGTCAAAAAGGCTATGCGACGAATGCATGTTTTGTTTTGGCAACTTATTCAAGAGTTACGTCCTTTCATCTTGCCCCAAAACCATTGAAGTGTGGTTCAGATTTGATGCCGTTGGAAAGGGGAGAAACCGAGAGAGATTTTCTTTGTTTTGATTAGATTTTTTATGCCCTGGTGACCCTCTTGGGTCAATGAAGCCCAAAAACTTCAATTCATTCCAGAGCAATGATCGCACAGGAAAACAATAAAATAATAATAAAAAGACTGAAATAAAAATTTGAGAAAGTAACCAAAGTAGAGACATTGAAAAGAGGCAATGGGGAGGATTAAGGAAGAGAGAAAGAGAGAAAACACTGTGAATAAGTTTCACATGAACGTTTGGGTGACACAAATTGCTGGCGATATCAAAGTCTGGTGTTCAAAGTAGAGGCACATGTGCTGAGATACGGTATCCGTAAAAACGAGATCAAGTCCCTGTGTTCTATAATGAAAGAGGAAACGTCAAAGCTCCTAGAAAACTGTGGCAACTTTGTGTTTCTTCGAAAAAGCTTTGAAGCCATGGTAATTTATTCCATTTCTTAATGCCTTTGAGTGATTTGTTTGATTCCATGGCAGAGCGATTGCTCTCGAAAACTCTGATAAACTTTGTGTCCTCACGTGACCAACGTTGACAATGTCCAGACCACCCTCTTGTGTCAATAAAGATATTTAAGTTTTTCCAACTCTGTTTCGGCTCGAATAAAATAGAGAAAAGTTTCCTATAAATATATCAGAGCTCTGCGATCAGTCGAGCGAAATTTTCGAATAGTAAGATCCAGACAAAAATTCAATAACAATGAAAAGAGAAGAAAAAAAGAGATGAAAAAAGAGGGTGCACACATCGAGCCTTCGTGGCTTTACAGCAGAGTAAGTTTTATTACACTTCTTTTTCCCCCAACTGCTTTGAACCCTCCTTACGTTACTTTTCCTCCTTTTCATTGTCCCCTGCTTTTTCTCTCAGATGTTGTCCATCCTATAAACTCTCTTTTCTTTGCTTTCTCTTTCTCTTTGCCTTATTTTATTCTACTCACGAGGGTTACGTGTACAGTATTCACAGTGGAATTTCGTCGTACACTGCAGTTAAATGCATTTTATGAGCTTACCAGCATCCACGAGGCGCCAATAAAGCATAATGCAGCATCAGTCTTTCTTTTCTTTCTCAGCATTTTCATGGGAGTCATTTAAGGCGCTAATTTTTCTCCTAAACCTTCACATCTTCCACGCCACATTATTTTCCATCAATTTATACAACAAATACAATAAAAACAAGACCCTCAATAACTTCATTTAATGATCTCGACGTCATCAACATCTTAGTAAACATCATAACGTCTCTACTTTCATAGATTCTCATCGAACTTAAGGAGTTTCGGTACAAGTCACGAAATGTAACCATTTTATTCAAATTTCTACAATACGTTCTTTCACTTATCCTCAATATGTCCTCCAAGTTTCAAAACGATTGTCTGCACCGTTTCCACAAAATTCTCAAATGAAAAGTCACTTGTTAACTCAGAGACGTGCCTACGCTATCCTTGAACTCCAGTCATGTGCATTAAACAATTAAAAAAAATGTCAAAAAGGTTATAAAAAACTGTCAAAACACTCAAAATATCGTTAAAATTGTGCCCCCAGAAAATGAAATAATTTGTCTACATCGTTTATTAATTATTCATTCTTTCGTCAATGAAAACGATCAATTTTTCAGTAATCATGTAATTTTACTACGAAATTTTGTTGTGTGAAGTTAGATCCTCGCTTGAGAACAATAGAATTTCCTCCCAGATTCTCCCTAAATATAAGCTGAACTATTACATTGTACGACTTGTACCGAAACTCCTTAATTAACCATCATCGAACTGTCATAATGATCGAAATCCAACGAATCATCATACTGATTATTCAGATGATTCGTAGCACAATCTTGACATGTGTGCGAGCATTAATGCGGTTCCTTTACTTCATAATTTCTGGTCTCTGAAGCCAACTACAAAGCGCTGGTAGTTATGGATGTAAACAGACCCTACAAAAGGCCATTCGTACTATTCGCAGTCTCTAGCATTTAATTAACGTAGCTACGATGGCGGAAGGAGCAACGATGTGCGAGGAGTTGTATTCCGTTTAGGAGAGACAAGTCCAGTCTCTTCATCAAGGACTCGCTCTCGTGTACTCCGCTTTTGACGGAGGTGTGTATAATCATATTTGTGTATCCATGCATTCACATATATCTTCGTATGTGCTATGACCATCTCATGTATATAGTCAACACACTATATCGTACTTTCTACACAGCTCTCGACAGTTATATCCACACGTGAATATAACTATAGGATCAACTGTAATCACCCGTGTTTCCCCAAAGTCCTGCAACGCCAAGATAAATCATTGAAGCTCTTCTCTCTCATGCTGCTCCCTCCTCTCGTGCTTGTTTTGTGTACACAAAATAAATCTGTACACAGAAAACACATTCACATCTGTTAAGATAGACGTGAAAATAACGAACACGAAGGCACTGTTGCACAAGCAAATTTTAACTCCATTTAAACTCTCTCTCTTTCTCTCTCTCTCTCTCTTGCTGTACATGTTAATCGATTACTTTGTCCCGTACACACGACATTTTATGTATTCGAGTGGAAAGTACACGCAATTATCGTCGCACATTCTATAATTCAGTTGTCCTCAAGATACCGAGACTGAAATGTGTTAAAAGGTGGAAAAAAATTATAATTGGAGGTGTACAAAATGGAGGACCGGTGAATTGATGTTCAAGTTGACAGCCAAACACTGTTTAATGATTTTCACGAAGATATTGTTGTTGTTTAATAATTAATATCGCCACTGGCGTAGCATGATTCAACGGAAATAGAACTTTTATCTTCAGAATTTTGGGACTGCATGATTTATTATCTTTTCTGTACACACTCAAGCCCCGGCAATGTCGTAACTTCGATCAAATAACCCAACGACCCTCGCATCGAAGCCTCGTTAAAGACAGACGTTAAATTTTGGCTCTAACGGCAATAAACCGCACGTTGGATTATCATTTGTTCATGCGGAGAAGTCTGTTATGCTGCTGAATCTTATTCGAACGCTTATAGCCTCGTACGAGTTAGTCTTCGCCATCCTCGTTAGCTGTTTCTACCCAACTATCGATAGATTCCAATGCATAGATCCACAATTAATTCGTGTCTCTATACGCTGTATTATGGACTATATAACTGCTAGGAAACCAGGAGGAAAATTGGCGTAATTGCAATTGCCGATAGACCACGAGACTTAACCATGAGATGCCAGTCCATAAAGCCCCATGAGTTTATTATCGATTCGTTGTGGATTACCATCGCAGGTGAAAGAGCGAGTTTGTTTATTAATGCCTCATTCTATATAATTATTATTTCGAATTATTTACAATTCGTAGTTGTCAAGTATTTATTTATTTTTCTTTCGAATACTTTTGGAGGGTTCTCTTCGCGATTGCGAGGAAAAAAGTTTCGTTGAACGAACAAAATTCATTTCGTTGGACGAAAATATGGTCGATTCAATTTTTTTAAGGTTGAATCGTCGATTTACAGGATTTGATTCAACAAAAATAGTTGAATTGACCATATTTTTGTCCAACAACATGAATCTTGTTCGTGGAGAGAAATTTTTTTCTTTATCGAGATGTTTGCACGAGGGAAAGCGTCTCGAAAACATTTTTGCTGAGTTTCAGATGTTCAGGGACATCAAAAACTCAGAAAAATTGAAAGCGATCGATAATACGCGAACCGGTGCATGGCTAAGCGGTCACCCAACCAAGTATTGACCTCACCGGGAGGCCGATGAACTCTGGCGATCGCCAAAGCCACACACTGACCCGCACCTGTCGCTAGCTTTGAGTTATTATCAACTGACTCATTATAACTTTAGCACCGCTAATGGGATTTCATTAAATCTTTCCCAGACACGAACCAAATAATCCGCAACAAGGATTATGGGATCGTGGCTGAAAGAAAAATGTAAATACATCGACAATTTTATAATCGAATATATTTTTATTTACTTCTTCGACATAATCCCAAGGATCGATCGAGACTAAAAGATTTTTCATAAATTGATAAGAAACTTAATGAAAAAACAAAACTTCGACTCAAGAAAAAGTTCCTTCGTTTCCTATTTTCCGCGCGGAATCCAATTTCCGAATCGCAGTATTTTTCAAATTCCAAATCGTCCTAAAATTGAATGACAATTGAAAATGCAGCGATTGCTCCGAGGTTTCGAAAAGAATTCAAGTTCGATTTTGAGAGTCGAGATTGTTTCAACCCTCATTTGAAAACATATCCAGAATGTGAACGTAAATATCCATTGACATTTTGACTATATATGTCGAAAGAAATCGAAGAGGGAATGACGATGAGCTTCGATAGAAAATATTTATTAGATCTATAGGACAAAGTGACACTATAGCGAAGCACATCGATATGTAGACATATAAATATACGATGTTATTAAGGGTTTTCCTCAACTCGCTTGTATACCATGTTGGCATATAATATTCGCGAAAACTATGAAGAGTATCACGAGGGAATATATCGCGTGAGTATCGGCTTTATATATTATTTATATATCTATAGATATATATATAGAAATTTCCGTGCAATATAAAGAAAAGCATTGGACGATCATGGTGACGAGCAAGGAATTTTTCGTCTCGTTCCACTGATTTCTTCCCCTTGGTTACATCATCGGCATAATTTCCAACATCATTTACGAAGGCTTGAATAATATTTTTTCATATCCCTCTAACATGCCTTTACATACGGTACTTAAATTTATTGCTTTTTATTTATATCTTGGGCTTTCGATACGATTAATGGATATTGGACGTCGAAGTAATTGATTAATTTTTTCTTACGACCTTGTGATCGTGGATTTATGAAGATTTTAAATCGTGGTGAATATAAAAGTACAAGAAATATTGTTGGTCATCGATATAATTTGTTGGAATAAATAATTTTTCCTTTTGAACATACAGCAAATCAAAAATTGTTGATAAATTATTATTTTTATTATGAAGAGTCGTCTAGATTTTAATATTGATTACGAATCTTTGATTATGTGAAAAAATAAAACTTGGTATCATGGAAATTCAGCACTTTGTAGTCTGCTGAGTAAATTTGTATATACAGTTAAGTAAATTCGTTGAAATCTTCTCCGAAATATATATTCCAATGTGCATATATATTATATTAAGTTATGCAGTACGATGAATGCTCTGGAATACAGACGAATTTGTACGAGGCAAGCAGGGAAACTCTATCTGTGCTTTCACGAGTTTAATAAATAAACCGTAGAAGCCTCTCGGTCTTGAGCCTAGCATCTGCCAAACTCTCCTCGCTGTTCTCTGTGCTTCGTCTTTTCTGCGAATCTCTCAGGACATAAATTTATGTTTATTTACCAGCGTCTTATTCGATGAGGGAATACGAGGACTAAATTAAAAAAAGAATGAAAAAAAAAGAAAAAAAAACTAATCGAATGATTGGTGAGTTTTTTTTCCTGGTTCCAATCGAATCCAAATAAACTTTGAGATGTGTTTTCAACGTTTGAATATGAACAAGAGAAAAAATAATATTCGATGAATTAAATTTATGGTGAATTTAGAACTGCAAAATATTGATGCGATCATTAATCTTCATTCATTTTTTTAATTACTCATTTTTCTCAACACAATTTCTATTATTGGAATAATCCATTTATGATATTAAAGAAAAATCCAAGATAAGCAAAATAACGAGAAAATAGGGAGGACGAGAAAAGGTTGCAATAACGTTAGTAATCCTAGGAATGTATGTACAGTTATAGTCAGACTGAATGGTCATCATTCACCGTCGGTTGCTCGTTAAACGTCTTTTGGTCCTCCCCCAAACCCCTTTGATAACAGATGCGACCCCGGGATTAGCGGATATCTCGTGCAAACCGTTGGATCATTTGGACGGGTACAAAAGGTTTGAAGGCAAAAAAAACGAAACAGAGGTAAAGAAAGAGAGAGAGAGAGAGAGAGAGAGAGAGAGAGAAAAAGAGAGAGAGGGTGGGAGGAGGATTCAATATCAAGGTAACTGCGGGGGTTGTAAATGGCGTTGAATTTATGGAACCGAGGCATTAGATGCAAGGGTGAAGAGGCCTGTTTTATTCGTCTGATTTTTTTTCCTTTTTTTTTTTGTTTCTTATTCATTATTTATCCGACGATCCCCAAAGCCCACTCATTTTGCGATAAGAACTTTCTATTTTATTTTTGTTTTTTTTTTTCACTTATTTATCGTAACACCGAGTGGCTCATTTCTTATTGACTGTAAAAAAACATACGAAGATACAAACCCATATATATACTGTACAATAAATTCTTCGTTTTCTCATCTAGACTCGACGAACGTTTCGGTCGAAATAATCTCGTTAAATGATCATTTATAAAGCTGCCTGATGGTGAGTTGAACCCGAAATTCTAGGTCCTGGCTTATTGCGCGTTCGACAAAACAAATTGATTAACTTCGATTTGTTTCACTCGATTGGTATTACTCTCGATACAATTTGATTTATTTCCATACCCACCAGGTGCTTCCTAATTTCTGTTTTTTTTCTTCCTTCTGACCATCTCCCTCGATAATTATTTTTATTCGCTTGTAAGAGATATTACGAAAACAAAAAAATCTGCCTGCTACATTAAGCTTTGTCAATTATTAATCCAACCCTCCGATCGAGCGATTATACGGAAGTGAAGTAGTGGACATAACACTAGGTTGGAAAGGGAGAAGGGGATGAAAGAAATCGGAGCCTGTAGCACCTTCCAGGGCGCAAAAGAGGGTAGAAATGACGAGGCACTTTATCTTCGACTTTGACGCCTCTAACGAACGCCCTCTTTGGACCCTCGTGCTTTTTTTTCTCTCTTTTTTTTTCATCTCCTTTCTTTTTCACTCTTCCTACATTAGATCCTCTAAAGGCTCCAGAGCACGAGGTAAACGCGGAAGAACACGAGGCCACTGACTGCGGTAATACACTAATGTGTCAGCTAATATATCTTCTTTTTTTTCACACTTTTCTCCGCCTTATCCTTCTCTTACTACGAGCTTAACTGTCAGATTGAACATTAAGAGTAAAAAAATCCGTTAAAGTGCCATTTCCCTTTCGTCACGACAAAAAAAAATTTCAATTTCCTCCTCTTGAAAAGTTGTTATCACGATCAAGAAAATTACGTACATTTTTCATTGTCATTTAAAGAATCTTGTCTCGTTGGAATACAAAATAAAAAACAGCTGTTTTTTCATATTTGACTTTTACGAAGACGAGGCTTTTGGGGTTTTTTGGGTTTGTTTGCGTATTTCAATAATTAAGATCCTAAGTTTTTAATTAGGATCCTAAGTCTCTTATGTTTTGATCCATTTGTTCGTTGTTTTTTTTTTTTTTTTTCTGGAAAAAATTTAACACTTTCTCGTCCTCATGTGAAAAGCTCTTTGAATCAGCTCCATAGATTTTTCTAAAATACTTTTTCCATCGCAATGTGGCGCTCGTAAATTTCGTTTTTGGGTTGAAGAAAAAATGTGTTGCTCGTTTTTTCTATACTTTTTTTCATCCCTCGTTTGAAAAATGCCCCGAGCTACTTCGCTCGAGGTAAGAGAAAAGTGCGAGTCACAACGTACGTTCCCGAAGATATCTATTCAGCTAATATATACGTTGATGTTTGTTAATATATCTGTAGATAAGTGCTGTAAAGAAACTCTCCAGGTAACATACCCTTTCGGAGGCGATGTTAATGTTTTTTTAGAGCACTCACAAGAGCCCTATTCCCGTTGCCTTTTGACCCACTTCTTCGAGTCTCCCGTGTGTTGAATAAACGTCAATTTCATCCTCGTATCTCTGCGTCTCATTGTCTCTTTTCCTACTTTGATTCGTACTCGGTATACGTGACAAAAATCGGTCATTTTCTCTGTCAAATCACTTCTCCAGAGAGAAATCAAAGATTTCAGTAACTTGCGAACAATTTTTCTGACGTTTCGAAACAAATTAAAAAATAAAATAGTCAATAGTCAATAGATTTTCAATTTTTCAATCGAATTTACGATCACGGTTTTTGTTTAATTATTTATTTTCCATCCTTTTTGAACAGAATCGCTGTGAGCAAATGTTTTAATATGTAGCGTGGAATTTTTCGTGTGCATATGCATCACGTTCACTGGTTCAAAGGGTGTGAACATTGTTTGCACGAGAGGCTAAAATTTGCAACGTAAATCCGTCATGCTATCGATCAAGTCCCACTGCGGGGATGTGTTTCAATTTTTTTTCTTATTTTCGCCATTCCATCGTTATTTTAGGCTCCATTGGCCCTGCGGATATTCTGTCAATTTGGAGTATGGAAAAAGTGATAAAAGGAAAAAACAAAGCGAAAGAAAAATGAATAAATAAAGAATCGTCGTAAGGTCAGATCCGGGTTTGCTGAGATCGAGAATTTCTGGCTAATTATCGATGACAGCGAAATTGTTCGAAGTTCGAAGACTCGATGTTAAAACTCGAGAAAAAATGACAGAAGCCGAACCTCATTTTTGTCTTGTAAAATAAAAATCAAGAGAAAAAAGGGTGACCAGGCAATGACAATAAAAATGTAAATTCGTAGCATCACGTGCAGTCTCTTTTTCGTTTTGTAAAACGAACACAAAAATCGTTTTCACGGAGTACAAAAGAAGTAATTGAATTTCGTTCCCCATCGTCTGTATCGAAACGAGAATAATGCTTTTTTCTCTTTTTTTTTGTTCATAACATATTTCGAACGGAACTCATCAGATGAAACCCCATAAAGTAGAATAAAAAATTGCATTTTAATTGATTGCTGGGAAATCGTGTTTCCTAGAAGTTTTCCCTAATTGTTAATTATTCAGACTCTTGAACTACTATCGATCTCGTTTCGTATGTAAGTAAACCCCGAATTTCAATTAGTCAATTAACAATACTTACTTCTGATACGTGTACAGTTACGATCAAAAGAAATGAAACGCGATGATTTTTATCAGCTGTTTTTAAAATTGAACCCATACGTTGTTTTTTAATGCTACGAATTCCCCTCGAATTTTTTATCATGTTTTTCGAATATTCGAAAAAGTTATTTTTGTTTCATTCATTTTGGACCTGACTGTATTAACATTTCTATGTCTATATATTTGAGTTTACGACGTCAGTCTTGCGCCAAGTGCATCTTCAGTGACATGGAAATTAGTTGACGCATTCTTAATCCATCGTTAACAATCGTACGAGAATGCGGCGAGAAATAGAAACATAAACTGAGTGAAATTTGAAGTAAAGTTGTCGAGATTCTCATCACGTTGTGACTTCGATTGCGCAGTTAATTATTGATCGAATTAACAATATTTTATAGTATTTATTATAAAGTACAAAATAATTTAATTAGAAAATCAGATAAAGTAATTAGCTTTAGTTTTTGGGGCATCATGAAACTTCAATAGTTTTTGGTCGAACGAACAAAAGATTTAGCACAATGTGAGTTCGTATAATTGGGTGTAACAGAGCATCGCAGTAGGAAATTTGAGCACGTTCCCTATTTTGCTCTATCAGATTGCAGCCTACAACCCTGTGCGTTGTGATTTAGCCTTTTGGGGATAAAATCTGTTCGGTGGATGCGAGTATGAAGCTCGAACAATACAGAACGAACCAAGAGGCTCCGCACGAGAATTACGAATAATGAGATTTTGCTTCAAATATCCGCTTCCTGAAAGCTTCAGCGGAATGCGCAGGACGCTTCGACCTGAAATATTGTAGTTCGTAGTCTTTTTTTTCAGTAAAAAAGAAGAAGAAGGAAAAGAAATAATGCAAAGCTGATAAAAAGCCTGGTCTCGTTATTCCTTTTCGTTTTCCCATCCTTTTTCTTCGCCTTCCATCGATTATGCACTGAATCTTAATCGTTTCAGATCCATTTGTTGATCCAGATTAAACTCTCGACGAAGAGACCACTTTTTCATTTTTATTAGAATTATCAGTTATTTATAAAGCAATATTCTTCCAAACGAACACTCAAATCGTAACGAAAGCCAATAAGATTTTCGTTTTTCCTTTATATTCATTTCCCATCACATATAATTCTTCCGAAATTCATGTGTTTTTTCAACTCCCCAAGGAAATGAAGAATTTGGGTGGTCCTGGGGATGTGAACTCGTAAGGGGTCCGAATAAAATCAGTGAAAGGGAGAGACAATAAAACAGCAAGAAGAAAAAGGTTTGGAAGAAGAGACCAGGGGCGTTTTCAGTGTTCCAGAAATGTCAGCAATCGCGAGATAGCTTTATCGCTGCAAGGCACGATAAAGCACACATGTATTATTCTCACATGCACATACAACCGGACCCCTCTCTTTTTCCCTGTATTTTTGTTTCTTGACACAACAGCCAATAGAAAAATTCAGACGGTGGTTCCTCGTAACGATTTTTTTTCATCATTTGCTTTTCGCGATTCATGGCTTCGATAAACAAATGCTGAATAAAATAAAATACAAAAAAGTACAAAAACATGTGTGCATTTATCATGATGTGGGTCGCGGAATGAGAAACATTTTTTATTCGATAAAAATCGTGCCAATTAAATAACGAAAGAGTATCGAGATAAAAAAATCAATCCGAAGCGATGAAAATTTTCAATTAATAATATTCATCACGTACCGCGTAGATTCGATAATAATTCACGAGAACAGAGAGTACCAACGAATTTAATAAAATGCACGCTCATTTTTTTTCCTCTTCAGCTTCTATTTTTTTTTCTTTTTTTATTATTCATACACTCGCACATTCATGAGTATGGAAAAAGCCAGTTTCCGATTTCCTGTCGAACCCAATTTTTTTTCTCCAGTTTCCACGGTTTCCTTGCTTTACTTTTTTTTTGGCTTATCGTTTGTACCAACGTTTCGCGAAAGTGGGGTTATAATATTCAAGACTGTGCCGCAGGTTTGGCAAAGTACAAGCGTGAACCGAGCGTGTAAATGAATTCCTCGAGTGCCAGAAGTGTGTTTTGATAGCGAGAGTTTTGCGGTCCGGAATTTCAATTCAACGCCATGGAATATATAAACCGTGAGAATTTTCGTTAATGTCAGACTACAGCGAGCTTTTGTGGTTAAGTTTTTATCGTACGAATGTTTTTTCCTGTTTTTTTTTTCCCTAAGGATTCATGCGTGGTCTTAATTTTGGTGAATGTAGAGTAAAATGCAGATCGTTCGGGCCCACCGCCTCGAGAATTGAAAAAAGAGAGACACCCCTTCACTGTTCATCCGCGCATTAATGTACGCAATATTAAATATCGCATCAAAAGATTCGAGAATGGAATTTCATTCGCGTTATTTTATACGAAGTTTCTCTGTGCTCGTCGATGCTAAAAAATTTCATCAAACGCGTTGCCAAGTTTCGTATTATATTCATTTCGAAATATTTACACTCGATCGTGTTTCCCTTTTTGTAAACTCATTTCGATATCATAACAATTTTCAAAGGGCTACCAAACGTTGCTTCCCAATAAAACCATTTCTTTTTGTTGTTGGTTTATTCTGAATAAGTCTTTTTAGCTCGTTAACGAGGTTCGATCGCCACAATCATAATATTTTATACAAAGCAACGGCAAAATGATAAAATACAATTTTTCCGAGATTTCCTTGAAAAATGTTTCTTTATTTTTCCAAACAAATACTATCGTCCGAAAAATTGCGAAAAAATTTCCTAAAGTTCTTTGAAGTGTATCGAATTAGTGAAAAAATTGCCATCTCGAAGTTCATAGTAGTTTGGCGGAAAAATAATAGTTTTTCATGAAAGATTACGAAATTCGATTATTTATTGAAACGTTGTATTTGTTCAATTAAAAAATAGTCGCTGTTCAATTGTTTCTTATCAGTAAAAATCATAAATTTCGTCGTCTCAATATTCGACTACAATTTCGCCAAATTATTTTCGAATCGACAACCTCTATATATTTTTCTATGCACTATTTTGTCATCGTGATAAAGTAGAAAGTTGTATCCGAACGTTATCGATAAGAAGAGGACAATTCCCAGTACAGTCCTTCCGGGCAGGTCATTCGAAGATGTACGTTTTGTCGAGTTTCGATCGCAGTTACAAATAAGAGAGGAAGTTGAAGCCAAGCACGAGCGAGGTATGATATAAAAAAAAGTGAAGTTTGAGTAAAAGTATATTTATGAACGTGTACACGTCGAACATCAAAAAAAAAGGGAGAAAAAAAAGCTGTAGGTATCGTACTCCGTTGAACTCGTAAAAGTGACTCGAGTTCTGGCTTTTTGTTTACGAGCTATTTTCATGACGGTATAATTCTTCGTTTCTGTATCAAATCGCCATGTTCGCGGACTCTAATGGTTTTTTGATGAATAATATACAAGACTGTAATCTTCATTGTCAAGTTACGAAAACGAGATCTCATCAGTGAAATATCCTTAAACCAACGACGTTAAAAAAAAAAAAACAGAAAAAAAATTCATTATATTTCATGAATCTGCTGGTCTAAAAAAAAAGTCGTCTGTTGGTCAGTGACTCATAAAGACTCCGAGGAAATAAATCAAAGACATTTGTCATATTAAACAAAGCTGGCCTTCAATTTGTTCACGATGACTTGCACATTTTCTTAATCTGTCAGCTCCTCACAGCTTTCTTTTATACATATTTATATATATACATTGATCTATATATACAAAAGCACAGGTTGCTTCTTTGCTATAGTTCTATTATTAACCGAGAGCATGGTCTCGGGTCACCACTACTACCACTACATTTGTGTTTGCTTCTACTCGCGGCGAACAAAATTATACTCTACTTTGGTATATCTGCGGATGTTCACGTGCTAGTTGCTTCTTTGCGTGTTTTCGCAAACGAAAACTGAGCGATATTAAAGACTGAGAAATAAAGAATAAGAAAAAAATACAACGTTAAGGTAGTTCCATCGTTATATCGTTTTCTTAAGATTTTGTTGAAAGTTTGGATAAATCTTCTTTAATGTCACATGCACGTGTGTAATTAGTTTTAGAAGGTTTCGCCAAGCGGAACGTTCAGATATTTATTGGCAAAAATCACAATTTTCGGGAGTCTCTCATAAGAGCTCGTGTTAAAAGTTACATTTTTATCAATAAATATTTTGGTTCCTACATGGTGAAGCCTTCTAAAACTTTGCACACATTTTTATGCAACGTCAAAGAAGCTGCATTTAGTTTTTCAAAAAAATCTAAAGAAAAAAATGTTCGCAATTTTTGTAATTACACAGCAAGTACATATTACCTTGGATGACATGTCATTTTTACACTTTTATTTATACATGTGTATGAATTTTATTCCTGTACTATGTGCTTATTTATGTATAAACCGATACGCAGAAAAAACAGGCCATAAAAACAACATCAATGTTCGAAAGCACGTAATGTATATTGTGTGCCCCAATATTGAAACAATCACTTGCACCGGTGCAGGAAATGACCAATCATCCGATTTTCATTTTGTATATTTTGCAATTTCGTCCAATTGTCTCATTTCATTATCGAATTTGATCATTCAATTATTTTGCGATTTATTATGTGATTTAATGTTTGTTTACAATACGTTTGTCTCGTTCAACCGATTCGCCTGTTATCGACAGTCCTTTGGTTATAGATTTTCTTGCAAACAATCCGGAGTGCACTCGAAACATTTTTCAATATTTGTGCATCACAAAATTTCGCAAAATATCAAGATTAATTGTTCAAAATTATTTTTTTTCTTCAAAAAAATCAGATTTTCCAACTTTGAGAATATTTTCGAACCCGGCTGATATAAAAAATGAAAAGTTCGTCGATTTTAGTGAAAAAGCGTTAGACAGTCCGGGTCAATATGACCCAGTGGGTCAACCGCGGAGTTAAATGAACTTTTTGGATCGATGGAGCCCAACTTGTGTTATTTTATCTAATTTTCATTCGTCTAAACTTTTTTCTACTTCTGAATGACGCGTTCGTGTGCTCATAAAAACATGGGTGTTTTTTCGATTTTAAGACAGAGACAAAAAGCAGCACGAGCATCATTATTTAATCGTTTTTTTTTAAACCTGTATGTATATATATTGTTTTTATATCTTTACTCGGAGAAGGTATTACTTCGCTATTTTTAGAGCATTCGCGACCTATACCCGCATTCTAATTTTATGACACGACACCGTCGTCGTCGCACCGTCGAAGTAAGCGTTACAACGAGAGGGCACATGATAAAAGTTATATCCTCTAAATGGTTAGCTGTCACATTCAAAGACTTTTCTATGGCTATATACAGTTAACGAAAGTGGCCATTGAGATCTAAAGCTAAATATTCTTGTTTGCGTATAAGGCTTGAATAGCATTACTTATATTTCTATCTCCCTCTCTGCCATATTTTTCCTTGACAGTTTCTCTACGTTTGAACACAGTTTTGTTTTAAAAAGGTCTCCAGTTTGCCTTCGTTTATATGTTAAATCCAATTGCCTGACGTCCTTTTGTTGGTTCAGATTTAGTTCATTTAGTTTATCTGAATCTCTTTTCACAGGAAAAAAAACCTAAAGAGAGAGAGAGAGAGAAAGAGAGAGAGAGAGAGAGAGAGAGAGAGAGAGAGAAAGAGAGAGAAAAGGAAAGAAATAGAAATAATAAAAAAGTATCCGAATGCATAACGTCGGTGCATGTGCAATATGGCGATTTGAGACTATAGGAGAGTTCGAAGGCAATAATGCCATGCGTCCATGACATCTTGAGCCACGTGCTCTATATAAGTTTTCATATTTTTGTATCTCGAACTATATCCTTTTCTGATCTAGTTATAACCTTACAGGAAAATGCTACTTGAGTCTATTGCATGAATATAATATTTCGAAAGTTTATTAAAATTTAACGAAAGTTCATATTTGTAATTTGAGGAATAATGTAGTTGTTGAAAAAGTGTTGGTCTTTGATTATAAACAAAGGTTTCGCTAACTCTGAAAGCAATGAATATTTGAAGTTTAAAAAAACTTTTATTACAGGTTAGTACAAATGGAAACCTAATCGAAAAAACACTTGAATGTAATTC
The DNA here is from genome assembly GCA_013761285.1 of Campoletis sonorensis. Taxonomy (NCBI): domain Eukaryota; kingdom Metazoa; phylum Arthropoda; class Insecta; order Hymenoptera; family Ichneumonidae; genus Campoletis; species Campoletis sonorensis. The sequence goes on along the minus strand of JACEOJ010000106.1, from coordinate 7,857 downwards.
TGTGGATTTCTGAATTTAATTTTCATTAATAGAATTTATATTTCGATGCTCGATTCAGGTTTCAATTGAATTACTGATTTCGTGAACCAATTACGTCTTCGCAAATATATTGATTTCCAATTCTCAGGATACATCCGAACGTCACTGCGATCTAGATAAATATTTTTAACACCTACGAACCGAGAGTAGTGGCCATGAAATTGGAATCGACTGTGCCCATCAATTAATTGAAAATACAGAAACTGACGTTGGCTTTCGTCAAGAATTCTTCGGTATAGTTCAGCCATTAGACTAATTGGTAGCTTCTACTGTGACCATGTCCAGTCCAACGGATCCAAAGCACAATAGAAATGCGTTCGTGATAATTCATTGATATTTACAAAGTGACAATTTGTTAAATAGATTCTCCAGGGCTGATTCTTTTTCTAATCATGTAATTCCTGCCTCATTTTTTTTATTTTATCAAGGATTCAATTCTCCACAATTCGTAAGAAATGACCTTCTTTTTTGTGGCTCTTTAATCGACATTATACTTTTAATAGTGTTTCTAGAACTGTCAACTTACGTTGACGTTAACCGCTTCATAATAACTTTGTGTCTGTTTGATTAAAATCAATATATTTGATGGACGTTAAGAAAGAATAAATATTAGTTAAATTATTAGATTAGAGATGATTAGATTCAATTTTTCACATCATTTGTAAGAAATGACCTCCATTTTTGTGGCTCTTTAATCGACATTACACTTTTAATATGTTTCTAGAATGTCAACTACAATATTTTGACGTTTAACCGTTTGGGAATAACTTTGTGTCTATTTGATTAAAATCAATATATTTGATGGACGTTAAGAAAGGATGAATATGATTGACGCGTTAGACACTACGTCAATTAGTTGAGTGTAAATCGTTAATTACAATGGAATATAGTATCGTGTTACAACATAGATATAATTTAAGAAAAATTCTTATCACGCAAGCCATGCTTTATTGTCCATCATCACGAAATTTCCAATTACAGCAAGTGACGTTCGTTCCAGCGTTTGGGGCTATGTTGTGGCTCTATATACGTACTCTTTCCTAACAAGTTACACCCTATTTCCCATGTTGTGGTGGCGGCGATAGAGAGAAAGAGAGACAGAGAGAGAGAGAAAGCGAGAGAATTAGAGAAATGGAAATGGATGGTGAGAGTAGGAAAAGCGCATAGTACACAGGGGTAACAATAATAATTCAGCGTACAAACATGGCGTAGATCTCATTACGACCCTAAAGCTCGAGTGAGCAATATTTTTTTGGTTTAGTTACCAAACCCAATTGCAAAATGTAGCAGTAGGTTATTTATTAGAAAATCTGACATTATCCCATTTTTTTCATAAAGTTTATTCAATACCTCGAAGCTAAGAGTTTCGATGATAAATATTTTAATATTCCTCGTATAAACAACGATCTTTTGACGTTTGCGAACCACGGAATTTCGATTGTCATTTTGATAGTCGCAGAAACTCGATTAAAAAAACAACATTAATAGCAACCGCTTGTTTGGGTCGTTCAAAAAAAATTAAAAAAAATAAAAGCATTGGAGATACACGTACCATTTGGACAAAGCGTGTATTTAATTGGTAAACAGTAGAGCCTCCATCACGTTTATACGAAATAGTCAAAATACAAGCGCTTAATAGCCCAGTTTGTCAATGAATGTTTCCCTGTGTATTTGCTTTAGCAATCGATTCCACCGTCTGTTCTTTTTTTTCCTTGTTTTTCACTTTCACCCGATGCAAACTCCATCGCAAGCTTTGATCTATACTCCGTCGATTCAACTGTACACCACTGACCGCTCCTCCTCCTCCTCCTCCTCCCCCTCCTCCTCCTCCTGCTGTTCTCGCTGTGGTTCCACGTTGCCATATACATCGACACACTCCTATACGTTTCGCGATTCATAAGATCGTTATATACTCGTGTTCTGTTAGCTTCGAATGAATACAGTGTCGGAACCGAGTTCATATTCATTCTCGAAAGATATTTTCATCAATAATGAGAACTTCGATGAATAAAGCTCAGGAGTTGCTAGCGTTTTCTTGCTTCTTTGTGGCTTTATGTTTTTTTACTCTAAATTTTCTTTTCACTGTGAGACGCGCTCGTAGATTGCCTTCAGCAAGTCTTTTCCAATCACTGCATTTTCACGTATTTTTTCAAACCGATTTATTACAAAATTTAATGTGAATTTAATATGAATGTGATTTATGAAAAAATTGACTGATGATTTATTGAAAAAAGGTATTTAAAAAAAAATTATTTATTTTTTTGGAACCTTTATTTTTCGTGACAAAATGAAACGAACAAATGACCCATTAGTCACTTTTTTTCACTTCATTTCAGTCTACGATTTAGTATTATCCGCTTTTTTTGTAATCTCCTGAAAAGGTCATTCAAATAAGAAATAAACGTTGCGACATTCGAGTCAATAACTCAGTTTAAAAATAATTGAGAGAATTTTGAACGTCGGAGAAAAGCATCTGTTTTGAAGCGAGATTAAATAGATTACAGGCTCGAGAACGCAGTCTTGAGGGAAGAGAATATTTTCCAGTGAGAGAAAGAGAGAGAGAGAGAGAGAGAGAGAGAGAGAGAGAGAAAAAGAAATCATAAAAAATAACGACCACGAGGACAATTGGGAAGATAAAAAAGCAACATGTAGAGTTTCCGGTCACCGGGGAAAGGTTGGGTACCGCGGGGACGAGGAGAAAAGAAGATTCTCGTCGACCGGATGCTCTTAACCCGTTCCCTCGTATATACTCATTAGTTTATGCCGCTTGCGTTATTCGCACACAATCTCCAAGTCCTTGGCTCGCGATGTTTCCGTGTACGTGCAGCACAAGGGCTGTACTGTGAGTGAGGCCACACGTGAGTTTTCCGAAAGCATCTCTCGCTCTTCAAATTCTCGGTTTATATATACAAAACATAGGCAGATATATATAAATATTTTTTATTTATTTGTGAAGGAAATCTTTTCACGAACAGCTCACTGCAGTTCAGGTATAGATTTGCGAGCTGTCAGAAAAAAAAGTAAAAGTCAGGCGAAAAAGTAACGGTGTCAAAAATGAAAAAAGCAAAAATTCAAATAAGTTTATCTTATTTTTGTTCTCTATTTTTGCAAAAATCTTCAGCTCTCGCCTGTCAAAGTATTGGGAAAAGAGACAAAACGTGGGCATTTGACAAATTTCTTATGTTCCTTCGCAATATAGTTAACAGGATGAAAATAATCTACAAATGGATTTGGAGAGTTGACAGTAACTAATAAGAAAATGTGTCAAAAGCCAGACCGACAGATAAATGGCAAATTTTGTCTTTCTTACAATATTCTCTGTTTATCATTTTTTCATGTTGTGTTTCCCAAAAGGAAAAGGTCGTTCATATTTCGCATTGAAAACGTCGTCGTCGCGCGCGCCTAGATGGGCGCTAAAGCTTTTGATGCGAAGCAGCATTGTCAACTCATGCGGAATCCCACTCACTTTCATTAATGAGGCGTCCGCACATCTCACCAAGATCAAGGTTTATGAATAGAAAATTCTTTGTGAGTAACGACGAGATATATAAATATAGAAATGTATATAGAAATTCTCGTTCGTCGACATTCTCGGGTCAGGGAAGCTTTTTGTCCCCAAGGGGGTGATAATGTCACGCCCGAGTGGATTACACTGTTTCAAACCGGAGCCTAGCAACTGTGAAATTGTGTAATGTTACATAAAATTATTTACGCTCCATTACACCATTTTCACACACTGATATTTGGCCCTTCCTATAATCCAATACGATTTTTTTTGATCATACACCGTATCATTGATTCAAAGTCGAATGAATTCATTTAACACGCAAATATTTCGGTGACAGCGATATCGTTGGAACGATATCAAAGTTTGGATCGTTGGTACCCAACGAAATACATTTTTTTTTTCGATCTTCGGTAAAGTTCTAATTTCATTTATATGGCAATTATAATTAAATCATTAAAATGTAATTACAATTATTAAGAGAATCTGTGTTTTGGGTCCTGTGATAAAAATAGTAGGGATTTAAAAAATGAGAAATTGTAAGTGATGAATGATTTTTTCCTGCCTCCCAAGACTGTTGTTTTTTTCTCTCAATTCTCTCGTCTATAATTTAATATTTTTAATGAACAGCCTTGTATTTCGTATTCACTTTTCTGGCACGTCAGGCCAAACTCCCTCTTAAAGTTTTCCAATGGACGAGTTATATTCTTCATATGTTTATCCAAGTCATAGATCATATATATAGAATCGTGAAATACGCGCCTTGATGGGTTTAAAAATACATTGGAGCATTTTTGGCTTGGCGCCAAAGCATTTATTTTCATAGGTTTTATTAATAGCGTCATAATGACGATGACTTATGGAGAATTCAAGCTTTTTCTTTTGTCACGAGAGTCTTTTTTTCCTTCAATGCCAAGTTTAGCCACGAGTACGATTCCCAAATAACTAAATAACGAATTCTTCGATAAAAATCGATACTAACAAGATGGTCATAAAGAAAGACGTGAACACGTTCGATTCAAACAAATAGTTTGGAGTGTCTTTCATTGAGTGTAAAATACGATCGAAATAAAATTTTTTCTATAAAAATAATCGATACACAAGTCACGTGACTCTTTGTACGAATAAAAACGTCCACCATTGAATTCCGGGCGAAGTAAAACGGGCAAGAAAACAGGAGGAAAGATGAAATCGGCTTCACAATTATTTCCACATCGGCGATCATGAAAAATAGTTGGCAGAACGATATACACATCAGTCGAGGTTATGGGAACGTACGTTCATCGTTGACTCTTGACCGAGTTTCGCTTTCCACTTCTCCATGTTCTGTGCGAACAAACACACACACACATACACTTGTATCGTTAAATGAATGGGGGAAAATGCGACAATTCTGGGAATTCAATGGCAGAATTTCAAGAATTGGAACTCGATCGATCGAGGCTCAAATCACTATGTCAAAAGGGATGCATTCGTAGATCTCATACTTTGCAGAATCCTCTACCAATTCTGCCAGCAAGGATGCTACAATTACCTTTCAACCAGAATCTATACATCGACCTCTTCCTCGACTTCGTCCATCGTTTGTACAACTCTCCACTCCTTTTCATCGTAATTGGCTATCGAGAGTTCCAGCTCCTCTTTAAAGCCCACTTCTAATCCAAAGATATATACATCGCATAGTTATCCCCAGTTAACGCAAACCTCCATAGTTATTTTCATCTTTGTTTGTTCGAAATAAACTCTTGTGCTATTTATCCAAGATTATTTGAGCCAAGGTAGTCGCCTTGTCATCGATCGATCAATCGTTCAATCGTTCGATCTATAATACTCTCGATTAAAAATTGAAAAACCATCTCCAATGATAGTGATTAAAATTCATGATTAATTTGTCAACCCTCGAAAGTTCATTTGGCTATGATTTTTCTACAATTTTTTTTTTTTTTCACTGGAAATAATTGATTTTGACATTTTTCAATAATAAAAATGATCCTGAATGTTTGGCAAAGTTTTTTTGATCCCGAGAATATTGTAAATTGTTCGAAATTCCCATTTACTTCGATTTGGTGGTAAAGGAAAAAAGTTCATCCTATGTACACGCTAGAAATAGAGCAATCGGGTGCATACAACCCTCACGGGCATCGTACCATCCTCCAACTCTGTTTTACTGACGAACTCGGCAAAATGGCGTGGATGGAAGGCGAACTCACACCGTTAATCGATCTGTTCTCTCATGTATCGGTATTCAATGCTCGATAGATGACGATGTATTTGTTAACAAACATATAAATATATTTGTGTATATGCGGGACTGCAGTCGATTTCGTGACAAATGCAAATTTATCTTTTTTTCCCTGTTTTTTTATATTTTTTTCATTTGAAAATGATACATTGACCGTTGGCAAGAGAAACGTCACTGAATTTACGTTTTATGGGCCAAACCCACCGCGAAAATCAAGTCCCGAGACTAACGATTCTACGCGAGCGAGTCTTCGCGTCAACGAGATTTATTTATTTCCGAGACCAATGAACACAAAACACTGGCGATCCAATCAAGAGTTCAATCGATCATCGAGTTTTTAAGCGATTATAGCCCCCTTTTTTTCGTTCTTTCATTTTCAATCAACAACGCCTCGAAAAGAGACGGAGTAATTTTTTTTCCACGAGTTTCTCGTGGCAAGGAAAAAGATGAATTTCATTTTTCAACCTGACCCAAAAACAATGCAGACTCAACTTAATTGGATCGATGAGGTGATGAACTTTAGACATTTCTTGTTAAAATGTTCCTCCGGATCCTTCGCATGTTCCTCTTTTACTTCCAAGGGCTTTTGTTAAGTTTATCGAGCTTCACGAATGAATAGATGAATATATTCCTGCGCTACCAAAGCCCCGGATACACTTCTTCGTGCATTGTATCCTTTTTCTTCGTTTTTCGAAAGAGATCGTGAAGTTGAGCAAGCGAATGTCAGGGAACACAGAAGAATGCTCGAGTGCATGAAAATTGAAAATATATAATCAAACGGAAGGTGTCGAGTTTTTCTTTGGCTGGTACGAATGATAAGGTGCATGCGGAGATAAGAGGATGAAGGATTGCTTTCCTGTGCTCGCGGCTTTTACAAACTTTTAAATGGTTTTATCAATCAGTATTTCATACTCCGGAGCTCCATTGCCCGGATATTTTACCTTCGTTTTAAAATAACGTTTCTACACTCGCGCGATGTAAATATACAATACGTTTCCCAATATTTAACTCGTTTTAACATTTAAATTTGACTCTTTACAACGCCTACGCGATCCACAGGTTTTATCTGCAAGTAAATTTATTCTTTTATCGCTCTTTTCATTTTTGGGAGTCTCGGCAGACCGACATAGAGTCCAAATCCCGTGTACTTTCATCGTAAAGAGATTTTTCATCATTTTGAATGAAGAAAAACTTAGACTGTGTATATCACGTGACATGCTTTTACCATAACTTTGAACGCCTTGCTGAAGTCTTAATAAAATCTCAAACTTCTTTTGTACACAAATTGTTGTTGAAATTTCTTGCGCACAGTTTAACCCCTTGAAAAACGCGAATAAAATATAATGTATCCACGAATAGAATCTCTCGGCTTAATATGTTAAGAAAGTACAATCCTCGTAACAAATTTCGTTTACGAACTCCAAGTTTTGACACGTTCTTGGCAGTTTAATAATCAGCTTTACTTCAAACTTTCTAATTAACCTCGCCTCTCTCGGCCTCATAATTCACATTATTTTACTGCGATGTTGTCACGAGCCGATATGTATTTCAAAAAGAAATCATAAAAATAAAAGCCTATTCAATTTATTTCATGACAATTTTTCTAGTGAAAACGTATTCATTGCAAGGATTTTTACAATTCAAAAATCTTCGTTTTCTTCATGAAACAACGGCAGAAGAAAATACGATGTTATTGCACTTTGACCTCAAACAAATGTGTCTATTTGCTGCTGGGACACTCAAGCGGAATCATGAAATTCGTTTGTAAAGTATTTTTCAACTTTTTCAAATGTCCCCCGAGCTCCACTATAACGCGAAACAACCGTTAAGGATTTCTGCATGTGAAACTCTCGTATCGTAGTATAAATCAGCGTGAAATACCGCAGCGAGTAGTGCGATATTCCCATCGGATTTCTGTTCTCGACTCTCGAGATTTAAGCCTGCCAACATTATCCTCAGAGTATCTTCAGTCTTCGTTCACATCTGCTCGTGTCATTCTCATTTCGCCTTTTTTTCTGTATTTTTTTCCAGATTCTTAGAGAGTAAAGGGAAAGAACTAAAAAAAAAAAAA
>JACEOJ010000105.1:861679-908636 GCA_013761285.1 Campoletis sonorensis | reverse complement strand
TTTTTTTTTGTTGCTTTTTTTTGTCTTGAGAATTCACGTTTTTCTCACCGTCACTAACTTTTTTTGGTTCCAATAGAGAATAATTCATTATTAAATATCCAATGACCGATTATTATTTATTTTTATTTGTTTGTTTCAATTTTAATATCTTCTGGACTTAATTAAAAATTGATTTAAAAAAAAGTAAATATGGATCAAATGAACGACGAATTGAACGAAATTAAATTTTCCAAGAGAAATTTATAATCTGCAATTAAATTGAAACGTGAACCCTTGAAAAATGTATTTGCACTGCTCTCAACGTGTTCATTTTATTTTTTAATAACTAACTAATTATACAGCCCAAAATGGCAGTTTTTCACGTTGTTTATTTTCGAGTTTACTCCAAAATGATTCATCTTCGGTCCTCGCACAAGGAAATTTTTTAATTCACATCATTTTGCGATGACTTTTATACTTTTTTTGACATTTACACAAAACGCGGAGAGTTCACGCCAATTTGGAACCAATTAACAGCACAAAAATGAAAGAAAAATAATAAAAATTGTAATTATGCAATAAAATAAGAACGTAAAACCTAAAAATAATTTATTCACGATTGACTGACAGTGCTACCAAATTGGTAGAGCGGTCTACATGATAGATTGGTATCGATTACCAGGTAAAACTGGTGTTAGCCTGGTAATGATAATAGCAATGGCTAATTGTCCACGTAGATTGACAGCCGGTAAAATAATGGAGTTATCAATGAACAGTTTCGGTGATGTAAGTATTTTTACATTTTTACATCAAAATTATTAATTGTAAGTATTTTTACACTTTGTTAAATAAGATTTTTCAAACTATGGCGAATACTTGAAATTTTTTTTTGTCTTTCATTGTTCATTTGTTTTTTTTTTTTCGTTTTTCAGATACTTAAAACTTCCTTTGCTTATCTCAATATGTTGCGAACAGTAGCTGATTGAAAAGGAGCCATAAACGCGATGTTCGCGTCGCTCGACAACACTAGTTAGTGGTTGTTTTTGTTTTTTGTCACCAACACCTTCAATTTTGTAAGAAATATCGGGGAAAAACGAGGGGAAGAAAGTTAATCGCTTTCAAAGAGCACTTTCTGCTGCAGGGTAAACAACAGTAATAAAATAAAGAAATTGATTAAAATAGATTTATTTGAAAAATGCAAAAAAAGGTGACATCCGAATATCAAACGACGCGGTAGCGGCTCCACGCCGAGTATAATAAATATATTACTTTATTCTTTAATGTATTCTTGAATAAATAAATAAAATTATTATTCAATAAAATTAAATGAATGATGAATTGAGAATTCAATTTCACTGAGTCCGACTTTGTTGTGGCAACTTTGCATTTACTGCTAATTATTTATTTTGGAAATTGTTGAATAATGAGTTAAAAAAATTATTTTTGGCACTCGAGAATAACATTAGCCAGAAACAAAAAGTGCGAAAAATCAGGAAATTATGGTTAAATTATTTCAAAAAGTGCGGTGACGATTTAATTTGCTTAATTTTCGTGTAAAATGGTGGTTTGGTCTCGCAAATAATGCCACTAGCGAAGCCGACTTTTAATTTTACGGAAAGTCACTGCGATTCACACTTTAATTTGAAAAAGGTGTAGAAGCGACAATGTGATTATGGGAAAATGCACAGAATATCCACGTATTTAAAATGTTGATAATTGATCCATTGGCCAATTAATTCCGAAACTATTTCGTTGTTGAGTATTAATTACGAAGTTTTATTGGAACAACAAGATTTTATATGACGGTCGGGAATTTTGACGAGAAAAAAATGTTGCATTGAAATTGACACCGTTGTGCGGAGGTACGAGAAAAAAAATGTTCACTTGTATTGGAGTAAAACGGAGAATGATGTGCAAATCAACGATTTTTCGATAAATAGATTTGTTGTTTATTACTTGAAAGTATTTCTTTACAAAAAAGGTTGCACGGTGTTTCCCTGAATAAAGAAACTGACGTACGTACTTATCCAAGAGCGCGGTACATTTGGTTGAATCAATGGTGCGGGACATGAGCACAGGGTGTTTCGGTTATCGTAGGGGAATCGTTGTTGTCAGGGAAACAAAGCTTGGACGAGCGGTAATAAACTTGCGCAAAATGTAAATTCGCTTCCGAGTTCGTAACGCGCATGTCCTTTTTAATTTACGATTAAAAAAAATGGATCATTATTAGCGACAAAGGTAAATGAATATTTGTTGAGAAGTTCGTTGCTCCGAAGCCGAACGAACATGAGAAGTAATTTGTTCCGAGGCTGCAGTCGCGACTAGAACTTTGTTCGTATCAGACAATGGATCCCAATGAAACTGCACCCGAGTCTGAGATTTTTCAGAGTGTCAAAAACAAGAATTACGATAGTAACATTAAACGAACACTTCAGTATGTTCGATTATTTTTCACTGTTTCGGGTGTTTGGCCGGCGATTACGAAATACTCATCAGAACGAGCTAAATATTTGTCACGTTTAGTCATTTTAGCTTGCTTCTCAATGATCGCTTTTACACTTGTACCGACCGCGTCACACATGATTTTTCGCGAAAAAAATTACGCTGTCAAAGTAGTTTTGCTGGGTCCCGTCGGAACTGCCTTCGGAGCCATGCTCAAATATGCCATTATTTTATCACGTGCAAATACGATCAAAAAGTGCATGGAACAAATGAGAAATGATTGGATGATTGTCGAGAGTGCGGATGAACATGCTATCATGACAAATAACGCGAATACTGGACGAAAAATAGCCGTCGTTTGCGCTTTTTTTTTGTACACCGCCGGTGTGTCTTTTTTTGCGATAGTGCCCATTCTCAAGGGTTCAAAAATTAACGAGTTCAATCAAACGATAAGACCCTTGGCTTATCCCGGCTACAATATTTTCGTCGACGAACAACGTACTCCAACCTACGAAATCATTTTTTTTCTCATTTTTGTCTCGGCATGCATCAGATACACAATTACTATAGGAATCATTAGTTTGGTCGCAGCTTTCGTCGGACATGCTTGTGGACAAATTGAAATTGTTATGTCACGATTGAACAAACTCTTTGACGGAATTAACGAATACGTAGACAAAGATGAATTGCGCGAAAGAATGGCGCAAATCATTAAGTGTCACGTCAACGGTTTTCGGTAACAAAACTGATATCACTCATCAATTATTTTTCATGTCACGAATCAGTTTTCATTAGATTTTTCGAACAATTTCAATATTTAATTCATTCAATAGTGATTCCGTGCACTGAAGAAATGAAGAAAGAAGAAGAAGAATAAACAAGTTTCAATAAAATATAAATATAAAACTTCTGGTTCATTACTTTTCAAAAAATAACTGGTGTCCAGTAAATGTAAAAACGACTCAGGAGACGAATTTTGTTGATATCTATAAAAATTATGGTAAAAAAAATGGATTGAATTTTGAAATTTAATAAATGGAACAGATTCCTTGGCTTCATTCTTAGGGAATTCATGAACATTCAAATTTTGTAACATTCAATAATAAACTTCGAAACTCATTCATAATTCATGTGGTTTATTGTTTTTTGCTAATTTTTTACACAGATTTTCAGCGAATATTGATGAGAGTTTTAGAGAAGCATGTTTCGTCGAAATAATGTCATCGACACTGACAATATGTTTGCTTGAATATTCCTGCATGTGGGTAAGTTGCTTTTTTAATATTCCAAATGAATCTGATCCTCATGAAAACTCTTGTACGTATTTGTAATTCTCAGGCGTTTTTCAACAAAGACACAATGAGCGTGATAACTCATGTATTGTTACTGGTATCCTACGTTTTTAACGTGTTTATATTTTGCCACATCGGTGAATTGCTTCAGACACAGGTAATTTTTGGGTCTTTACCAAATTCGATTTTGAATTCACTTGAATTCGCGGTCGGTATAGATTCCAGATTGCTTTGAATTTTCAAAAAATTTAAACAAAATAAACATAAATATATATAAAAATAAAATTTTCGACAATGAAACTATAAAGTATCTTTTTATAATTCATTTTTTTCATCATTATTAAACTTTGAAACATCATGACATATTTTTTTATAGTAAACGGTACATTTTCGTCTAATTCTCTAAAAAAATTCGGCATCGAGGATTTTGAATGGTTTTTATTTTATTTTCTGTTCATTTGCTCTGCAAAATAAAATCCCCGCTTCTCGATCTCGGGATCTCACCCGGAACAATATTAAGACACTGACAAAAAAATTCTTGTGATCTTTCAATTTTTCTCTTTTTTTTGTTAGAGCGTTGGAAAAAAAGAGATCTTTACCATTTTTTTTTTAATTGTTGTTCAAGTGTTAATAGATTTTCACAATTTTTAATTCAGTATGAAACGGTCGGGAATGCCGCGTATATGATCGAATGGTACAGATTACCTGACAAACTTGGTCTTGCTCTTGTCATGGTTATGGCAATTACGGGCTCCCCGCGTAAATTAACGGCTGGCCGAATCCTGGATTTGTCAATACGTAATTTTGGGGTCGTGAGTATAATTTTCCGGAAAAATGTCGATTTAACATTAATTTTCGTTGATACCAATATTTTTTTCGTGTTATTTGATTTTAATGATAGAATTTTCATTCCTCGTTTTGTAGATAATCAGAACATCCGTTACATACTTGAACATGCTACGAGCTACGACAACTTAACTGAAAACTAATCGGCCCCACGTTATTCAACCGTCTCCACTGTAGTCGAATTTAATAACAAAATTGACTTATTGCCTTGTTACTTATCATTCCAACTGAATCAGATTTATCACAAAGTGTTACTTATTCTAATGTTTCAATATTTGATTGTGTAGAAAAAATATAGATTCTTAAAAGCGATATTCAAATTTGCAATATTTCATCATTTCTTCTGATTTTGTAAAAAAAAAACTTTATTTCTCGAAACACTGCACCATCACACGGACGTCATATCACCCACAAATAAAACAAAAGAAAAAAAACAACAAAAATTGCCAGAAATATGCCAATTTCTATTTTTTGGACTTTGTTCGAATTTGGCATTTTTATGGATTGAAAAAAAAAAAAAAACCGAAAATTACAGTCCGCACATGGAAGAACAATAGCGCGAAATATGAATCACGAGGGCTCTTCGCTTAAGCGAAAACTACCACAAACAATGGCCAAAAAAAAATGAGAAAACTTTATGGACGTTTTAGTAAAATCGTAAAATCACGCTGGCATCGTTTTTTACCGATCCACATTTGCGGGGATATTAAACGTCAAACAGTAGACTATGATTTCGGCAAAAAGCAGATAAAGTAAAAAGCACGTTTCGCAGATTTTAATAACTCATTTTGTTACGCTTTGAAACATTTCAATGTTAGTTCTTTATAGGACTTTCAATGGCAATTTAAAAAAAAAACGAAAAAAATACAAGTTACGGTGAAAAATAACAAACTTCGAATGAAAAGTCAAGATTTAGTGCGTACAGATAAAATTATGGCAGGAAAGAAATGATACATTCAAAATAATAACATCGCTGTGTAAACGGCGAGAGGAAAAAATGTTCACTTGCATTGGACTCAAAGAACGAATGATGTAGGCAACAGTGATTTTGATGTAAATGGAATTTGATATTAATTATTTGCAAGTTTGTGTCTACAGAAAGGATCGCACAATGTTTCCCTAAGCGACGTAACTCGCGTACGTACTTATCCGAGAACGCGCAACATTTGGTTAAATCAATGTCGCGGGATATGAGCAAAGGGCGTTTCACTAAACGTGGGGGAATCGTTGTTGTCAGGGAAACAGGGCTAGGACAAGCGGTAATAAACTTGCGCAAAATGTAAACGCCCTTTCGAGTGCTTAACGCGCATGTCCTTTTTAATTTACGAGAAAAAAAATGGATCATTATTAGCGACAAAGAAAAATGAATATTTGTTGAGAAGTTCGTTGCTCCGAATGCGGAAGAACATGAGAAATGATTTTGCTCCGGGGCTGCAGTCGCGACTAGAACTTTGTTCGTGTCGGACGATGGATCGTAATGATATTGCAATCGACTCTGCGATTTGCCAAAGTGTCAAAAACAAGAATTACGATAGTAACATTAAACGAACACTTCAGTATGTTCGATTATTTTTTAGTGTTTCGGGTATTTGGCCGATGATTACGAAATACTCATCAGAACGATCTAAATATTTGTCACGTTTAGTCATTTTCTTTTGCTTCGTAATGATCGCTTTTACATTTGTACCAACCGCTTCACACATGATTTTTCGCGAAAGAAATTACGCTGTCAAAATAGTTTTACTGGGTCCCGTCGGAACTGCTTTCGGAGCCATGCTCAAATATGCCATTATTTTATCACGTACAAATACGATAAAGATGTGCATGGAGCAAATGAAAAATGATTGGATGATTGTCGAGAGTGCGGATGAACATGCTATCATGACAAATAACGCGAATACTGGACGAAAAATTGCCATCGTTTGCGCTTTCTTTTTGTACACCGCCGGCGTGGCTTTTTTCGCGATAGTTCCCATTCTCAAGGGTTCAAAAATCAACGAGTTCAATCAAACAATAAGACCTTTGGCTTATCCCGGTTACGATATTTTCGTCGACGCACAACGTACTCCAATCTACGAAATCATTTTTTTTCTCATTTTCGTCTCGGCATACGTCAGATACACCGTTACTATAGGAATCATTAGTTTGGCTGCAGCTTTCGTCGCACATGCTTGTGGACAAATTGAAATTGTTATGTTACGATTGAACAAACTCTTTGATGGAATTGACGAATTTGTCGACAAAGATGAACTGCGAGAAAGAATATCGAAAATCATAAGGTGTCACGTCAACGGTTTCCGGTAAAAAAAAAACTGATATCACTCATCAATTATTTTTCATGTCACGAATCAATTTTCTTTAGATTTTTTTGCTCATTTTTTACACAGATTCTCAGCGAAAATCGATGAGAGTTTCAGAGAAGCATGTTTCGTCGAAGTTATGTCATCGACACTGACAATATGTTTGCTCGAATATTCCTGTATGTGGGTAAGTTGCTTTCTAATTATTTCAAATGAATCTTTTCCTTATTGAAGCCTTTACACGTATGTTCAATTCTCAGACATTTTTCAACAAGGACACAGCGAGCCTGGTTACTTATGTTCTGCTACTGGTATCCTACGTTTTTAATGTCTTTATATTTTGCCACATCGGTGAATTGCTTCAGACACAGGTAATTATTTAGTCTTAACCCAATTTGAATCCGAATTCATTGAAACTCATGATCGCTACGAATTTTAGATCGCTTTAAATGTTCAAAAACTCCAAACAAAATAAACTTTAATAGACAGAAAATTTATCTATTTATTTATATTACGATCAACTTTGAAAAATCGTGAAGCTTTTTTATACTGAACGGTATATTTTCTATCAACTCACTCAATAAATTGGCTCTGATGAATTCAAAGAATTTTTTTTTTTAATTGCTCTTGCCGAATAAAATGCCTGCTTCTCGTTCTCAAAATTTTAAGAGCACATCGAACTGATGTGAGGAATGTCTCGTAATCCCACAATTCGTCTCGTTTATTTTTTATTTTTTGTTAGATTGTTGGGAATGAAAGATTTGTACCATTGTTTTGAAATTATTGTTCAAGTGTAAATAGATTTTCACTATTTTTAATTCAGTACGAAACGGTCGGAAATGCCGCGTATATGATCGAATGGTACAGATTACCTGACAAACTTGGTCTTGCTCTTGTCATGGTTATGGCTATAACGGGCTCCCCTCGTAAATTAACGGCTGGCCGAATGCTGGATTTGTCAATACGTAATTTTGGGGTCGTGAGTATAATTTTCCGGAAAAATTTCGATTTAACATTAATTTTCGTTGATATCAATATTTTTTTCGTGTTATTTGATTTTAATAATAGAGTTTTCATTTCTCGTTTCGTAGATAATCAGAACATCCGTTACATATTTGAACATGCTACGAGCTACGACAACTTAACTGAAAACTGAATGTTCCCACGTCATTCAAACGTCTCCACTTTTGTCGTATTTGAGAAAAAAACAAAAAAACAACAAAAAAAATTACTTATTTCGTTGTTACCAATCATTTCAACACAATCAGATTTTTCACCAAATGACACTTTTACCAATGTTCGAGTGGCTCATATTTTTTGTTTAAATTTTTAAGCTTATCATTTCTTTTTATATTCTAAGAGAAACTTTATTTCTCGAACCACCACACCATTGCACGTACGAAATATGACCCACAAATTATAATTAAAACAAAAAAGAATAAAGGAAAAACCGAAAACTAAAAAAAATGTCACAAATTTGACGATTTTTATTTCTTGGATCAGATCCAGTTTGACTTTCTTATAAACAGGAAAAAAAAACTATCAAAAATACCGATCCAAATATAACAAAGTGTTAACAACGTCGAATGGTAGAATATAATTGTGGCGAAATAAACAGAGAATAAAAAGCACGAGATGAAAACTTTCATAACTCCTATTTAAAGTCTTAATTTTTTTTTTTATCGATTTTAAACGTTGAAAAAATCCAATTTACGGTGCAAAATGGCAATATTTTAATGAAAAATTAAGATTTTGATCGTACAGGTAAAATGATGGAAGAAAAGAAATGCGATACATTCAAAATAGTACCATCGCTGTGTAGACGGCGAGAGGAAAAAATGTTCAGTTGCATTGGACTCAAAGAACGAATGATGTAGGCAACAGTGATTTTTATATAAATGGAATTTGATATTAATTATTTGCAAGTTTGTGTCTACAGAAAGGATCGCACAATGTTTCCCTAAGCGGCGTAACTCACGTACGTACTTATCCGAGAACGCGCAACATTTGGTTAAATCAATGTCGCGGGATATGAGCAAAGGGTGTTTCACTTAACGTGGGGGAATCGTTGTTGTCAGGGAAACAGGGCTAGGACAAGCGATAATAAACTTGCGCAAAATGTGAACGCCCTTTCGAGTACGCAACGCGCATGTCCTTTTTAAATAACGATAAAAAATGGATCATTATTAGCGACAAAGAAAAATGAATATTGGTTGAAAAGTTCGTTGCTTGAAACCCGGAAGAACATGAGAAGTGATTCTGCTCCGAGATTTCAGTCGCGATTGCACCTTTGTACGTATCGGATGATGGAACGAAATGACTCTGCGATTTGTCAAAGCATCAAAAACAATAATTATGATAGTAACATTAAAAGAACCTTCCAATACACCCGATTGTTTTTTACTGTTTTGGGATTTTGGCCGATGATAATGAAACGCTCGTCCTCGAGACAAACAAAATGTTGTTCATACTTGACTATTTTAATTTGCTTTTTAATGATCGCATTCACATTTATACCCACCGCATCGCACATGATTTTTCGCGAAAAAAATGCTGCTATCAAGTTAGTTTTACTGGGACCCGTTGGGGCTCAGCTCGGAGCTATGCTCAAATACGCCATTATTTTATTACGTGCAAATACGATTAAGACGTGCGTGGAACAAATGAAAAATGATTGGATGATCGTCGAAAAAGCCGATGAACATGCCATCATGATAAACAACGCGAATACTGGACGAAAAATTGCGGTTGTTTGCACTTTGTTTTTATACACCGGTGGCATGTCTCTTCACGCGATGGTCCCCATTCTTAAGGGCACAAAAGTCAACGAGTTCAATCAAACGATAAGACCTTTGGGTTATCCCGGTTACGATATTTTCATGGACGCACAATCTACTCCCAACTACGAAATCATTTTTTTTCTCATTTGTCTTTCGGCATACGTCAGATACACCGTTACTATCGGAATCATTAGTTTAGCCGCGGTTTTCGTCGGACACGCTTGCGGACAAATTGATATTATTATGCTACGATTAACCAAACTCTTTGATGGAATTGATGAATATTTAGACAAAGATGAACTGCGGGAAAGGATTTCGGACATTATAAGGTGCCACGTCAACGGTTTGCGGTAAAAAAAACTTATAATTGTCTGTCAATTACTTTTCATGCCAACAATAGTTTCTATTTTTTACTTTAATGATAAACTCGTTACGCAGTTTTCATAAATTACTGTGAAAAGCCTCG
Organism: Campoletis sonorensis; assembly: GCA_013761285.1. Lineage (NCBI taxonomy): Eukaryota > Metazoa > Arthropoda > Insecta > Hymenoptera > Ichneumonidae > Campoletis > Campoletis sonorensis. Next base: position 898,531 of record JACEOJ010000105.1, on the reverse strand, counting down.
AAACACAGGATCAACACGAAATTCTTACGATTATTGTTGGACTTTCCTCAGTCAATAATTGTTGTTCAGATTTAAAAAAAATATAATTCAATTAAAAAATACTTGGCAATTATAAATTTTAGAACTTTTTCACCTGATTTTTCTTTTTTTTCTTCTTCGTACCGTTTTTAATGCAGATTTTCAACGAGAATCGATGAGAGCTTGAGAGAAGCATGTCTCGTCGAAATAATGTCATCGACACTGAGCATTTGTTTGCTTGAATATTCCTGCATGTGGGTAAGCGATTTTCGAAAAATTTCTAAACGAATCTTATCCTTTTGACAGATAAATTATGTTTATATAATTTTCAGGCATTTTTTAACAAGGATGCAGTGAGCGTGATAACTTATGTGTTGCTTTTGTTATCCTACATTTTTAACGTTTTCATATGGTGCCACATCGGTGAATTACTTCAGCAACAGGTATTTTTTTCGTCTCAAATAAATTTGAGTTAGTTTTTATTTTTTTATTCGTTAACTTGATGAATTTCATAATGAAATTCATTGAAGGAATGAAATTGATGATCGATGGATTTAAAAACAATATTCGAATGTGTCTCGAGCTCGAGATCTCGGGATACGAACGATACTGAACGAACTGATGGCAATAAACTGTAATCATTTATTGAAAGTATGAAAAATCTGAGGAAGGAGACCTGACAATGAAGATTTTGCTTCAGGGATTTTGTCAATGCGAATAATTTGAAAAATAATAATAAAAATTTGGGAAAGTCGCGATCGAACGCAGGAACTTCACGAACATTGATTTTCAATGTTAAGAATTCGGAAAATGTTTGCACATGTTGTTTGAACGAAATTTTTTTAAAGTTATTCAAAAATTTTGAAAGATTTTTGCAAAAATTTCGTATCTTGAACAAATGGAAAATATTTAACACGTTTGCACGAAAAGCTGAGAACATCGAAAAAGTTTCTCGAAGAGTAAATCGTTTGCTGAACTTATTAAACAATTTTCGTTTCACTAACTCGTTACGAATTTTTCCAAGTACGAAAAATTGAATGGTCCGAAATCTTTGAAACGAATAAGCGTGTCCTTTATTCTCGAAACAATTTTTGTCTCGATTTACACAGTTTTCAATTAAAAAAAAAAAAAAAAATACACAAAACACAACAATTAATAATGCAGTCTCCTGGTTTTAGTGATTTTATCATCGCAATCGAATATTCGTGATTGAATTTTATGAGAAAACAAATAAAATTTCGTTCACCAGTGATTATAAAATTTATCCCGTCTCCCTCATCGCCCATATAATTTCTTCATTAACGACCATTTGTTTTCTGCATAATAAATACGAAAATTAGTTTCCTACGCTAAAACTTGCGCTTGGTTGAAAAAGGACGAATAAAAAATAAAATCAAATCACCGAACTTGGAAGTAAAAGAAAAAACCGTGCACTTGGGTCAATCACAATGATCCAAAAACCAGTTTCGATAAAATATAATTTGTAAAACAACGTTTCAATTCAAGAAAAATGTTCGTAATACCGTCAAGATAAAAAGAATGACACAATATTGTAAAGACCGAAGCGACTCGCGTACGTTCTCGTCCGAGAACCCGAAACATTTGATTTAATCAATTAAAAGAGTGTAAGGAAGGCAGGGTATTTGGTGGATTGTAGGGGAATCGTAGTTGCGAGGGGGAAGAACGCAGGGTGAGGAGAAACGACATGATAAAAAGTTGCGCAAAATGTGAACGCCCTATCGTGTGAGCGAGGGCGCATGTCCTTATAAATTTCTAAGAAAATGAGAGATATTTTTATATGATCGTCAGGTGGAATGGATTTTGATAAAAAAAAGCTTTTTGCTGTAAGTACAAGCCTGAAAGATTAGGAGAAATGATTTTCCTGTGGAAAGTCGTGCGGTGGCAGTCGGGAATGAAACTTAGTTGATGTCGAACGATGGAAAGTAATGAAAATGTATCGACGATGTACAAAAACGTTAAAAACAATAATTGTGATGATGACATTAAAAGAACGTTTCAATATACTCGATTGTTTTTTACTGTTTCGGGTATTTGGCCGATGATAACAAAATACTCTTCAAACCGAGCTAGATATTTGTCACATTTAATTATTTTTTGTTGCTTTTTAATGATTGCTTTTACATTTTTACCGTGTGCACTTCACACGATTTTTCGTGAAAAAAATCCAGCTGTCAGGGTGGTTTTACTTGGTCCCGTTGGGGCTTCGCTCGGAGCGATACTTAAATATGCTATTATTTTATTACGTTCAAATACGATTAAAAAGTGCGTGGAACAAATGAAAAACGATTGGATGACCGTCGAGAATGCGGAGGAACTTGCTATCATGACAAACAACGCAAATACTGGACGAAAAATTGCGGTCATTTGCACTTTGTTTTTATACACCGGTGGCATGTCTTTCCACGCGATAGTCCCCATTCTCAAAGGCACCAAAATCAACGAATTCAATCAAACGATAAGACCCTTGGGTTATCCCGGTTACGATATTTTCGTCGATCCACAAATCACTCCCACCTACGAAATCATTTTTTTTCTCATTTGTCTTTCCGCACACGTCAGATATACCGTTACTATTGGAATCATTAGTTTAGCCGCTGTTTTCGTCACTCACGCCTGTGGACAAATTCAAATTGCCATGCTACGATTGGCTAAACTTTTTGATGGTATTGACGATCATTTAAACAGAAATGAATTGCGTGACAGAATATCGATCATTATAAAAGGACATGTCAACGGTTTGCGGTAATTAAAATATTATTTCAACAATTCATATCTTTTATCAATGTTTTTCACTGGAAATTTCGTTCAACCAACGAAATTCATTTTGTTGGACGAAAATCTGGTCAATTGAACTTTTTTTTTGGTGAATCGCGGATCCACTTTATTTGATTGAAGAAAAAAATAGTTGAATTGACCGTTCAACGAAATTTTTTTGCTCAAAACAAAAAATCGTACTGTTGGATTTTTTTTTTTTTCAAATCAATTTTACTGTTACGTTTTTTTTTTACGATTTTTCATTCATAATAAATGCAACAAAAATTAGAATTGGCACATTTTTCGCCCAGATTTTCAGCGAGAATCGATGAAAGCTTGAGAGAAGTTTGTCTCATCGAAGTAATGTCATCGACCCTCAGCATTTGTTTGCTCGAATATTCCTGCATGAGGGTAGGCAACTTTAAAAAAATAATATCATTCCAAAGGGTTCCCTTATTACAAACACTTACACACGTGTCATTCTCAGGCATTCTTCAACAACGATACAGTCGGCTTGATAACTTTTTTTTTACTACTGTTGTCTTACATTTTCAATGTATTCATATTTTGTCACATCGGTCAACTTCTACAGGAACAGGTAGTTTCTTTTTCTTAATTTGAATCAAAATGCGATTTTTTAAATTTTATTATTATTTGTAAACGCCTTAAACTTTTTATATTACACAAATATTTTGAATTTTATCAAATTTACAACATTTTTTTGTAATTAACTAATCGGGTTTTTGTTGAGAATTAATTTTCAAGACGAAAACAAAAAGAAATAGGAATTTAAAAAATTGTAGAAATTTGACGTGCTGTTTTTTATAAATAAAACTACCGTTTCTCGAGCTCGAGATTTCAGGAAATTGGAAAATTGCTATAAAAGCATCTCAAAATTTTATCTCACTAGAAGTCTTTGCAAAAAAAAAAAAACAATGACGTTTGGATTTTGTTGAATATTCAATTTGACTGTAAATACATCGTTTTCCTGTATTTTCAATTCAGTACGAAACGGTCGGAAAAGCCGCGTATATGATCGAATGGTACAGATTACCTGACAAACTTGGTCTCGCGCTTGTCATGGTTATGGCAATTACGGGCTCACCCCGTAAATTAACGGCTGGACGAATGCTGGATTTGTCGATACGTAATTTTGGGGTCGTAAGTACAATTTTACGAAAAAATTTCGATGCAATATTACTTTTTAGTGATATCAATATAATTTTTTTTTTAACCATTTGATTTTAATGGTAAATTTTTCAATTTTTTCGTTTTCTAGATAATTAGAACATCTGTCACATATTTGAACATGCTACGAGCTACGACAACCTAAATGGAGACTAAATATATCAACTTCATTGAATCTCTACATCAGTCGTATTTTATGTTTTTTTTTTTTTTTTTTTTTTTTTACATATTGTGTCGTTGATAATTATATCGACATACTTAATCAGGATTTTTCCGATCGTGTCACTTAAACTAATGTTTAAATTATAATAATATTGTTTATGTAGAAAAAAAATAGATTGTTGCAACTGAAGTTACAACCAAAGCTTATGTTTGGCTTTTTAGTGATGTTGAAATTTTATTTATCTCAAGAATTTTCCAATCACTAAACTTTTACTGAAAATGGAAGATAAATTTCGGTTCCATAAAAATTTCAGGACAACAGAGTGAATACAATTATTTTGACTCAATCGAAGAAAATGAATGTCACCAAATTCGGAATTTTCGCGAGCAATTTATTTTTCAAATTACAAGACAGTTATTCACTCATTGAACTTTTGCTGCACGATGCACGTCGCAGCACAAACGTCACTATTTTTTAAACCATAAAAGAAAATCGACACTTTAGGAAGATCGAAAGCTTCGAAAGCAATAAAAAATGATGTTTTGAAAAGCAGAAAAAAAGATTTATTCGGTTCGAAAAATTCAGGTAAATTGGAATTTATTTCTAATTTCGTTCAGAAAAATCGCTCCGAGAACGAACAAAAAATCCAAATCGATGAAAATTTAAAAAAATCACGAAAAAATGATTTTCCCATGATTTCCGAAACCCACGAACAAATCTCGCGATTCATTTTGATTAACTCTCATTCCGAATCGACGTTGAAAAAAGTGATAGAATGTTTCGAACGTAAGAGAGAAAAATCGTTCGTACTTATTTTCCGAGTCCGAGAATGTGGAGAAACGTACGAGTTCGTCCGATGCGGTGCAACATTTGATGAAATCAATTAAAAAAAGAGAAAGAGAGGAGCTTAAGGTAGAAGGTGTAATGGTTGGTTGCCAGGCGAATGAAAGCCACGACAAAATGTGGAGAGCATGCGCGGGAGTCGTTGACAAGAGTTGAATTTTCAATGCGCATGGTCTGTTAAATATTTCTCAGAAAATAATCACTGGGGTAATTAAACTGGGGATTAAGTTTCTCTTTATGACCCGGAAGACAATAAAAAATAATAGTGAGAGCTTGAGGCTGGTCAGTCGCGGATGAAACTCAGTGGATTGCAGACGATGATTCGTTGCATTTACATAAGCGATGTTGAAAATAGCAAGGCTGTGAAAAATGTCAATTACGAAAATGACATAAAACAAACGTTCAAATACACCCGATGGTTTCTTTTATTTTTGGGAATTTGGCCAATAATCAAAAAAAACTATTTAGGAAGATCTAAAATATTATATTTTTCAATAATTCTCTGTTGCACGGTAATGATTGTTTTTACATTTATCCCAGCAGCACTGCACACAATATTTCGTGAAAAAAATCCCCTCCGAAAGCTCATTTTAATGGGACCTGTGAGCTCGTCGTTTGCTAGTTTTCTTAAATACATTTTTATCGTATTTCGTGCTAAAGACATTAAAAAGTGCGTCGAAAAGATTGAAAATGATTGGATGAGGATTGAGAGTGAAAATGAACGTGAAATCATGAGGAGAAACGCGACTATTGGACGAGGAATCACCATATTTTGCAGTTTGTTTTTATACACCGGTGGAATGTCTTATCACGCGATTTTACCAATTTTAAAGGGTTCTAAAACCAACGAATTCAACGTGACAATCAGACCCGTCGTTTATCCCGGTTACGACATTTTCGTCGATCCCCAAACTTCGCCAACTTATGAAATCCTTTTTTTTCTTGTTTGTGTCTCGGCTTTCGTTCGATACACCGTTACAATTACTATTTGTAATTTGGCAGCTGTTTTCGTCAGTCACGTTTGTGGACAAATTGAAATCGTTGTGTTAAGGCTCAACATGATTTTTCATGACATCACCGATGAAAGACTACGATTGAAGGATATTGAGAATAGACTTTCTTTGGTGATACAATGTCACGCACGAGGGGTTCGGTAATTTTGGTTTTTTATCCATTCATTTGTTGTAAATCACTATTTCATTAAATTGTACGAAAAAAATCCTTTTTTTAGACTTTCTTCGACTATCGACGAAGCCCTGAGTGAAGTATTTCTTATCGAAGTTGTCGCAGCGACTGGAATCATTTGTTTGCTTGAATACTACTGTATGACGGTAAAAAAATATTTTTTTCTTATGTATTTTTCGATTTCAATCGTTTTTTAGCTTCAATTCATTTTTTTAAACAAGTTTGGCTTTTTGTGCCAATTGAGACATTTTACATGAGACTTTTTATCGTCATTTGATTACTCAACGATTTAAATATTATTAGAATTATGGTAAAATATGAAAATGAAGAAAAAAATTGTGGTTAAATACCCTCAGCTGTTACTTTCTTAACGCGACACTCTTAAGAGGTGTTTTGACCTCTGGAGCTTCTATAGGATCACAACCAACCCCATTTTTTCGAGTTTTTTGTCCATTTTTCGAAAGTATTTTTCTTTTTATGGAGTTTTCATCATCAAATTTTCATTTTATATGAGTATATCATGGACCGTTCATTTCGTTATCAAAAAACGAAGAGATTGGTGTGTAATAACGTTTTGTTATCGGAAACGAGGATCATTTTATGCCGAGGAAATGATTGGCGTGGTTTTCTTCTCTTGAAAGCTTTTCCGTTCAGGAAAACAGATCGCAGGCTTAAGGGCTTTGATTTCGAATACCCGTTTGGGAATAAACGAACCTGAGAAAAAAAACCCTGTTGCAGGTGTGGAGCAAGAGCGAGATTTCTGCCATGATAACGTACTTTATATTGCTGACGTCATATGTTTTTAATATTTTTATACTTTGTTACATCGGTGAACTTCTCAAAGGACAGGTAAGCAATCGTGTTTCATCAGAAATTTCCGAAAGTGCAGATTCACATTATTTTATACGAATGTTTCACCAAAAATTCATTAAATTTTGAAAATAAAAATTCATAATGATTTTGACACTAAATAATAAATGAAAAAAAATTAATAAAAATAACATTTTAAGATCAAAATTTAAAAAAATTAAAAAAATAAAAATAAAACAGTATGTTAAATAAAATCTTATGTTATTTTGGGCAATTTCGTAGTTTCAGAAAATTGCAAGAGCTGCGTACATGATCGAGTGGCACAGATTGCCAGGTAAAAATGGACTTGCTATTGTCCTTATCATGGTCATGTCGAATTCGTCTCGTCAATTAAGTGCTGGACGAATGATGAATTTTTCTATGAGCAGCTTTGGCATTGTAAGTAACATTTTGTCACAAATAAGTAATGAAACGTTGATGAAAAAAAAAAAATTATGGCCTTTTGCGTCGTGGAGTCTTCGTTTTATTTAGCACTTTGTAAATTTTTCAAAATTTACAAACTCATTAAAAGTTGAAATAATTTTTTTTTTTATGATTTTTTTTTCTTTCAATTGCGACGTTTCTACACGAATTTTGGAAAAATTATAAATCATACTCTTGGTCAGGGTTTTGAAAAATATCGATTTTTGTCACTTTTCAGATCATGAAAACTTCTGTTATGTATTTAAACATGTTGCGGGCAATTGCAGTTTGAGAAAATTCGAAATAAATATTCTTTCGTCGATGTCAATTAAAATAGTGCAAACTTTATTGCGAACTCCAAGAAATCATTTCTCCCACTTTTCACTGACGAAGATTGCGCGTCACCTACGCCACACGTGATTGGCTAATCCAACGAAGAGTGAGTGAAGGACGTTCCGTTATTTCACAAACTATTCAATATTTCCGCTATCCATTATTTTTATCGTTTTTTTTACGATATTTAAATGTAAACATTTAAAAACAGCAGAATATAAAAAATTCCTAATTCGAGGCTTGGTTTTGGAAGTTCTCTATATTATTCATTTATTGATTGTCAAAATACTTTGATTGTGTTTTTTTTTGTACCCTATTGTTGAATATAATAATAACAATTGTTAACCTGATTTAAAACTTTGTTTTTCACTCATCAGGGTTTTTTCATCATCACAGTCCACGAATACATTAAAGATTTAAATTAATTTAATTAAAAACTTGAATTTATTATTTTATACGAAGAAATCACAAAAATAACATTTATTCTTCCGCAAAAAACACAAAATCCAGAAAATTGGATAAAAAAAAAATAAATTCTTACCAGTGACAGTGAAAATTGAGAGTACAAAATAAGTAACTAAAATATTTTTGGTTTCGTTCGTGCCTTGGCATTCCAAGGATTTGATACTCGTTGTATTGATATTTGGAGAAATTTTTTGGCAAACACTGGCACCCTCGCGCATCGAAGACCAACTTATATCTAAAGCTTAGTGTTTTATTCGGTCTCCCCACTCCGGGGCAAAGATTTGGAGGGGTGTTGAAATATCTGGGCAAGTTTACTAGAGCGAGTGCGAAGAATGTTATAAAATTGTAAAACAAGAGTAGGAGGAGTTTGAAGTGAAAGTACAAACGCGCAGAAATGGAGCGTTGAATCGGAGGTTTCTGATTCGCTGGCCCCCACTCCCGATCAATAAGTTTTTTTTGGTGCCAAATGCCCTGAGGCAGAAGAGCCTGAGAAAAGAGCAAGTTTGAAAAAAAAGAAGTGCCACAAACCTGCGAATTTTCAATGCTCGACCGCATTATAAATTATTCACAAGTACTGATTATTAGAATTTAAGTCGAGGGAAAAAACTCGAGCACACCGGAAATGTGAAAATAATTGTATCAGTCGTGAGTAAGCTCGTGACAAAGTTGCAACAATGGAGTCTGAAAACAAATCAAAATCTACGGGCCCAGAAAAAAAGGCAAATAAAAATTACGAGTCCGACGTGAAATTTATGATTCACTATACAAAATGGCTGCTGGAAATCCTAGGCGTTTGGTCGATGGTGACGAAGGACTCTTCCTTGAAATCAAAGATTGCATCGAAATTATCAGTGATTCTTTGTCTCCTGAGTATGGCGTTTTTGCTCATACCAACTGGTCTCCACATTTGTTTACGAGTTCGAGACCTCGCGGGTGCTCGAGTCAGTATCGGTTACTTTTCACCGTGTGTTGCCAGTGTTCTCAAATATGCTTTCATTATTTATCACTCGAAGGAGATCAAACTTTGTATCAATCACATTGAAACTGATTGGACCAACGTTTTCGATGAAAATGATCGTGCGATTATGATTAAAAACATCAAAGTCGAACGTACCATTACCGCACTTTCCGGTCTGCTCTTATATTCCGGAGGCGCTTTTTTACACGCAATTCTACCCCTACTCAAAGGAACAACCATTAATTCACGCAACGAAACTATCAGACCTATCGTTTATCCCGGATACGATTTATTTCTTAATCCACAAATAACCCCAACCTACGAAATCATATTTTGCACCATTTGCTTCTGCGGATTCATCAGATTTACAATCACCATAACTGCTGTCAATCTTACTGCTCTTTTCGTCACTCACGCCTGCGGACAAATGCAAATCGTTATGTCAAGACTCGATAAACTGTTCGATGATATCAACGACGCTGCTTATGAAAAAGAAATCGAAAAAAGAATCTCTTTTCTTGTACTGTGTCACGTCAGGGGTCTACGGTAATTCAATCATTTTTTTTTTCTTCTCATCATTTTCTGCATGTCTTCTAAATGTTTTTCTTTTTTTTTTGTTGATTTTTTTCCCGATTTATAGTACAGAATTTTCTAGAGCTTGGTAAACTTTTTATTTTCATCATTTTAGCACATTGTTCGACATTTTTAAATATTTTTTTATTTTTTTATTATTAACGTTTATTTTAAAGATTGTCGACGATAATCGACGAGGCTCTGAAGGAAGTTTGCCTCGTCGAAGTCGTGACTGCTACACTGATATTATGCCTGCTCGAATATTACGTGGTGGTAAGAATTCTATTTTATGTAAATAATTGATATTATATAAAAAAAATATATGCAGCTTGCTCAGGAGCAACTTTTTCGTATTTGACGTTTTTGTTCGATTTTTTATTCGCAATAGGATCATTTTTGCTAATGCAATCAGTAAGTTTTTCGAATTACGTTAAACAAGCGACGATTTGATACAAAGTTTTGTATTTTATTTGCTTCTTTCATTAAATAATAAAATATAATAATAACCGAAGTACAAAGACTTCAGAAATCCAGTTTGAAACTACTTAATTTAAATACAATTAAACAGAATTAATTATTATTGAGAAATATTTAAAGAAATGTTTTTATCGAAATTTTACTTCAGAGCTGGAAATCCCTTGGGGTTATCCAAACCATAACATTTTCTTTGCTACTGGTATCGTACACGTACAACATTTACATGTTTTGTTACATTGGTGAGCTGATGAAAGACCAGGTGAGGACTGAATAAAAATATTTTCACCGAATTAGACTTAAAAAAAAAAAAAAATCAAAAACTCAATAAAATTCGAATTACCACAGTTTCAAAAAGTTGGGAAAGCTGCTTACATGATAGAATGGTACAGAATACCAAAGAAAAAAGGACTTTCAATGATCCTGATAATGGCGATTGCCAATTATCCGCGGAAAGTAACGGCCGGAGGAATGATCGAATTATCGATAAACACTTTTGGAGCTGTAAGGAAAAACCTCGATTCATTTATTTCCAAACCAACTCAAATTTTTTCCACTTCATATTTTTTTCTAGATCATGAAAACATCGGTCATGTATCAAAACATGTTGCGAACTTTTTCACAAGCTGACGATTGATTTGACCTGATTTTACACTCGACTAGTCAATTACTTTGTCAAAATATTCTCAACGCAAGTATTCCAACAAATTTTATTCGATTTTCTTTGTCTTTTACTTAAACGATTAGAAATATTAGTAAAAAAAAATGAATAAATAAATAAATAATTAGAATGAGCAGCATTTGATGCGTGTGTTTAATCGTAAAAAAATTTAACAACTCACCCCAATTTATAATGAAAAATCGTCGGTCCAATTTTGTTCTCTTCATTTTGAAAAACAGCCAAGAGGCAAGAATGAAAATTCCCTGACACGTTGAAATCCACCAACGTAAGAATTTTCTTTGCAACATTAAATTTCTTAACTGTCAAATAATGTGAGAATTTTTTCTGTACATTTGCAAACTGTCCAACAATGTGAGAGTTTTCTTTGTACATTTGTAAACTGTCCAACAATGTGATAATTTTATCAGCAACTTTTGTAAACTGTAAAACGATCGATCTTCAACCCCTTCTGTGAAGAGAGCTTGAAAATTCGCTCGTAAAATTCGCTCGTAGTTTCACTCTCGATGAGGACCCCGAGGAGTCTAGCACGAAATCAATGAAATAGGTTGAGCGCTGTAGAGCGAACTGTTAAGTTTTTTTTTTGATCGATAATTGAGTGAGTAAGGGAGAAAGAGAGAGAAAGAAAGAGAAAAAGGAGAGAGAGAGAGAGAGAGAGAGAGAGAGAGAGAAAGAGAAAAAGTGATGGAAGGGGCACGAACGTAAACCAAGTGGACCAACCAGAAAGTGCGAGTGGGGCACACGAGTGTAAGAAATATGAAAAAGTTTTAGTTCTTTTGGTATCTTCAAGCCTTTGGCTAAAAAGAGTAGGAGAGATGGTTCCGCCCACATTTAAGGAGTATATAAATAAAAGGATTGCAAAAATGAAGGACTTGCGCAGTCGAAGTTTGATAAATAATGAAATGGAGCTTGAGTATTGAGCGATAAATAATAACCAGCTGGAAAAAACGGAAATGTGGACAAGAATATTTGCCATTATTCGCGTGACAATGTTTGCGCTTTCTCGGTACCAGTAAGAACGGCCCTTTCTGTGCGGAATCGCGTGTTGAATATTCTACTGGGATATTTCATTTTTTTAAATATAAAATTCAAAAAAAAACCTAAAAATAAATAAAAAAATTGTTCAGATTCTCATCAGCTGCAATTTTTAGCATTCGCGAAAAAACGTCGTAGACACGCGAGATGTCAAAGTGGGATGACGAATCAGGGGTGTCGGTTGAAAACGTCTCGAACGAACATTACACCGCGGATGTTAATTTTTCGATGCAACATACTCGCTGGTTTTTAACCCTGTTGGGAATATGGCCGGGCGTAATATCGCATGCATCGAGAACCGAAAAAATCATCGGTAAATTACTCATCCCTTTTCCCTCGGCCATAATAACGCTGCTTGCTATACCACTCGCGTCGAACCTCATTCTTCGAGATTTAACTGCAAGCCAATTTCTCATATTGCTCGGACCATTGAGCTTTCGTTCGTCGAGTGTCATTAAAAATCTTATTCTCATATGGCGACGTGACGATATCAAATTTTGCATCCAACACATGGAAACCGATTGGCGAAGAATCGACACCGACCAAGATCGCGATATTATGATGAAAAATTTACGGGTCGGACGTAATCTTACGATCATTTGCGTTTTGTGCCTGTACAGTGGTACCATATTTTTTAATATTTTACCATTCTTCTCACCGAGGAAAATTAACGCGATGAATCAAACCGTCAGACCCATCACCGTACCCGGTATCGATATTTATGTCGATCTTCGCGCCGGTCACAACTACGAAATCGTCCTATTTGTCAGCTGGATCTCTATCGTTTACGTCTCTGTCATTATTACTGCCATTTGCAATCTTGCTGCTGTACTCGTTTGTCACGCTTGTGGACAGATACAAATCGTCATGACCAAACTCGAAAGCCTCATTGGTCCAGAAAGTCAACATTATGATAAAAAAAGTCTAGACAAAGGAATCGCCTTTTGCATTCAGATTCACGTCAGAGTACTGAGGTAACCATTCTTTTTTTTTTTCTACCTTCGACACAAATTTCTTTGATTTTTCATCAAGATATTCAAATTTCTACTTTTTCGTGCCAAGCATTCATTTTCTTCGTACGATTGAGTTCAAAGTTTAAAAGCACGTGGTTTTGACTTCGCTGATTGCGAATCTGAGATTTTTTTAAACTCGCGACATTCAAACGTTTGAGTTTATACAAAAACGATTGGATTTTTTTTCTTTAACGACCATCGATTGGGAAATTTTCTGAAAATTCTGGACAGTCATGAAAAAAATTGAAATTTCAATTTTTCTAGCAGATTGGAAAAAAAATGCGAATTTTTTCATGAACGAGTAAGAATTTTGACTATTCTTTTGCAAATAATGTTTATGCAATTAAGAAACTTTTTAATGAACATACTTTTTGGGTATTTGCAAATATTCTGTGGACCATAAACCAACAAAAAATCTATTCGTTGCGGCAAAACTAGTTGAATAGGGAAAAAAAACTGGAAAACCAAAAAAGTTTCGACAAAATATGTTCCAACATGGCTCAAAAATACTTCATATCGTTTTTCTAAACCGAAAAAAATCTGCACATAAAAAATGACATAAAACTCCAAAAATTGCACAACGAAATATTCGAAATTACTGCCTCGAATAAAGTATTTCAAAAAAATGTTTATTCTGTCAGATTTGCATCGAAAATTGACGAACTTCTACAAGAGCTGTGTCTGATTGAAGTGGTTGCCGCGACTCTGATAATATGTTTAGTGGCATATATATTCATAACGGTAAAAATACTACGAGAGTTTTTTCATAAATTGTTAAAAAACAAGATTTTGGAAAAAACATTTATTCCAGGAACGTAAAAACACGGGCATTATGGCCTCGATATCGTACACGACGTTGCTCATCTCTTTTTCGTTCAATATATTTATTTTTTGTCGAATCGGTGAGCTTTTGAAGGAAAAGGTAACCAATGAAATAATTTTTCATCACAGATAGTCCACTTTGTTTGTTTATTTATTGATTTTTAAACGATTTATTAAAAAATCTTCAAATTCAAAAATCAGTGCGAGGCTGTGGGAAAAGCAGCTTATATGACAGAATGGTACAGACTTCCAGGTAAAACTGGACTTGCACTTGTTATGTTAATCACTATATCGAATTATCCACGTAGGCTGACCGCAGGCCGAGTCATAGAACTGTCAATTTCAACATTTGGAAGCGTAAGTGCCCACCACATCAAAAATTACAAAAAAGTTTCTTTTTTTTTGTTCTATTTTCTTTTTTTCTATTTTCTTTTTTTCTTCTGTCATATTCTCTTTTTTTTATACGATTCGTTGTTTTTCTAGATTATGAAAACTTCCTTTGGCTATTTGAACATGCTTCGTACCATGACCGAATGAATGAAAAATTATTTAAATTCGCTGGGCAGCCCGAGAAAACCGATGGAATAGTACAATTTCACTTTACAATTAGCTCCAATTATTCATGCAATTCGATTCCAACATAATTTTCAACGACAACGTACGTACGTCATTGAAAATCACTATCAATTGGATTTGAATTGATTTATAGACATTGAATTGTCGCTGTACAAATTCAATTATTAACCCAACTGTGGGAATAGGGCGAGAAACTGCAATGATTAATAAATTTGAACGATCATCTTATGAACTTTCATATGTCTGCATTTTTTTAAAGTTAATAATGGATTTTATTTTTATTGAAATAGACGTTTACGCAAAGGGGGAAGTAATTTAAAAACGAAATCACGCACTTTTCACATTTTTACAAACTTGCACCGCGATATTTCGCACAACAAACGAATGAGACATTTTTTTACGCTTTTTTACTTCCTCTGTCGAAGTATCAAACTCTTTTTTCCCTCCCACTAACGAACAATTAAATGTTGCACTGAAAAAAAAGAAGAAAAAAAACAGACGGCTTTTAAATGATCGATAATGTACGAGACTCCGAAAAGTTTTAGCGACTAAAATATGAAACTAAGTGAAAACACGAACTACAAATTGATACACTCCTCAAATAAGTTTTAAACGGACGAGGAAAAATGAAGAAAAAAAACAACAACAACACGGAGCAGACGAAATGGCGATTGAATCAATGCGAGGTCTACGACCTACCACAAGCGTTTTTTTTTTTTGCACAGCTCACTCGTTACTCACGAAAAAAAAAATACAACGTAAAATTGTGCTCCCGTCAAGAGTTTGTCAAAATAAATCGGTCTTACAAAATAAAAGGGAGAACAAAAAATAGAATATTTTATGCGAATAATCGTTTGACAATTGCAACGAATAACAACAAAAGAATTTTCCAATATAAATGATGCAAGAAATTCAAAATTCCAACTATTTGGATTCCCGGATAAATTAATTCAATTATTTGAATAAATTGCTTCAATTATTCGAATAAATCAATTCATTTATTTGAATAAATCAATTCAATTAATTGCCAATTGTGTTGAAGAATATTCTTTGTTTTCACAAATTTCAACGCGTCACAGAAAAACCAATAAATTTTATCGCAATATGACAATCGATCTTCGTCGTTGTATAATGCCGAAAAGAATAGAAAGTTCGCTGGTGGTTTCACTCTCAACTGATATAACGAAGTGTCTAGTATAAAATCAATGAAATAACCGGAGCGTTATACAGCAGACTGTAAATTTTTGCAGGCAGCAAAAAAGTATGGGGGGTAAGAAGAAAAAAGAGGTGGAAAGATAAAATCGACAGACGAATGGAAAGGTACGAAATGGGCGTATGAATATACAATGTACGCCGAATGTTTTTTCCGTCATTTTTTTCTACGCGTGTATAAAGAAAAATAAAATGAACAATAGAATTTTTATTCGAGAGGTAAAAGGGATTAAAAAGAAGAAAACGACAGACATGCGCAGATCGAAGCATAATTTGAAGGATGAACAAATGTTTGCTTTAGAATGATAAATAAATAATTGCGTGTGAGGGACAAACAAAGAAAAAACGCGGAAAAAAAGGTTGCAGTAAAATTGAGTTTGCGGTGAAAGAACGCCGAGGAGAGAGCCGCGATGCCGCATCGGGATGACGCACCAGGGCGGTTCGTTGAGAAAATATCAAACGAGAATTATGCCGCGGATGTGAATCTTTCGATGCAATACACTCGTTGGTTTTTAAGCCTGTTGGGTATTTGGCCGTACGTTATATCGGATGCGTCAAAAATCGAGAAATTCGTCTCAAAATTTCTCATTCCGTTTCCCTCGGTCGTGATTACGTTGCTCCTTGTACCGCTAGTGTCGATACCCTTTTTTCGCGATCTAACTCCGAGCCAATTTCTCCTGTTGCTCGCGCCGTTGAGCTTTCGTGCATCGAGCGTCCTTAAAAATTTGATTCTCATATCGCGACGAGACGAAATCAAATTTTGCATTCAACACATGGAAACCGATTGGCGAAGAATCGAAACCGACGAAGATCGCGATATTATGATGAAAAATTTACGGGTCGGACGTAATCTTACGATCGTTTGCGTTTTGTGCCTGTACAGTGGTACCATTTTTTATAATATTTTACCATTCGTCTCGCCCAGAAAAGTAAACGCGATGAATCAAACCCTCAGACCCATCACCGTACCCGGCATCGATATTTACGTCGATCTTCGCGCCGGTCACAATTACGAAATCGTTGTATTTGCCAGTTGCCTTTCAATCTTCTACGTCTCTGCCATTATTACTGCCATTTGTAATCTTGCTGCTGTACTCGTTTGTCACGCTTGTGGACAAATACAGATCGTCATGACCAGACTCGAGAGCCTCGTTGGACAAGAAGATCGACTAAATACTGATAAAAATAGCTTACAACGAGGAATTTCTTTCATTATACGGATTCACGTCAGAGTATTGAGGTAAAACCTTTTTTCAAAAGATTTATTTTAAAAAAAAATAAAAAAAAGAAACATTCAATCTCTCAATTATCAATTATTTCAGCACAATTCAGTGTTTTGACGAATGTTAAACTTTACGTGGGATTAATTTCCAGATAAATTATAAACACAGCAATTAACACCTTTTGTTTAATTAAAATTTCTCTCTAAATCAAGAATTTTCAAGACACATTATTTTTTTGAGTTGTTTTTTTGTTTATTCGTTAATAAAATCATTATTTCTTATCGATCTTAGATTTGCCTCGAAGATCGACGAAGTTCTGCGAGAGCTCTGCCTCATAGAAGTTGTCGCTGCAACTCTCATTATATGTTTGGTCGCATATATGTTCATAACGGTAAAAAGCACCAACGATTTTATGAGTTGATCGCGCAGATTTGACACATTTAATAAAACAAATGTTTATTGAATTTCACGAGTTTTGGGATTAATTTGAAAGGAAGGAAATTTCAAAAATGACGCGATGTTTTTTTTATATAAAAAAGTTCGTTTCGATTCGAATTCCATTTGGAAAAAAAGAACATAAAATCATTCATTATTTTTCAAACACTTTAACTTGTTTAATTCAACATTTTTCTATATTTCGTGGTTTTTTTTTTTATCGATTGCACTATTTTCACTTGCCTGGCCCACAAAATTCTGTCTTTTTATTTATACTGAATTGAGAAATCAAAGAAAATCATGTCAATTCAGTAAAAATAAGGATTCAAAAAAACTCAGAAAACTTTTGTCTTTCAGGAACGAAAAAATACGAGTATCATGGCCTCGATATCTTATACCACGTTACTCGTCTCTTTGTCTTTCAATATATTTATTTTTTGTCGTATCGGTGAATTGCTAAAGGAAAAGGTAATTAATTGAGTGATTTTCGTGTCGGATTTCGTTTTTTTTTTTTTCATTTTTTTTTTTTTGACTATTTTTTGCCTTTTGGAACGATTATAAAAAAATGATTTGCAATGTCAGTGTGAGGCTGTGGGAAAAGCGGCTTATATGACCGAATGGTACAGATTACCAGGCAAAACTGGACTTACGCTTGTTATGCTAATCACTATGGCGCATTATCCACGTAGACTCACCGCCGGACGAATAATAGAGCTCTCGATATCAACTTTTGGAAACGTGAGTACACGACGCTTGAAAGATTTTAAAATCAATCGTTTTTTTCTGGTTTCATTGTTTCAAATTTTTCGTTTTTTTTTTCTTCCTTTTACTAGATTATGAGAACTTCGTTCGGTTATTTAAACATGCTTCGTACCATGACTGAATGAAAAAAGTAACGATCCCGACACAAATCCGTAAAAAAAAACAACGAAATATATAGTGAAAAATTTACTTTAAACACTTTATTTCTTCTTTTTTGTTCAGATTTACTATCGAACCCAAAATTTGGTATTAAAATCAAATTTATTCACAGGTTTTAATAGATTTCTGAAGGTTTCGTTATAATTAACAAAAAAAGAGAGCATTATTTTTCTAGTTTCTCAGTTCGCTCGTTTGAAAACTTCTTCGTTTCTGTCTTTGAACGAGAATGTTTTGTCGAAGAAAAATGTTTATGACGATTCGTCATGGAATAAAAATCACGATGAAATGCTAATTTGTGTCATTTTATAAAAATCGTCATCGAAATTGTACGGAAGCTTTTTGACTATAGTTCGAAACAATAAAGTATGAAAAATAAAACGAGCAAAAAATTGTATTCAACTTACAAAAAATCTTTAAGCAATTTTTCGTCGGACCTTATCTAATCGGACCAGTCTCGAAAAACGAATTTTTTTAAACTTCCACTGCCAAACTCGTTCCGTCTAATGGCAACGAATCGTTTTATATCGAATCAAATCGTCGGTTTTCTTATGAAATCGATACAAAATAATTTCCAGATCGTCCAGTGGACGCGTTGATCAGAAAGAAGGGGTTGTTAAGTTTCGTGAGTAAAATGCCTCGACTGAGTTCGTGAAACCACCGATCACAAGAGAGAAATTTATTGCGCATGTGTCAAGTGACACCTTTTTTTTCGATTTATCGTTCACGGTTTTATCATTTTATTTATTCATTTGTCTCTACTTTTATATTGTCTTTCGCTTAACCAGGAAATCGCGAAGAGAGAGAGAAAGAGAAAGAGAGAGACCTAGTGAATAATAGAAATTCAGTTTTGTATGACGTGTGACATAAAAATCAGTTCGATAGAAACTGTAAGAGAAAATGGCGAGTAGGAAGAAATTGACAGTCATTCGTGAGACCCCAAAAAGTGCAGAACGAAGGGTATGAATAAAAATTCGAAAGCAGTGAAGAATTCCTTGTCCAATAAAGATTGGACGATTCATTTCGATAATGCGATAAGATACACGCGATGGTTGCTGAGATTTCTGGGTATTTGGCATTTAGTGATAAGGAGACCGATTAAAATGGAAAAACATTTGTCAAAAGCGATTTTACCATTTGTTTCGACAACAATGTTGAGTCTGACGGTACCGATTGGCTGTCACATTATTCTACGGGAAATAGATCGTATCGAATTAATGGCGTTGCTTGGCCCATTGTTTTCAATATCTGCCAATACCTTAATCCATTTAATAATTATAATGCGTTCGGATATTCTCAAGATTTGCGTGCAGCACATGGAGCTTGATTGGCAAAGAATAGAAAATTCGTACGAGCTCGGTATAATGACGAGGCACCTTCGTTATTCCCACACTTTGACATTATTCGTTATGGCTTTTATGTACACCGGTGCATTATCGTATTTATTGTTGATACCAATAATGTCCGGAAACACGATAAACGGAATGAACGAGACACTGAGACCCCGACCGTTTCCCGGTACCGATATTTTTTTCGACGTTCAAGCCGACGTCGTTTACGAAACTGTTTTTGCTGTCAATTTTTTGGGGGCCATTTTTCATTGTACCATCACTACTGCCGTTTGTAATCTCGCTGCTGTTATGGTAAGTCACGCTTGTGGACAAATTCAAATAATTGTTTCGAACTTTGAGCACTTCGTCGTTGAAATCATCAAAAATAATCAGCCTACCGAAGTGATTATGAAACGCATCGGAATGACTGTTCGAAATCACGTCAGATTACTCGGGTAAGATTCAACTTATGAGCATTTTTTTGACTTATTTATGTTTTTTTTTGTTTTTGTTCAAATTTGATTGGATTTTTAATCAATTTTTTTGTCTACTGTCAGTTTTGCTGCAAATATCGAGGAAGCTTTGACAGAAATATTTTTTATTGAAGTTGTTTCTACAACTTTGGTCATGTGCTTTATCGAATACGATATTGTTATCACAGTGGTGAGAAATTTATAAATTGCAATAACGTGTCAAGCTTTACTAATGATCACGAGACATTGATTTTATCTTAGGACCGAAATTTGGCTAATCGAGTGGAAATGATTACATGGATTATTTTGCTTATATCATTCTCATTCAATTTGTTACTGTACTGCAAGTTCGGAGAGGTGTTGAAGGAACGGGTAATTTATATAGCAATCAATCATCCAATAATTTCTAGAAATTTTGACATTTTTTTTAAAACAACAAAAAGGGAAACAAGAATTAACTTCCTAGTAATGATAGAAAAAAATAACGAAAGAAAAACAATTAAAATAAAATATTGAATTAAAATTCAAAATTTTACTGATATTCTGTTATGACAGCAGCAAAAACTTTAACTTTTTTTCTTGTTTTTTTACAATGATTATTCAAACATCCAACTCGCAAGAACTTCAACTTTTTTCTTGTTTTTTTTTTTTTTTTTAATGATTATTTAAACTTTCAACTCGCAAGAACTTCTACTTTCTTGTTTTTTTTTTTATAATTATTAAAACATCCAACTCGTATGAAAAAAATGTTGACACTTGGTAAAATGTCCTCAGTGTGAAGCAATTGGCAAACTTGCGTACATGACTGATTGGTACAGACTGCCACCGAAGACTCAACTGGCCCTCGTGATGATCATTAAAACGGGTGATTATCCCTGCACACTGACTGCTGGTAGAATAATGGAACTTTCGATTGCTAATTACGCTAGTGTATGTGAGGCTTGTGATATAAAACCCAATAATGTTATCGTCGTAGCGAGCGTTTTTGCACAAATCCCTTAATATTTTGTCTAATTGTATTTTTTAGATCACAAAAACATCGTTGGCGTATCTCAATATGTTCAGAACAACAATGGGTTGATTGTGTATAAATCACCTGTCAATTCAATAATTAAAAATTGCTATCATTTGTCATTTTTTTATTTCTATGAATTTGAAATAATAATGAAAAGGGACAATGATGATTTTTTGTTTACTCTTTGATTAATGGATTTCATTTGCAATTGCACTTTCACTTTTTCGTCAAATTAACAATTCGAACTATTTCCTCGGGAAACAAACGATTTTCTTTTGTTATGACTCACGAGCATTTTTCAATTCGATGGAAATTATTATTCCATAGCAAGATTATGCGATAAAAAATGTTAATCAGAATGGTGAAGAAAAAATGAAGAAAAAGAAGCCTAAAGCCTTCTAAAAATGCCTGAAACAGCAATAAAGCATAAAATGGTTTAAAAAAACTTGGAAACTTCAACTGCTTATTGTTTAAACTGATAAAAGATGAAAACCATGAAGACAAGTCGTTTATATTTTGGAGAAAACAAAGGAGATTGAAAAAAATGTTGTTTTGAAGGGTTTGTTTAATATTGTGGAAAATGTTCCAACAAAGCTCAACAATTTTTGTTGTTAAAAAAATAAAAAAATTCGAAGAAAAAAATACACGTTTAACTCACACGTACGTTTTTTTTTTTGCAATTTTTAATCGGAACTTAGTACGAACTAGAGAAATAAATATCTCTTCACTTCCACTGCCAAAGTGTTCAAGAACAATGAACGGTTTCGTAAAAATCGATGAAACAAAATTCTCACATCGTCCAATGGGCGCGTACGTCAAAGAGAAGGGGTTGTAAAGTTTCTCGATGAAAATTTGCGGACTGAATAGTTGATTCGGTCGACCACGAAAGAGGCATTTTGTGCGCATGTGTGAATCGTCACTTTACGAGGGGAGAAAATTTTTCATTTTGTTTTCACGTTCACAAGTTTGTTTTTTTTTTTTTCTTTTCATTTTATTTATTCATTTGTCTCTGCGACTGATTTGCCTTCCGGTTGACCGGAAAATAACGGAGAGAGATAAAATAAAAATAATCGACAGTCTGTTTCGTTCGAAGTGTGAAACACTAATGTTTGAGTTTTGTCGAGACTTTCAAACAAAACAGCGACTAAGGAGAAGCCTCGATATTCGTTCGGACAACTTTTTTAATTGCAATTAAATACAAATCAGTTTTGTAGAGACAATGAAACAAAATTCCTAGTAACGAAAGGCCCAGAATTTTATTTGTTCGTCGAATAAAATTGTACACTGAAAAAAAAAAAAAAAAAATCGATTCATTAGCAATTGATGTTGTAAAATTGCAGTGATTCGAACGCAAGAATTTTTGAGTCAGAAATTTGTGTTTTTTATGATTATACAATTTGATTTGCACTCCGTAATGAGAAATTCGACTGACCCAACAATTTTATTGCCTCGTGTAAAATGAATAGTGAAAATAACGATTCGAAACGAGTGAATAATAAGTCGATGTCAATTAAAAATTGGACTGTAAATTACGATTATTCCATCCGATACACACGATGGTTGCTTCGAATTCTTGGCATTTGGTATCTGGTTGCAACGAAACAGATAAAAATTGAAAAATATTTGTCAAAATTCGTTCTGCCATTAGCATCGGTAACAATGACAACATTGACGTTACCAGTTTGTTGTTACATTATTTTCCGTCCAATTGATCGTCTCGAATTAATCGTATTGCTCGGCCCAGTGCTGTCTCAATCTGCCAATATTTTGATGCATTTTGCGATGGTACTTCGCGCAGATACCCTCAAAATTTGCATCCAGCACATGGAGCTCGATTGGCAAAGAATTGAAACTGCAACCGAGCGTGACATTATGACGAGGCACGTTCGTTTTTCTCATACTTTGACTATCGCCTGTATTACTTTTATGTACACCGGAGGAGCACTTTTTTACTCGTTGATTATGCCATTAATGGCACCGAATACGATTAACGAATTCAACGAAACAATCAGACCACTACCGTTTCCTGGTAACGACATTTTTTTCGATGTTCAAACGGATTTCGTTTATGAAATTGTCTTTACCATCAACTTTATCGCTGCCATCTTCCATTATACCGTTATTACTGCTGTTTGCAATATCGCCATTGTACTCGTTAGTCACGCTTGTGGACAAATTCAAATCGTCATATGGAATCTCAAGAATTTTGTCGATCAAAATACTCTACAAAGTAACCCTACTTATGTCCTCAAAAAACGTATTGGATTTATCATTGAAAGACATATCAGATTACTCAAGTAAGTTTACAATGAAATTAAGAAATAAATTACGAAATTATGAAATAAATAATGAAATTATGAAGTAAATAATGAAATTATGAAATAAATAATGAAATTATGAAATAAATAATGAAATTATGAAATAAATAATGAAATTATGAAATAAATAATGAAATTTTTTATCGCTGAATTTTATTCTGATTCAATTGTCGTTTAACTTCGATTTTTTGTTTGTTTTTTTAATTGTCAGATTTTCGTCAAACATCGAGAAAGCTTTGAAAGAGATATTTCTCTTGGAAGTTGTATCTTCGACGTTGATAATGTGTTTCATCGAATACGATATTCTCATTGCGTTGGTAAGAAAGTCATAGATATTGAAGAAAGTTCGAAAAATAAGGGAATATCACGCGAGAGAATTGATGATTTTAGGAACAAAAAGTTACTGATCGGTTGGGAATGATTACGTACATTCTACTTTTTTGTTCATACACATTCAATTTGTTTCTGTACTGTCTGTTTGGCGAAGTATTAAAAGAACAGGTAATTTATTTGACAATAATTCATTTGTAGGAATTTCGTGAAAATCTAGATCTTTTTTTACAGCGAAAAAAACTTTTATCTTTTTTTTAATTTTCTTTCTGTCACTTTTTCAAATAATTCTAGTTTTTTTTTAATTTTCTCAGTGTCAACAAATTGGCAAAGTTGCGTACTCTATCGATTGGTACAAATTACCAAGCAAGACACAAATTGCATTGATTATGGTTATAAATATGGGTGATTATCCTTTCAAACTCACTGCTGGAGGAATTATGGAACTCTCAATTGCCAATTTTGCTAGCGTACGTAATACTCGTAATATATAAAAATATATAAAAATAAATAAACAACAATAAAAATATTTAAAAATAAATAAACAACAATAAAAATATATAAAAATAAATAAACAACGAAAATTTTTGTAGTGTTTATGTGGACGTAGCTTTCAATATTTTCCATTAATTACATTCTAGATTACAAAAACATCGGTGGCGTATCTCAATATGATGAGAACAATGGGATGATCGTATTTTCTACGAACCTCGATATTGTCCAACTATTTTGATAATTTAGTTTTACTGATAACTTTTTTTTTCATCCGTTTGGAATTTAAAAAACAATGAAAGACGAACATAGAATTTATTTCACTCATTAAATGTTGGATTTCATTCGTAGTTGCACTCTTAATTATCATCAAATAAACAATCGAAAGTATCACCAAATCATTATGATGAATTTAGCATATTGTAAGATCGAAGAAAGATCGAAGACTCGAATGTTTAGTATCTAGTGAAACTATAAATAAATTTTAGGAACTGACAAAAATTACCCACGACGCATAAACTGATGAAAAAATAAATAAATCGAATAAAAGACTCGCTTGAATTTTTATTTCCACTGATTTTTAAGTGTTATAAGAAAATTTATAATAAAGCTTTTAAACTATTCTAGTGATGAAAGTTAAAAATGAAAATAAATTCAACTCACAGGCATTTAGCTTCGACGATTTTAATTACAGCTTTTGACGATTTTAATTGTAGCTTTTGACGATTCTAATTGAAGCTTTTAGACCGAACAAATCAATTCCTCTTCACTATCACTGCCTCAAACTCGTTCTGGCCAAGAGCGATGAACGGTTTCGTGAACAAAATCGATAAAGCCAAATTTTTGCATCGTTCTATAGGCGCTTTTGTTAAAAAGAAGGGGTTGTAAAGTTAGGTGAACAAAAAATCGCCAGACTGGGTAGAGGATTGGACGAATCACGAAGAAGCTTTTGAGTGCGCATGTATCGCGCGTCATAATTGTCGAGCGAATGTTTATTTCGTTTTATCTTTAACAAGTTTTCAGTCTGATTTATTAATCCGTTTGAAACTGTTGTTTCGGTTTCCGTAAACCAGGAAAGAACGAACAGAAACGATGAATAATAAACGTTCGGTTCTGTTGGTCGGGCGAAAAAGAAAAATCAGTTCTACAGAAACTTTAAGGGACAATGGCGGGCAGGAAAAAGTTTATAGTCATTCGTAGAACAACTGAAAGTGCACAATGAAAAGTAGCAATAAAAATTCGTCAGCAGTGAACAATTTATTGTCTAACGATGATTGGATAGTTCATTTTGATTACGCGATAAAATACACGCGATGGTTGCTGCGAATCCTTGGCATTTGGCATCTCGTGATTACGAGGCCGATTAAAATTGAAAAATATATATCAACATTTATTTTACCATTTGCATCGATAACAATGATAAGTTTGACGGTTCCAGTTTGGTGTCACATTATTTTGCGACCGATCGATCGACTCGAAATCATTTTATTGCTCGCCCCGATAGTTTGTCAGGCTGCTAATATTTTGATGCATTTAGCGATGATCGTTCGATCGGATACCCTCAAAATTTGCATCCAACACATGGAAATCGATTGGCAAAGAATCGAGAATTCGACCGAGCATGACATTATGACGAAGCACGTTCGATATTCCCACAATTTGACAATCGCCTGCATTACTGTTATGTACACCGGTGCACTTTCCTACTCATTGATTATGCCCTTAATGGCAGGAAATACGATAAACGAATTCAATGAAACACTCAGACCACGACCGTTCCCTGGTACCGACATTTTTTTCGATGTTCAAGCGAACGTCATTTACGAAATTGTCTTTACCATCAATTTTATTTCGGCCATTTTTCATTATACCGTCATTACTGCTGTTTGCAATCTCGCTATTGTCCTCGTTAGTCATACGTGCGGACAAATTCAAGTCGTTATATGGAATCTTGAAAATCTGGTCAACGAACTTACCAAAAATGATAAAGGTGCCGATGTCATTATGAAACGTATAGGATTTATTATTCAAAGACACGACAGATTGCTCAAGTACGATTTCATTTATACAATGAACTTTTATTTTGATTATTTTATTCCTGCAGAACCTCTTTCCATTTTTCTATTTTTTTATTTACTGGCAGATTCTCGGCAAATATTGAAAAAGCTTTGAAAGAGATATTTCTCATGGAAGTTGTATCTTCGACTTTGATCATGTGCTTCATCGAATACGATATTATTATTGCGTTGGTAAGAAATTTATCCAATTGAAAAAAAACAAAATAAGCAGTGACAGCTCGCAAGAGACTGATTTTGATTTTAGGAACAAAGTATTACTAATCGGTTGGAAATGACAACATACGTTTTGCTTCTTTCCTCATTCGCATTCAATTTGTTTCTGTACTGTCAATTCGGTGAAGTGCTCATGGAACAGGTACTTTATTTGACAAGCAATTTGTTCAACAGTCGAATTAAACTGTAGGAATATCGAAAAAAAATAAAAAATTACTTGACAGCAACTAGAACTTGTTTTATTTTTTTTTAATTTCGTTTGCAATTAATAATAATTAACTGTTTGGCAATTTGTCAGTGTCAACAAGTCGGCAAAGTTGCATATATGATCGATTGGTACAAATTACCGAGCAAAAGTCAACTTGCCTTGATAATGATCATAAATATGGGCGATTATCCTTGCAAACTCACTGCTGGAGGAATGATGGATCTCTCGATTGCCAATTTTGCAAGCGTATGTAAAACTTTTATTTAAATCAAAAGTATCACACGTTTCTAATGTGTTTTGGGTGAAAATAGTAATTATTCTATTCGATTTTATTATAGATAACAAAAACATCCTTGGCATATTTTAATATGATGAGAACAATGGGCTGAATCTTATAAATTTACGGAGCAATTAATTTCCATCGATTTTAATCCGTTGTTTTGGTCTGTAATCTTTTTTTTGTATATTCTTGGAATAAAATAATGAAGACGTAGCAAAGACTCGTGTTAAATTGTAAAAAAATAGTCAATATTATTGACAGAGAGAAGAAAATCCAAAAATCAATTGGCTGAACTTGGAAATAAAAGATTTATTTTCGAACATAATTTTTTTGACGTTTAATTACGAGAAAAATTCAGTAGATTTTTCATCGCGAATCAGGAATGGTCCCAAAACTCGTTGTTGACCGCTGCAACCACCAAAGTTCAATTTTTTTTTTTTTTTAATCGAAGCTAACGATTGTTTTCTGATAATAATTTAATGTGAATAATACGTGATGAAATAAATATTTTAAAAAACCTCAACGAATAATACAATACTTTCGTCCCCAATTTTGGGATTTTCTACAAAAAAAAACTTATTCAGGTTTTCTCCTTGGGGAGAAGAAAATTCCTTTAAAACGGTGCATTGACCTTGTCGATCCTATTTCTCAAAACTGTTGACATTTTTCAAAAAATTAAGGAACTCAAAACCTGTCCCTGTCACTGAGATTCCACCACTTGGAGGATAACAATAAAAAAAATTCACCAAGTACATCAAAAAAGTTTCGTCGTCAATTACGAAAAAAAATAAAACCAAAATCACCGAACTCAGAAATCACGAGCTCGTGAAAGTAGAATTAAAAAACTAAAATAGAATAAAATTTAAAAACTTACATAAAAAACGTAACGTAGAGAAACGTGATATTATTTTTCCAACATTTAACCCACACGTTCACTTTTTTAAATTATTTTGTTGTAAAACTTAAAAGAACTTGAAAAAATCAATATCTTGTCACTCAATACTATCGAGTCGACTCTGGACATCAGGAATGGCGACGAAGTGTAGAATCGATAGGACGAAAGGACCGATATTTCTGGTCGACCAATCGGTGAATTCTTTGAGAGAGGGGATGAAAAGTTAAGGTAAAAAATATGACGAGGGTATGGATAAAGATTCGGCCAATGAGAATCGCGTTTGTGCGCATGTATCGCGAGAAAAACGGGGGGCACAAAAATTCGTTTGGTTTTTATTTTCTTCTAAAAGTTTACTCGTTATCTATTCAAAAGTCTGGACGATCAGCCTGTAACTTCCGGCGAGTCCGCAGCGAAAGAGCAAAGTGCAGGGATGAATAATAGAAGTTCATGGGGTCGTACGAGCCTTGAAGAAAAACTTCAGTCCGTTAAAGAGTTGGGACGAGTGAAAATGGCAGCCTGGGATTCGGCGGCATTTGTAAGTTGACCTTTCCGAAGTGCACGATGAATTTCGAAAAAAATGACAGCCCGTTAGCCAGTAATGACAGTTCGATTGAAAAAAATGAAAAAACCGATAAAATTGATCATTTTAATTATTCCATTCGATACGTTCGATGCCTTCTTCGAATTCTTTGCATTTGGCAGCTCGTTGTGGCGGAACCAACGAGATTAGAAAAACATTTGTCCACATTTTTTCTGCCGTTTGTCTCGATTTTGATGATAACCCTGGTATTGCCGCTTTTTTGTCACTTTATTTTCCGACCAGTCAGTCATTTCGAAATGATTTTATTGCTCGGGCCATTTACCTTTCAAACAGGGAATATAATAATGCACTTTATATTATTAATTCGTTCGAAACCGCTGAAACTTTGTGTCCAACACATGGAGCACGATTGGCTCAAATTTGATGATCCAACGGAGCTCAATATAATGAAGAAACACGTTCGTGATTCTCACATTTTAACGCTCGTCTGTATTTCTTTTATGTATGGAAGTGCAATTTCGTATTTTTTGATATGGCCATTGTTGTCGGGTAATGCATTGGACGATAAAAACGGAGCTGCCAAACCGAGAACGATCCCAGGTACCGAAGATTTTTTCAACGCCCAAGCAAACGTCCTTTACAAAACAGTCTTTTGCATCAATTTCATTTCGGCCCTGTTTCATTATACCGTCACTACTGCCGTTTGCAATCTCGCCATTGTTCTCGTTAGTCACGCTTGTGGACTCATCCAAATTATTATTTGGAATCTCGAGAATTTCATCCAACAAATAACCGATGAAAATAGTTCCCCCGACGAGATGAACATGCGGATAAGAATCATCATTGAAAAGCACGTCGGATTACTCAAGTACGATTAACCTCGAACAAACATCATTTTTAGTGGCTTAACGAGGTTCTATCGCCATAATCATAATAATGTACACAAAGTAACGACAAAACGATCAAATACAATTTTTCCAAGACGATTTTTTGAAATTTTGGAGTGAATCTTCTCGAGCGTCGTGTTATAATGTGTTAAAAATTTGAGAAGGTTTCACCGTCTGGTGATCGAGATATTCAGTGTTTAAAATCGCAACTTTAACGTGAGGTCTTATGGGAATTCACGAAAAAAGACGACATTTTACAACTAATAACTCGATTTCTGAACGGTCAAACTTCCTCAAATTTTACCCACAATTGAGTATGATTTTTAAGAAGATTCATACGAATTTTGAACAATTAAACTTGGAATTTGTCGAACGCATAAGAAACGATCGAACCTCCTTAACTGTTTTGTGTTTCTCTTCTTTTTCGCTCACGCGTTACTGAATTATCAGAGTTTCGTTTTTATAATGGCAGATTCGTCGCGACTACAGAGGAAGCTTTGAAGGAAATATTTCTCGTTCAAGTTGTAGCTTCGACGTTGATCATGTGCTTCATCGAATACGATATAATTATTGTATCGGTAAGAGCATAAATTTAAAGAATATCAAAAAACGATGAAAGCTGATGAAATGTTGATTGATTGTAGGATAAAAATGACAGCGATTTTTTGGGCACGTTGACGTACGTCATTCTCTTTATCGCATTTGCGTTCAACTTGTTTTTGTTCTGCCGATTTGGCGAAGTTTTAAAAGAACAGGTAATTCATTTTATAGAACTCGACTCTTTAATCGATTGGAGTGTTAAAAAAATTCTAAGGGTTCGAGGATTCTTTAAAAAACATAGACAACTTGATGTTTTTTTACATTTCGAACCCATCGTGGACAGTGTAGATTCAAGATTTTGTAAAGTGCATTAAAAAGAATGCATTTCTGCATGGAAAATAATGAAAAAGTTTGCAAAATTATTAGAGCCAAGAAATCGGCAGAGCTGCTTACATGGTTGACTGGTACAGGTTACCAGGGAAAAGTAAACTTGCTATCATGATGATAATAAACATGGCGGATTTACCCTGTGAACTTACCGCTGGTGGAATTATGGAACTTTCAATTGCCAGCTTTGGCAGGGTAGGTAACGAATTTAATGAAAAAATGACGGAGCTAAGAACTTTTTTTATAAACTATTGCTCATTCCGCTCATTTCAGATCGTGAAAACGTCGCTCGCATATTTTAATATGCTCAGAAAAATGGGCTGATTCTTATCGATTTTATTAGAACATTTAAATAATTACGATTTTTTTTTTATTATCGAAAACGAAAAGAAAACTCATCCACGAAATGCATCAAATCGAGTGCATAAAATGCATCAGATCAACTTTTAAGAAATTTCAAATCACTTTCAAATTTAATTGATTCTTGGAACGACAGACAAACAGCACCGACAAATGTATAGTTCTTACGAATTAATAAAAACGAGGAAATCCACCGTATGGTGACGAATTATACTTCGATATGAATCTTGTTGTGTTATGGTTTGTTTGTTGTAACCTTGGTGACACCTTTCGACAGTGGCTTATTCTTAGTTCTCGAGAAGTTACGTGACATAATTGAAAGCTTCGAACAACCGAATAATTTAGTTCCCCATCAGATTATTATGGTCGCTTCACAGTTTTTTATGGTCGAAAAAACCAGAAAAAGACTATAAAGAAAAGCTGAGAACCAATTTACGACAATTTTCTAATTAAAAAATATTAATTACCTCGATTCACTCGGAAACAGTCGAAATGCACTTTCAGTTTCTATTGATCGCTTTTCAAAAAGTCTGAATCGCGATGGCCATTAAAACACATAAAAAAAACATGCAGAATGTTCACTTCGTTAACGATCTTTCGAAATTTCTTTGAATTCACTGAAAAATTGAATAAAAAAACACTGCCAAAAAGTCACATCACGAATTTCATTTACGAACCGTCGATAAACAAAAATTGAATAAAAATCCTTTATCGGAATTGTAAAAAAGAAAAAAAAACCAACAAACATCACGAATTTCTAGATTTTATGTTCGAAATATATTGATCATTGGAATACGATTTCACGCACCATAAGTCAATTTATTTTGGTTAAAACTTGTGACAAGAGCGATCGAATAGTTTGAGCAGCGATGACGGAAAGACTGACTGAGATCGATGAAGAAATAGGAATACGACATTACGGAATCGTCAAAGGGGTTTAGATTACAGAAGAGGAGGATAAAAGCGAGAGGGGGGATAGAATATGAAATGATTCTACAAATGCACAAGTCTACGTGATTCATCGAATCATAAAAATGGCGGAGGAGGGGATGGAAGTAGAATAAAAAAAAAATGGCAAAAAAACAAACAAAGTATGGGCGAAGGAACGAGAATGGTTTGTGCGCATGTCGGTTTGCGTGACTTTAATAAGAAAACGAGAGCACGAACTTTATTTTATTCACGAGATCTTTTCTTCCCCTCGTCGATTTCTGCGTAGCTCGGTATTTAAAAAAAGAACAATGTAAATAATCGTAACATAGGATTGAAAAAAAACAAAAAAACAAAATGAAAAAAATTGAAGTTTCCGGAAACTGAGTAAAAAAAAAACGACTAGTTCGTCAGTCACGAACGAGCAGTCGGTACCGAAACATCATTGGATTCACAATGAATTCCAATGAGGCTGCTGGAGGCTCGGGAAATGGGATTAGAGTTAATAAAAAAGATGATTCATTCGGAATGGATTATTCGGTACGATTCGTACGTTGGTTGCTAACGCCAATAGGTGTTTGGCAACTGGTTAAACCGAATTCATCGAAATTGGATCAAATCATTGGATATATAGTGCGACCAATTGCTCTGATTTATATGTTTTTAGTAATAATACCGATGTTTGCCGAAGTATTTGCTCAACGAGCTAGTCGTTCAGAATTAATAATGTTAGTCGCGCCGATAACTTATCAATCGTCGAATTTAATGAAACATCTTTTCATGATGTTGCGCAGAGACGTTATTAAAATGTCAATGCAACACATGGAAAATGATTGGCAAAGTATCGATAACGAGAAAGATCGTGAGATTATGATTGAAAACGTACGACTCGCTCATAAACTCGCGATTATTATCACCTCCTGCATTTATTCGGGATCAACGTTGTACAATTTTGTTTTACCTGCTCTCGCTGACAGTTACATCAATGAATTCAATGAAACAATCAGAGTGCTCAGTTACCCCGGAGGCGATCTTTTCTTTGATGTTCAAGCTAACGTCGTCTATGAAATCGTTTTCGTCACCTATTTTTTATCAGCCCTTTCCGTTGTCACCGTTAGCATGGGACTTTTTAATCTTGCTCTTATTCTCGTACGACACACCTGCGGACAAATTCAAATTGTCGTCTCGAAACTCGAGGCTCTCGTCGATCCTCAACAAGATGTCACCAATATCGTCGACAATTCTGTTACTTTTATTATTCGCAGTCACGCACGATTACTCAAGTAAGTTTTTCATTTACGTTAAACTCTTGAAAGCACTGAGATTTTCTTGAAAAAAATTATTTACTTTTTATTGTTCCTATTTTTGTAGGCAATTATCGTTTTTTTTTCTTCATTGAATCAATTCACTATTTATCGATTAATTTTTTCAACTTGTTTCATTGAATAACTTAAATTTTTCATAACTTTAAAGTTTTTCCTTTCACATTCCGTTTGTTTTATTATTAAACTTTTATTTTAACAACAAATACCGGACTTTTTTCTGTTTTTTCTGGTCCCTGGAACATTCAAAAGTGTAAAAAAAAAAATATGAAACGCCATTAAATGTTAATTGCACAAATACCACAAATAAGTGAATGGTCGAACTTCGTACTTTTACATGGAGAAATTAATTTTCTACTAAACGACTATGAACATCGGAATTTAATTTTTTCAAAACCTCAATACAGTCCAAAGAATTCTACAGAATTTTTTTGAAATTTTTCGAAACGTGAATTTTGCTTAAAAAAAAGAAACAATTAATTGTGATTTTTCAAATTACGAGATGAGATTTGTGATCACAGCGATCCCAAAAACCCTCGATTAACAAATTTCCAAGTTAATTGCACGTCAAAATAAAAGTTTGGCTCAAATGTGTGGATTTTTGATTACGTCGTTAATTCGTTAATTTATAATTTTTTGTTCAAGATCCTCTTGTATGATTTTTTTCATATTTTAGATTTTCCTTGCAAATCGAGAAAATCTTGAAAGAAGTTTGCGCCATGGAAGTGATTTGTGACACGCTACTCCTCTGTTTTCTTGGATATTATTGCATCAGGGTATACAAAATAATAAATCCGAATGAGTTTATATATTTTTTAATAAATAGGGCTCATTGAAAGAGATTTTTATTGCAGGACTTCAGTGTTAATGACGCGGCGACAATTTTTACTTACGTCATGCTGATAGCCTCCATCTCATTAAATTTGTATTTGTATTGTCACATCGGCGAAGTACTCAAGGAACAGGTAATTTACAAGCCAAATATTTTTTTTTTTTTACCAAACGATCATTCGACTCCTCGGTTCATATATTTCTAAAATTATTTCCTCATTTTTTATAGTCAATTTACTTATATCAAGTAATTTTTTTTGTTATCGGAGCCTTCAACCCTTACTCGCCACGTTGGGGTACAAAACAGCCCGAGGCCTAAAGGAAAATAATCATTTTTCCACTTTTGTTGGCTTAAGCATTTTTTTTAGTGCACTCCGATTTAATTTTTGGCTGTATAAAGTAAACTATCTTTTAGAAAAAGCTTTCAATATGTTAAAAAACAATTTTCAAGTCGAAATATTCCGTAGTTCATTTTTTATAACAATTTTTGTCACTGGGGTACAAATCTACCCCATGGTGGCAAGTACGTAATTCTACAAAAGTGTGGCAAGTAAGGATTGAGGAGTCTCGCCACAGTCACGTTTAAAAGTGAACTTTTCAACGAACTTAAAATGAAAAATTGATGCCCCTAAACCTAATCCTGATCGATAATCATAATGACAAGACTTTAAAAAGCTGTAATAGCTCCAAATCTAAGTCTTCAAATAAATATTCACGAACTTTTAATAAATTTGTGATGTACTTTTGGAGTTTGTTGCGGTTACAAGGTTTCACTTGAGAAAAAACACGTTTTTTTTTCACTTTCTGATCGTTTTTCTAGTAATTTATCCAAAATTATTGGAATCTCGACCATTTATTGGGAAAATAAAATATTAAAAAACGATTCTCTAGTGTCAAACCGTCGGGAAAGCTGCTTATATGATCGATTGGTACAAACTACCGGCAAAAACAAGCCTCGATCTCATAATGATTATGAACATGAGTGCCAAGCCTCGTCAGTTAACAGCTGGAGGTATGATGGAAATTTCTAGAATCAGCTTTGCAAGTGTAAGTGTAAAAAAAAAAATACAAAATTAAATATGACTTTTAAGTAGAAACGTTTTATTCTTCATTGTTTATTACCTTCGATTGATTTTATATTTTTTCTTATAGATTATGAAAACTTCGTTCGCATATTTGAATATGTTGAGAACAGTGGCATGAGAGATTCTTTAGTGATGTTTAGCAAAAACGACCTTTTCGTTGAAATAAATTGCATTTAACTTCTTGATCACTGCCGTTTATTACGAATTTGTTATTTTATATAAGAACTTCCAGATTCCTAGATCCAAGACTTTGTTCCCGGTCCCGAGATCGAAATGAAACTTAAAAATTTTATTTGATCTCATATTTCATTAATATGAATTATTGACATGAATTTATTTCATTTTTTATCGTAAAAAAATGATTATAAAAAAAACAACAGAGCAATAACAACAAACGGATTTCTTGATAAAATATTTCAAATGCAATGTTTAATGGAATTCGATTTACGCACCAAGATTCAATGGCTTCCGGGTTAAACTTGTGACAAGAGCGAGCGAAGTGTTTGAGCAACGATCGCACAGAAGCTCTGACTAACAATAAGATCGATCGATGAAGAAATAAAGGTGCAATTTTATGGAAGCGTAGAATGGTTCTAGATTGTGGTAGAAAATAAAAATCCGCAAAGTCTACGTGATTCACGAAATCATAGGAAAAAAAAAAAAAAGATTGAGGAGGGGATGAATGCAGAATATTAGTGCGCATGTCGATTTGCGTGACTTAAGTAACAAGTCGAGAGCACGAGGTTTATTTTATGTACGAGATTTTTTGTTTCCTTCCAATTTTCTTTTCTTCCCCTCGCGTCTATATCTGCCAAAGCTGTGCATTAAAAAAAACAACAATGTGAACAATCGTAACAAAAGATAGAAGAATTGAAAAAAAAAAAAAAAAAAAAAAAAACATAAAACATTGAAGTTTGCGGAAACTGGATAA
This sequence comes from Campoletis sonorensis, assembly GCA_013761285.1. Taxonomy (NCBI): domain Eukaryota; kingdom Metazoa; phylum Arthropoda; class Insecta; order Hymenoptera; family Ichneumonidae; genus Campoletis; species Campoletis sonorensis. Next base: position 862,927 of record JACEOJ010000105.1, on the reverse strand, counting down.
AAAAAAAGACTCGTTTGACAGTTACGAACGAGCAGTCGGTTCCGATACGTCAGTGGATCAACAATGAATTTCAACGAAGCTGGCCTCTCGAAAGTTAGGTCTATAGTGAATGAAAAAAATGATTCATTCGGAATGGATTATTCGGTACGCCTCGTACGTTGGCTGCTAACGCCATCGGGTGTTTGGCCACTAATTAAGCCAAATTCATCGAGTTCGGAGAATATAATTGGATACATAGTGCGACCAATTGCCTTGTTTTATATGATTTTAGTAATAATACCGATGATCGCTGAAATATTAGCTCAAAGAGCTAGTCGATCGGAAATAATAATGTTATTTGCGCCAATCGCTTATCAATCGACGAATTTAATGAAACATGTTTTCATGATGTTGCGCAAAAATAATATTCAAATGTCTATGCAACACATGAAATCTGATTGGGAAGAAATCGATAACGAGAACGATCGTGAGATTATGATTAAAAATATACGAATCGCTCATAAACTCGGGTTCATTGTCACGTTCTTCACGTTTACAGCCCTCATGGTTTACAACTTTATCATACCTGCCCTCGCGGACAGTTACCTCAATGAATTCAATGAAACTATCAGAGTGCTCAGTTATCCCGGAGGCGATCTTTTCTTCGATGTTCAAGCTAAAGTCATTTTTGAAATCGTTTTTCTTAACTATTATTTATCAGCTTTTACCGCCGTCACCGTTAGCTCCGGTGCCTTTAATCTTGCCCTCATTTTCGTACGACACACCTGTGGACAAATTCAAATTGTCGTCTCCAAACTCGAGAATCTCATCGATCCCGAACAAGACGCTATCGTCCTTACGGAGGATCCTGTCGCTTTTATTGTTCGCAGTCACCAAAGGTTACTCAAGTACGAGTTTCTTTATTTTACTGTCAATAAATATTTTTGAACCTCACACACAAGAAAACTGTCATTAAATGATTTTTCTTATTTTGATTCTTCTTATAAACATTACTTTTTATGTATTAATTACTTGATTTTATTTCCATGGATGGCCAATCAATCTGTCATTTGATTCATTTATTTATTTTCATTTTATAATATTTTTATTTTTGCCTGAACATAACATTTAATATTTAAATATTGGATTTAGATAAATTCAAGATTTTCAAGTAAATATTCAATTTGTTATTTTTTTTCATTCGTGTTATTTTTTCTCTGAGGGTTCTGAACATAAAAGTCGTGAAGATCGAATTCATTCATTTTTGTT
>JACEOJ010000105.1:515946-861669 GCA_013761285.1 Campoletis sonorensis | reverse complement strand
GGTTCTGAACATAAAAGTCGTGAAGATCGAATTCATTCATTTTTGTTTATTCAATTTTTCTATCGTCTTTCTAGATTTTCTATGGAAATCGAGATTATCTTGAAAGAAATTTGCGCCATGGAAGTGATTTGCGACACCCTTGCTCTTTGTTTTCTTGGATATTGCTGCATCACGGTATAAAAAACAATCAAATCAAAGCTGTTTATACATTTGTTCTCCATAAATCGGTTTGATCTGGAGAAATTTCTATTTCAGGTCTACAGTAACGATGACGCGACGACAGCCATTAATTATATCATGATGATGGTCTCAGTGACAACGAATTTATTTTTGTATTGCCAAATCGGTGAAGTGCTTCACGAACAGGTAATTTACAAACTGAACGATATTTTGTGCATTCAACAATTTTTTTTAAATTTCACTAAATATTCCGAATACTTTTATTTTTATTTTTATTTTTTTCTTACGTCAGATTTTTTTAAATTAATAACTCGAGTCAGAATAATTGCGAGGATCTGAAAAGTCTAATTTGTTTTTCGTTTTTTAATCGTTTTTTTTTTTTTGGTAAATTCTTCGAAATAAATTGATATTTCAACTTATCTTTGAAATAAAATTTGAAAAGTATCTAAAAAATGGTTTTTTTTAAGTATTTTCGCAGAAAATGTGATTTTAGAAAAATAGTAATTGTGTATAACGGTTCGTTAGTGTCAAGATGTCGGGCGAGCTGCTTATATGATCGATTGGTACAAACTGCCGGTAAGAACGAGCCTCGATCTCATAATGATTATGAACATGAGTGCCAAGCCCCGAAAATTGACAGCTGGGGGTATGATGGAAATTTCTAGAGCGAGTTTTACAAGTGTAAGTAAAAAAAAAGACAAGATTGACTGTCCCTTTTGAAGAGAAACGTTTATTTGATGTGTTTTCTTCATTTTTTTTCTGTTTTTTTTTTATAGATTATGAAAACGTCGTTCGCATATTTGAATATGTTGAGAACAATGACATGAGCAATTAGTGAATTTAAGCAAAATAATATTTTCGTTGAACTAAATTACAAATAATTGAGTCCACTTAGTCAACGCTTTATGAAAAATCTTGTTATTCTTAAAATTGTTAACATGAACTTTGTGACAGGAAAGTAAAATTTTTCTTGAACCTCGTCTCAACGTCGATCGAATGTCACTAAAGTTCTTTCGTCCCGAACCCATTTCGTAATTGTGTCAATTGTTTCAGTCGTTTTATAAGATAAACCGATCAATAAATCGACGAATTAAAAAATTGTAGTATTTGGATCGACCGGAAAATAAAAATATTGTTAAAATAACCGATCCCGGTCGCGTCAGGTAAGGAAAAATTATTTCATCTCAACTTTTTGACATGAAAAGAGACTTCATTATCGATTCCTAATTTAAAAAGATTATGATTTTAATGAAATTCAAGTACGAAACGATTGATGAAGGTTTTGAATGTTTCTTTCCACTCAGATTACAAAAACATCGATTAATTGTTGTTTATTTATCTTTCAAAAACATCTACAGTTCAAATGCACTTTTACCTTCGATTACTTTGCTACCAAAGTGTCTGAATTCCGATGTTTATGATCCACTCGTTTCATAGAACATACGCAACACAAAATAAACAATCAAGCAAAACGGAATGTCCACTTGGTTAACAATTTTTGTATGAATTTTTTTTTAATTCACTGAAATATTGAGAAATCTATAATTTTTTTGTTGTCATTAGTCAAGTGTCGAGTTTTTTCACAACCGATCAACCAAATTCGAAGATTCTCTGTAAATATGTTGCAAAAATGAAGAAGAAAAACCGCGAATTTTTCGATTTTACATTTCTTCGAATACAATTATTAGTGGAATTCGATTTTACGCACCAAAAGTCAAGTTCTTCGGCGATAAAAACTTGTCACAACAGAAGTCGAAGTGTTTGAGCGTCGATGACAGAAGCCCTGACAAAGATCGATGAGGAAATGAAGGTGGAATTTGATGGTCGAGTCCAAGGGGGCGATTATTAGAGGAGAAACGGAGGAGGAAATGATTAGATTTGGGGAAGGGATAAATGTGGAATGAAGAAAAAAAAACAACAAAAAAAATCATAACATAAGAACAAGAGGCAAAGAAATAAGAGCAATCAGTGCGCATGTGCATTTGCGTGACTTTCAGAACAAAACAATAGCACGAACTTTAGTTTATTCACGAGATTTTTTCCTCCCTTGCAATTTTCTTTCCTCTCCCTTATCTATTTTTGCCGAAGCTGCACATTTGAAGAAAAAAACAAACAATTGAAATAGTTGATAAAAAAAAAATAGGCAAAAAAAAATAAAATAAAAGGACTGTTTGTTCAGTTACGAAGAAACGTTCAGTTCCGAAGGTGGTTCACTATGAATTCAAACGATTCTAGGCATTTAGAAGTTGAGTCTAGGGTTAGTAAAAAAGTAAATGCACGTGAAACGATGGATTATTCGTTACGACACCTACGTTGGTTGCTAAGACTGTTGGGTGTTTGGCCACTGGTGACGGAAAATTCATCGAGTTTGGAAAAAATAATAGGAAAAATAGTGCGTCCGATAGCCGTGTTCAATTCGACATTAGCGTTGATACCAATGATCGCTGAAGTAGCAGCACAACGAGCTCCTCGTGAAGAATTAATGTCGTTGGTCGCACCCTTAGGTTATCAAGCGATTAATGTGATGAAACATTTTTTTCTCTTATTACGCGTTGACATCATTAAAACGTCTTTTAAACACATGGAAATTGATTGGGAAAATCTAGATAATGATAAAGATCGTGGAATTATGGTTAAAAGTATACAAGAGGCTAATAAGCTCGCGATTATTATCATAATCTCCGTGTATGTGGGCGGAACGTTGCACAATTTTGTTTTGCCTGCCCTGGCTGACAGTTATGTCAATGAATTTAATGAAACAATTAGAGTACTTTGTTTCCCCGGAGGCGATTTATTTTTCGATGTTCAAGCTGACGTCGTTTTTGAAATCGTTTTCGTCGCCTATTGGATTTCAGACATGTTCGTTGTCACTGTTAGTATGGCACTACTTACTCTTGCACTTATTCTCTTAACACACACCTGCGGACAAATTCAAATCGTCGTCTCAAGACTCGAAGCTCTCGTCGACTCCAATCAAGATGTCAACGTTCTTGTGGAAAATCGTGTCGCCTTTATTATTCGCAGTCACGCAAGATTACTCAAGTAAGAGATTAATGTTTATTACGTTACACGGTGAAAGCCAAATATAATAAACGACAAATTTGGATTCATCGTTTGATTTTTTTCAAATCATTTTTTACCATGTACTTTTTCTCAGTTCAATCAATTTCCCTTTTTTTTCAACTCGTAATCGTGAAACGTATCGCATTTGTTTTATGATTTTTGAAAATAATTTTTCTTCATTTAACTATTTTAATGACTTATTCAAACATTTCTAGCTCAACTCCCAACATTTTCTTTTTCGATAAAGAGAAATTCAAGATTTTCTTTTATCAAGAATAATAGTTGTCATTAAGGTAGTTCTAACGTTACATTGTTTTCTTGAGATTTTGTTGAAAATTTGGATAAATCTTCTTTGATGTCATAGGCACGTGTGCAATAAATTTTAGAAGGTTTCACCAAGCGGAAGTTCAGATATTTATTGATAAAAATCATAATTTTCGGTAGTCTCTCGTAAGAGCTCGTATTAAAAGTTACATTTTCGTCAATAAATATTTTGGCTTCTACATGTTGAAGCCTTCTAAAACTTTGCATACATTTTTATGCAACATCGAAGAAGCTACATTGAGTTTTTCAAAAAAATCTACAGAAAAAAATGTTCGCAATTTTTGTAATTATACAGCAAGTGCATATTGCCTTGGATGACCTAGAATTTGGAGTATGTTGTTCTTTAGTCAATTTACAACAACTTTTCTTCATTAACTTATGCCCGCAAGCCAATTTTTATGTGAGAAAAACTGAAAAACAATTTCTTATTTTACTTCAGATTTTGCATCCAAATCGAGGAAGTCTTGAGAGAATTTTGCGCAATGGAAGTGATTTGTGACACGATAATTCTTTGTTTCCTTGGATACGTCTGCATTACGGTAATAAAAATAATTGAATCAATACTGTTCATTCATTTGTTTGTAAATTGACTGGATCGAGAGAATCTTTTTTTGCAGGACTTAGTTCACAGCGACCCAGTGGCTACTTTTACTTACGGAATGTTGATAGTCGTAATCTCATTAAATTTATTCTTGTATTGCGAAATCGGTGAAGTACTCAAAGAAAAGGTAGATTACGAGCCGAATCATCTTTCATCCATCAAACAAATCATTTAACTCATCGTTCAATATTCAATAATATTGAATTTAATAATAAATTTCATCAGCAAGAAGCTTTCAACGTAAATGTTGAAAACTTCTTGCTGATGAACGATCGATTGTTTTTATATTTTCAAAATATTATTATTCCGAGCCATTTTTCTCTAAATTTCAAAATGCCGAAAACTTTTAAAAAATTGACCCAACTTTGGCCGTTCGCTGCTTACAAAAAAATGAAAAATAAAACAATGTAAAAATCGTCACTGTTCGGAGCAATTAAAAAAAAATAGAAAAAATGTCAACCTTCCCGTCCGAGTCACGGTTCATTTTTTTTCTTCATTCATCTTCATTTTTTACGAGCCTATTTTTCACGTAAAACCAACAAAATCAATTTGAATAAATCTAACGCCATATTCTGAGTCTACTAAAAAAAAGTACGAAACGTTTATTTGAATAAATACTGTGTGATCATTTTCTGAATTTTTTTTTCATTTAGATCTTGAAAAAAAAACCCTCATTTCCTTTTTCAATCAGCTTCCCAGAAAATTCATCAGCCATTGAGATAAGATCGAAAAAGTTCCTAAAAACTTTAGTTTTTTGGGGGTTTTTCGCGAAAAATTTTCATAATAATAATAATAATAATTCGTCAGTGCCAAAATGTCGGGAAAGCTGCTTATATGAGTGATTGGTACAAACTCCCGGCGAAAACAAGTCTCGATATAATAATGATAATGAATGTAAGTGCCCGTCCACGTCAACTGACAGCTGGAGGTTTGATGGAAATTTCTAGGATCAGCTTTGCAACTGTGAGTACAAAAACATCGTTCATTCAATTTATTTCAGAAAAAGAAACCTTTTTATTGTTTTTTTTAATTTTTGTTGTTTTTTTTTTAATTTTTGTTGTCATTTTTTTATTTTTTAGATCATGAAAACGTCGTTCGCGTATTTGAATATGTTGAGAACAGTGGCATGAATACTTCGTTGTACTTGGCAAGGCGACTCTTTCGTTGAAATGTACATTTCAAATAATAATTCTTACACTTGATCAAAGCTTTATTAAATAATCTTGGTTTTCCATCAAGGTTACGAAATCCATGCAGGACTCAATTATCGATTATGATTGAAAATAAAAGTTTTAATTTTCCTTGTCAATTTTTGATTAAAATTGAATTATTAAAGTTTTTTATGGACTCAAGTGCCACGTCCCTTTATGAACCTTTTCAACATTTTCGTGAATTCATTCCATCATTTCGTTTTTGGCGAAATTGGCGATTGAGAGCAAAATTTCGAAGTGTTTTTTTTCTCGAGTGTCGATTTTATGAGCAAAAAAATCAGAGAACATTGACCACTCAGAAGTTTCGACATATTTCAGAACAAAACTTGCCAAATTCAATCTAAAAAGATACGTTTGTTCCAAAAAAGATATCTACTGAGGAAAAAAATGTTTATACAAACAAAATTCAATTGACACTTTGAATCGAGTTGAAAAAAACAGAAAATCTTGAATGTTCGAACCGAATAATGTTCTTTTTCCTTAACTTTCGAAATCGTGTACCAAAATTTTATACATTTTTTTAGTCTAAAATAAACAATTTCAAGATAAAATGAAACTGAGGCTCAAAATCCATCAGCAATTTTCACTTTCCTATAATTTTCTCGTAATAAGTCAGAATTTTGAAGTTTGTTGTAATATTTATTTCAAAGGACCCCAGATTAGCAAACGAAACAAAATGTTCACTTATTCGTCAACAATTTGTTTAAAGTTTTTCTTGATTCCCTGAAAAATTGCGATCCCGAGTGCTTTTTACTGAGTCGGATAAAAAGCCATTCAGAAAAAACGCAATTCAACAGATGAACTAAAAGAAATTCATCATCGAAATAAAAAATTCAATTAAAAAATAAAATACGGACACGATAATGAGTAAATTTTCATTTCACGCACCAAAAGTCAATTCCTTCCGATTGAAACTTTTCACGAGGAAGATCGAAGTATTTGAGCAGAAATCGAAGAACTTGTGAGCACGATGACTGAAGAAATGAAGGTACACAATTTTATGGAAGCTTCGAACGGGGCCATATTAGAAGAAAAAGAAAAAAGTGGGAGGGCGGTGCGAGAATATGAAATAATCTACAAATCGTGAAAGTTGGCGCGATTCGTCGAATCATGCAAATTGAGGATAAATGAATGTGCAGTAAAGGAAAAAAAAAAAAAACAAAAAAAAAATAGAAACCAAAAGACCATATCTGCGAAGAAAAGATAATATTTGTGCGCATGTCGGTTCGCGTGACTTTGAGAACAAGTCGGAAGCACGAAGTTTGGTTTATTAACGAGATTTTTTTCTTTGCTTGCAATTTTCTTTCCTTTCTCTGTTGCTATTTCTGCGGAGGGTTGCATTTAAGAAAGAAGAACTTATCGTCGAGACGTTGCTGAGACGATTGATGTAAATAAATCGTACGAAAATTGTCGAAGATTGAGGAAAAAACAAAAAAAAACAAAAAACATTGAAATTTGCGAAAATTGAGCACGAAAAAAAAGGATTTTTTCTTTGATTACGAACAATCAGTCGGTTCTGAAACTCCAAGGGATTCTCACTATGAATTCCAACAATTCTGAGGCTTTGGAGGTGGAGCCTAAAGTCAGTGAAAAACTTGCTTTACGCGGAACGATGGAATATTCTGTACGATATTTACGTTGTTTGCTTCGAATGTTGGGTGTTTGGCCACTGGTGGCTGGTGGAAATCCATCGCAATTGGATAAACTATTAGGAACGATAATGCGACCGGTAGCTTTGTTTTATTCGACATTAGTGTTGTTGCCAATGTTCGCTGAAGTAGCGGCACAACGAGCTCCTCGTGAAGAATTAATATCGTTGGTCGCACCCTTGGCTTATCAAGCGTTTAATGTGATGAAACATTTTTTTCTCTTATTACGCATTGACATCATTAAAACGTCACTTAAACACATGGAAATTGATTGGGAAAATATAGATAATGATAAAGATCGTGGAATTATGGTTAAAAGTATACAAGAGGCTAATAAGCTCGCGATTATTATCACCATCTCCATGTACGTTGGTGGAACGCTACACAATTTTATTTTACCTGCCCTCGCTGACAGTTATGTCAATGAATTTAATGAAACAATTAGAGTTCTTTGCTTCCCCGGAGGCGATTTTTTTCTCGATGTTCAAGCTAACGTCGTTTTTGAAATCGTTTTTGTCACCTACTGGATGTCAGACATGTTCGTTGTCACTGTTAGTATGGCACTCTTTACTCTTGCACTCATTCTCCTACGACACTCATGTGGACAAATTAAAATTCTCGTCTCGAATCTTGGCAATCTCGTCGATCCAGATCAAGATATCATCGTGTTTATGGAAAATTCTATTGGTCCTATTGTTCGTCATCACGCCAGACTACTCACGTAAGATTTTTATTTACAACTTAAAATTTCATTCAAAACATAACCATTGTTTGATTTCATATTTTAATTGGAAACTTTTTTACTAATTATTTGCATAAATAATGAATTTATAACACGACTCAATTTTCGAATAAGGAATTAATTTTTTTGTTTTCAAGAGTTTCTTGTTTGGAGGAAACGTTAAAAAAGAAAAAATGTTTAGAATTTTCAAGAAAATGGTTTATTGTAAAGCTACATTTTTTTTTCTTTCAAGTTTCGTAGAATAATTTTTTTATTTAGTTCTTATATTTAAAGAACGTTTTAAGTTTGAGTAGAAATAAAAATCCTGTTAAATTTATGCAAATAGAAATTATTGATTCAAATTGAATTCAAATAATTAATCAACTAAATGCAAATTATTAGTGAAGAAATAAAAAATGCATAAATTCTCATGAACTTCCTATTAAATTTTTCGAAATTCAAATTATTATTTGCTCGGAATGTTGTATTTTTTTATTTCATTTTTCAATACTTTTCAGATTTTCCATGCATATCGAGAAAATCTTGAAAGAAGTTTGTGCCATGGAAGTGATTTGTGACACGCTAATTCTTTGTTTCCTTGGATATGTCTGCATCATGGTACGAAATAATTAAATCATCACTGTTTATCATTTTCTTTAATTAATGAGTCTGGTTAATGAAGATTTTCATTGCAGGACATCAGTAATTACGACCTCACGACAATATTTACTTACGTCATGTTACTAGTGACAATCGCATTTAATTTGTACTTATATTGTCAAATCGGTGAAGTGCTCAAGGAAGAGGTAATTTATGAGCCAAAAACACAATCTGCCATTACATGTTTCGTCATTGAATATTCCATACATTTTTGATTATTTATAAGTTTTTTGGTATTCGGCCATTTTTCGTAACTGGAAAAAACTTCTATGTGCGAAAAGCCTTCAACCCTTGGGTTAGAAAATTCATTTCCATAAATCTAAATCTACAACAGAATCATTATTTAAAAAAAAAAAAAAAAAAATGCAAAATCTGATATTTCGGAATCTAAACATTCCATTGATCATAATTTTGAATTTTTTAATACATTTTGAGGAATTATTCAAAAAAAAATCATTTAATGAATAAAAATAAAAGTATATCTCGATCATTTTTGCTGAATTATTCATCACGAGGGTAGAACAGGATTTTTTTCTTTGATTTTGGTTTTTTTCTGAAATACCAAAAACAAATCAAATTTGATATTGGACCAAATGGTGTCGCGCAAAAAAACATGAAAAACATTATCGTCACTGGATTGAAACTGAACTAACGTAAGCGTTGAAGTGCCGATTTCGATCGAACAGATAGAATTTTTCCCAAACGTCATCATTTTGGTCCATTATTTCGTGAACTTCAAAATGCTGCAACTTTTTCAAAAATGTCGATGTCGGGATAAAACTTTCGGTATTCTCATCGTTTTTTTCATCAATATTTTACACTTAAAAAAAAATACCCGGGGAAAATATGATTTGTTAGAGATTCGCTGACGAAATGTTGAATTAAAAAAAAAATTCATCGGTGTTTCGAAATATTTTGAATAAAACAGCATGACAATTAATAATTGAAAAGAATATTTCTAAAATTGTCAAAATTTTTGACACTTTGGAATAATTGTTGTTTAGACTCAACCGATGGGCAATTTATTTAGATTTCGAAAATGCCTTTGGCAAGGGCGTTTATTTTTCTCGAACTTTAGCAGATTTTCGAAAATCTTCGATCGATGTTTTTGTCCAATTTTCCACGTACATGTTCATATACATAACTCCAGTTCTTTTTTTTTTTGCCGATTTCTAAGCTCGTTTTAAAAAAATGCAAAGACCTCCATAAAGACCTCAAAAATTAAAAGATTTGAAATGTTCTTAAAAATTGAGATATCGGCAAAAAAGAAACCATCATTTCGTTTTTTCACAGCTTTTCAGAGATTTTTTTTAAAAACACTGATATCATCATCGATCATTGAGAAAATACCGAAAAAGTACCTTAAAAAAAGAAAAAAAAAGTGGTTTTTTTGGTCTTTTTCACGAAAAATCGAGTTCACCATTAAATAACTCGATATAATGATTCGCCAGTATCAAAATGTGGGAGCAGCAGCATATATGATCGATTGGTACAAACTACCGACGAAAGCAAGTTTAGATCTCATAATGATTATGAATATGAGTGCTCAGCCCCGTCAGTTGACAGCTGGGGGTATGATGGAACTTTCGAGAACGAGCTACGTAAGTGTAAGTAAAAAAAATAACGCAGTATTGAATTTTTTTTATTCAAAAAATGAAAGATACGTTTTTTTTGTTTATTTATTTATTTTTTTCCTTTAATTTATAGATTATGAAAACTTCGTTCGCGTATTTGAATATGTTGAGGACAATGGCATGAGTCTTACGTGATGTTAAACAATGATAATTATTTTATTGAAATAAATTCCATATATTTCTTGGCATTTTGTCAACCATTTTTTTATTAATCCCTCTTTTTTCCAATCACACTATAAACTAAGTCGTAGCATTGTTAACATCAGCCACCAGTGCACGAAAGCCATTCCTCAAAAAAAATTTTTAGAAGGCCGAAATAAATTTTTTATAAAATTTTTATACATTTTTATTTTTATATATATTTTTATACAAGAATTTATTTTTATAAGGATCGTTTTTTTTATTTATTTATTTATATTTTTTATATTATCTTTATTTTATTTTTTATTATTAATATTTTTATAAATTTTTATAAGTAACTAGAACAGCTGGATAATAGTTGCAGCTCTAATGGCTTAAGGCAACCATTGTTTTTTCGTCACGAATCCTTAAAAAATTAGTTTTCATTTTTATTTTGTAGTTTTTTTCTCATTTTTCCGACTATAAAAAACTAGAAAGCAACCCAAACGATGATTCGACAGGGTGACAGTTACTTTGAAACAAGGTGCGACCTCAAAACGTTCCATGAGAAAAGAAATTATGTGCTTGCTTCCAGATTTCAATAATATCCCGTAACTTTTATAAAAAACCAAAAACTGAACATGAAAAAGTATTTCGGAGGTATTCTTATAGAAGAAAAAAGCAAAACCAGAACACTAAAGTTTTGTTTAAGCAGATAAAAAAATAAAAACGATTTTTTCTAAATCCTAGAATGGTGTTACCCCTTAATTTATTTATTTACATAGAATTCGAATCATTCTATTATCTCGTCGTAAAACCTCTCATTTCCCTTTCGTATAATACAAGGTTTTTTTCTGCAAAAGAGAAACATACCTCAGTAACAGAGTTTGAATAGTTTTACTGAACTCTAAGCTCCACTGTTTATAAGAATGAGTATTATAGCTGGAAAAATGACATAGTTCAAAAACTTCGACATTAGAATCAACTTTTTTCAAGTATGCTTTTATAATGGTAGGACTTTACACAGCAGTCTAGACGTTCTGAAACAGTCCCCTCTGATCGAGTATAAACAGCATTGGCTGCCATATAGATTTTAACGATCCATTTTATGTCTAGCCAATGTAAATATATCCAGAAAACCCATTGGCTCGAAACTTATGAGGGGAAAAAGCCAATAAGCATGCTTAGCATCCACCGAGCCAACGAAACAAAATGGTGGATAATACGAATCAACACAAGGGGAAAACTCGAACGTTAGATTTCAATGAAATACGACGAGGAACTCGTGTAGCACGTCGGTAAATTCTACTCGGTCGGTAAAAATGAGAAACGTGGCATTTTCTCGTCAATTAGATTCTCGGTAAAAATGAAAAATAAAATATTGTTCTCTGAATTTTCGTAAAATCTTATATTTGTGAGCGATATAAAAATAAAATGATGAAGATTAAGCAGAAAACTAGAAAACTGCTTTATTGGCCAATGAGACATGCTGTTTTTGTAGAAAAACTTACGGAGTTGAAAACAATCGACATTTGACGAAGTTGTTCCGGGATTCGTTCAGGGTAAATGTCACTCCGAGCTCATGAGAATTTTAGCAATGACAGAAAACATAGACGAAGATCAGTTTTGCGTTTTTATGTTCAAGTTATCTCTCCATCGAACTCAAAAGCATTTTTCTTCGAAACTACATTTTTCTATCATGTTCACAGCAAAACAAAAGATTCAACGATTTGATCTTCACTGTGGAGGCTGCATTACGTGCGAAATGCCATTCACTAGATGTCGCTAACATAAAATTTTCCTTTCGAGAACTCGAATATTTTACAAATAGCGAGATTTTTTAGACGATGACGTAAAAATCCATCCGATTTTAGTGAATAATTTTCAAGTCGATATTCTCAGGATGTTTATCCTTTTTCGAAACTTTTACTCATTTTTCGTACAGCTATATCTATTTGTAGGTTACTATTGAATATTTTTTTGTATTTTTATTCCCCATTCCGCGAACGACCAACTCGCTGTCAAGTCGATTTCGCCGAAATTCATAATAATTCGTAGAAAATAAATAAATCACTGTTCACTTCACGAAACACCACTAAATTCCTCGTTTTATCGACTCGTTCTGAAGAAATCGCTCAAAAAAATTTTAGTTCGAAGTCTTCCAAACAAGATCAATAGAAAAAAAAATCAATTTTCTCGATCGCCAATGATAATGCATGCTACGACTCACCTCAATATTTTGGTTATACATCGTGCACGTCGTGAATCCTTGATCCAAACGTAAATAACTCCAACCACTCACTTTTAGTCTGTCTCCGAATATTTTTTATTGAGGCTATTGAGAAAAATATACATTTCTTTACGAAAAACAACATTTTTAGAGCTTCAACGCGAAACTTCGACACGAACAACGCACACTCTGACCTTGAAGACTCGGGCAAGACGCATTCCGAAAATGAATATTTTAAAACCGAATTTAACACTGTTTGAAAAAGATTTTTATCGCGTCTAAGAAGAAACAATCACTTCACTCGAATAAACAGACGCTCGTCTGATGGGAAATCGATGTACGAACATTGTTTTGATAACTTATCAAACGCCGGTTGCGCTGGTAACATCAACAAAACATTGCGACTCGGAGTCTGCGCCATTTCTGGTCATGCGCATTACGAGCAAATTCAAACTGAACCTTAACGTACGGCGCCGTTACAAATCTCTCAACAAAAAAGCCTGCAAGACAAAATCTCTACTAAAAGTAAACTCTACCCTGACTTATTTCTACCAAAAAGAAAAAACCCACCAACCGAAAGCGATTGGAGCTGAATTTCTTCGAGTAATAAAAAAACAAGAAAAATCAATTTTTTGGTGCTACCTCAGAGGCCAATCTTAATTGTCACTTCCCATCGTTAAAATCACCCGGAAAATAGTTTAATAAATATACTTTTCACCAACAAACGATTTCGCGTCGATTAAGGCCCCTTCTAAACTCTGCTTGCATCGAAATTAAAAATTTTGCTGCCAACTTCGAGGCGAATTTGGATTGGAAGAGAATTTGAAGACGACGAATGATGACGCGACTTTTTTCTCAGTCAAAAGGTTTAAACGATCGATTAATATTTCGAGAAAAATCGAAGTTACACCAAATTCTCTGGCGAAAAGAAAGGTACGGAGCACAATTTTATCGTGAATCGTAAAAAAAAAAAAAAAAAAAACAAAGTTTAAGTAAACTTTACAGGAACAAAGATGCGTCAAATAAATATTGCACGAAAATTTACAAAAAAAACCTAATGCTTTATTATTACCATTTATATAATACAATCGCTGCTCATCAACAGTCATTACGATACAATCATTTTACGTGGTAACTTCAACTCTAATTGCATGTCGTAATGATAATAAAAAAAAAAAGGAAAAAAAAAAACAATACGAAAAGAAATAACGAACGAAAGCTTAAAATTAAAAAGCACAGTCTTATAAAGTTACGATTATTTCAGAAGGCATTAAGAGAGAGATTACATAAACATAAATACAGAAAATAAATATGTCTATGTATACAAATAAGGCTCAGAATAAATCGGAATTACATGAAAAATTAATAATATTTACCGATATACTCAACTTTCTCACCGAGTTTTATTTATTTTGTTTTATTTTTCTTCATAAAATACTGAACTAGGATTAAACAACAAGATTTGTAATGATTTTATGCTCATTCGCACGTAACTCGAGTCTCTCTTTGTAGTTCGATTCAAATACGATACAAATTTATATATATATTTTTTTTTCTATGCAAAATCGTAGCCTTTGATCGATAAACGAATGAACAAAAAGACTGAACTTTGCAAATTTGTCGAATGCAAAATTATTCTCGTTAGAGATTTGCGCGTATGTTTCCATATCGAACAGTGTACATGCCTTTGTGATTAGATTGTTTTTTTTTGTTTTTTGTTTCTCTTTAAATCATCATCCGTGCATCGATCCTACACTCTACGTTAAAATACTTTGCAACCGTATTTTTTTTTCTCTGTCCACGTAAGAATACGAAATTGCTACTTTTTATGACTTTCTCTAATTTGTTTACATCAGTGGATCGAGTGAAAGAACAATTGATGCTTCAAGTGGAGATTTTTCGAAAATAAAACAAAAATTATGCGTCTTTGAGGTTTTTTTTTCATTGCTCGACAAAAAATTGATGTTCGGTAAACGATCAGATAAATTTTTCTCGTATTGTTCTTGCGTTTCGTGAAAAATGATTGACTTGTTCTCTTTTTTTTGGTTCGAACGACGAAAAATTTATCCGATAACGACTCGTTGATAATTCTACCAAAATGCTTGAATTATTTTGTCGAATTTTGAAACCTCTCGAAATTGACTTATCCAAAAAAAAAAATCCGTCGTTTTTCACTCGCCAATTATACAGTGATTCGATAAATTATATGAATTTCTCTTCTTCGCGTGGTTATCTTTGCGTGTGTATGTGTTTGTATGTGTTTATGGGACCTTACGTAGCGAATTATTTCGCTGGTACAAATGAGTCTCAATCCGAGGCTCTCTCAACATTTTTTCTCCTCTCGTTTTAATCATTTATCGTCGAACTTAACTTTTTCTCTCCTCTCTTCCTCTCTTTCTCTCTTTCTCTTTTTCTTTATCTTAATTTATCGTTTGTTTTTCTTCTCCAATTGCCCCAACTTTCGAAGGGCCTAATAAATAAAGAATCAATGAAACTGTTCTCCCTTCTTGACGCTCGCTCGGAGGAACGTTTAATATCCACAGTGAAAAATGTGGGCTTTTCCTCCGGAGGACGAGAGCCACCGAGCACAAAAGGTGGCGAAAAGATCGCGTACCTTAACGCTTCGAGAATAACAAAAAAAAAAAGAAAAAACAAAATATTTATAATGATAAATTCTATCAGTCCAACATAAACAAACGTTTGATCGTTAACGAGCAACCGTTGCAGGCTGCTCTTTCGCTCGTTAATCGATCGAATATACACGTTTTAATCACGATTTACGAACGCGACAGGTACTCTCAATCTCTCAACTCTCGTCGAGGTTTTCAACCTCCAATTACGTTTTGACATCATCGCCCCGTTTAGTCGGTTGGATAAAAACGGAGAATCGCTCTGCCATGAATTTCTGAATGACAAAGCTTCTGCACAACCTCGATTGCGTCGTCGGCTGAATAAACTGTGTGAGGCGGTGGCTCTATTTCCCCCGAACCAACCAATTCAACCAGCTCTCTCAATTGTTCCAAACTTCCAGGCTCTACTGATTTTATGTTTTGCTCCAACTCCTCAGCTCTTCTACTGAACTTTGGCAACAGCCTGTCCGCCACGTCTTTTATTATGAATACCACTCCTCCTTTGCTCAGACACTGCATACTGCGGTGAAGACTTCGCGATGTCGTGCCAAAATCTATTACAACGTCCACGGGACCCTGACAGGCGTCAATCGTTCTCTCGATCAACTGCTTCTCGTACAATCCTTCGTTCCACTGCACCACGTTCACTCTGTAATGTATTATTTATTTAGTTTATTATTTCAACATGATTCTGTTTTGTAGGATTTTTTTCAACATGATTTTGTATTGTAGGAATTTTTTTAAATTTATTCTTTGACGCTTGCTCAGTCTTTCTGTGGAATTTTTATTTAATGTCGAATCAGAGGAGGTCTAAGTTTTCCAAGGAAATAGTTTGAATCTTTTTTTTTCATTTTTGTTTGTTTTTTTGTGGATAGAATTTGAAAGAACTCGGTTACGAGCGAGAATAAACGAATTATGGAAAAAAAACACAATTTTCTTGATTTATTTACCAGCAAAAAACACTCAAATGCGAAAAAAAATCATTTTTTTATCGTTTTGCTTTGTTTTCTAGATTTTCTCTGTTTTAATTTTGAATGGAATTTATATTTTATCGTAAAAATGAGACAAAGAGGTAAGAATATCGAAAAGAATTTACAGGAATTTCATTTTTCATTTGGTTTCCTCAAAGCGAAATGAATATCTTTGGAAAAAATGATAAAAATTGATTTTTCGGTTCGTTTTTTTTGTCTAGAAACTATACTTTTGATCAAAATGATAAAAATTAATTAAAAATTTGCTCATTTTAGTTATCGCTATCGATATAATTTAATCCCAAGATCTGTGACAATTTAGAGTGGCTCGAAACTTTTTTTTACTATCTTTATTTTCTGTTGCGTTATCGAAAGAAAAAAAAATCAGTACGAAAACAAGGCCTTCTGTGTCAAGTGATCGTACACAAGATAAACGGATCACTCTATTATTATCTCGTTTTTTATCATGAGGTGATAAAAAAATGATTTCTTATCAGATGGCAATCAATGAAAACAAGAAATTCATCTAATAAATCGAACACAATTATTCTATGGTTCCTACCGTCGGAATTCTGGGTCCATCAAAAGCACGTCGTCCTTGAGAGACGCAACGGTTATCATAACTTTGTCCTTCATGTTGATAAAATAATATGCTGCGATTCTCAATGCCCACAAAGCTAAGCCTCCTGTTCCGACAATAAGGATTTTACAAACACCAGACTCGCCACGTTCTTTCACCAATTCCTGAAAATTAACAACAAAAATAAGGTTTACATTGCAATTCATTATTTTTTTAACAATATTTTTAATATTTATTATTCAACGATATTTATATTTCAATGAAAATCAAATTAAAATTGTTGAAAACTTTTGCCGGACTTATTAAAAATTTGATTCTCCACTGAACCATTCGCTAGAAACATTTTTTTATTCATAATTCAAGAGAAAAAAAACGTATTTTCAATAAATAAATAAATCTTTTGGAATTTTTTTTGAACAGTCACAGAAAATTTCATTGTGCTTCACGCCAAAAAATTACGTACAGCCTTTAATGGTTCAAACGACAATAATGCAACCCTAAACTAATTTTTTTTTTCTTTAACTTATTATTAGCAATAAAAACTAATTTTTTCATTGTTTACACGTTCCAGTGTCCCAAAAAAATTAAAAATCGATGCAATTTTCAAACGTCAATTTTTGACGTTTACTCCCAAAAATATTCGATTTTTTTTACGTCTTTCAAAAATTGAATGCCAAACCAACGAAAAAGTTTTCTATTCACTCAAATGGAAAGTATATTTCAATTAATTTGAAAGTATCGATTTTTGTTTGGGTCAAAATGACCCAAAGGTAGCAATTTCGAGTTAATATTGAATTTTACGATAAAATAAATAATTTTTTTTTAAATGTACCTGGACATGTTCATGGGCTGCGAAAACAGTGTTCATGGCGAGTAGTGCCCCAGTGGGTAGCATGGCAGCGACGCTGAGTGGCATGGCATCAGGAATTTTGATGAGATATTTGAGATCATGAACGACAAGATATTCGACATAACCGTTTGGAATTCCATCAAAAGGATAAAGAATGACGCGATCGCCAACTTTGTAATTGCAATCGTCGCTGACACCGGAACCAAGTGATTCGACGACACCGGCGACTTCGTAGCCCGGAAATAAAGCAGCGTCACGAAATCCGTGATGATGCTGATTTGGCATAATGGGAAAATCAGTTTCAACAGAAACCTCGGTCGCCAGGCTGCTTGAACTTGAAACTGATGTCAATGACGATAGACTCGGTGAACGTCTCGGATGGTAACAGGCACCCGCACAAACTACTCGAATTCTTGCACCTTGACTCGGCACATCCGGCACTGGCACGTCGATACTGATTACACAGTCTCGACCTATCACGCTTGGACTCTCGATCGACAATTGGCGACAAAGCTTATTCATTTTTGGTTCCCTGCAATGAGACAATTAAAAAAAAACATTTTTTATTCGGGATATTTTTATTATTTATTAAACATATTTTTTTAAATATATATTATATTATTATGTATTTTAAAATATTATAATAAATAAAATATATTATATTTTAATATATTTTGAATATATTTTATTTATTTATTAAACATATTTTATTTGAAACATTTTTTTTTCTCTTTTTCTCTCTTTATTTTTTTTTATTAGTATTTTCAATGTAACATTTCGGTGAGAAAATAGGAGGAAAAGGGTTTCAAACATGACATCGATAAAATACGATAAAAGTGAACTTTTATGTTCATTGTTCCTTCAATTTTAAAAGTTGACCAGTTTTGTAGGAGATTTTGGTTTTTAGTTGAAAATAAAAAGATTTTCGGTATAAATATTTTACTCTGCTGTAAAAAAAGGAAAAGAAGAAACTTAATTCACAATATTTTTAATTTGGTTGAACATCCAGGGACGGTGATATTATAATTTATAAAAGTTTGTGTTAAATTGTTAGAAGTTTGAGAAGAATAATAATAACTTTGATAAATCCTTCAATTTTGACGTTTCAACATACTTTTTACGTTTGTTCAAATACAGTTTTTTGTTATATAAATTGTGTTGTGCAATTTTTTAACATATTTTCAATATTCATCAGTTTCTTGTTTGTCGTTGTTCATATAAAATTTGCACTTCATCGTGTTATGTAATGTCTAACGGTGTGAATTCATTCGCGCGAATTCATAGGCGTTAACAGAATACAAACATGAGGAGAAAAAGGAGGCAGATTATTACGATAAAAAAAAAAAAACCGTACGATTTTGATTAAAAGCGAAATTTGTCAACTGAATTTTGACGTAAATACGAAATTTTTCTGTCAAACCAACATAAACGTTGTGGCTGCCAAGAATAGGCAATAATTCTTGACTTCCGCGGGCTAATTGCTTAATTGGTGGCGAAGTATTATCGATATTACAAGTTTTTTCTAAACAAATCCCTGAAATGAGGCTCGACCGAAAAAAAATGTTAATGGGGCTTCGTTTTTCCACTGGAAAAATCACAGGAAACAAATCGATTAAATTTCGTTTAATATTCATTTGTCGACATTGAAAAAATTGATCAAATTTTTCGATTCCAATCGACTTCATTTTCTGTAGTTTAAAAACTGTAGTTTCGCATTTGAAAGTATTGAAAAAATTGCGAACCGTGAGTGAGCACAGTTGCATGGGGTAGCAACGGCGAGAGTGAGTTTCACTAGCGATCAGCTGATCGAACTGTTTTTCAACGTAGTCGATACTTTTCTCGAGCACGCGACACGAAATTCCTCAATGAAATTCGATTCACGAATAAACACAAAAAATACGCTCAATACGTACGACGATGATCGATTTGAATGAATTCGAAATCATTCAAATAAAAACGTGTTAACCAATGTATTCGAATGTATAACCATGGCAAACAGAAGCAGCTGATTGATTATTTGCTTCGTAATAAAAAAAACCGGCCGAAAAAAACAAATTCAATGGCAAATATTTTCCAGGCTTTATTTTTTCTAACTTTTATTCTATTTACGAAAAAATAAACCATTGAACATTTCATTAAATTGGACGCCCGTCATCACAAAAGTTTTTTTTCTTAATTACATAAAAATGTCACTTAACGATTAAAATATTTCTAAAAATTAAATAATAATATGTACCCGTCGTTGAAACGATTATGGGGGTGCGGTGTGGTGGATACAACTTCAACAGGCATCGTCGAAACACTTCTAGTTTTCCAGAACGTAAAAATTTATAGATAAATCTATGAATTTCCGAATAATCCACACTCAGTTCTCGGAACCAAAGTCACTGCGTACGAAAACAATCACTTGTACACTCACTTTCAGTTTGTTATTTTGTCTCGTAATGCAAAAAGTTAGAATAGTTTTTCCACTTTCGTAAAATGTATACAAAGTGTGTATATAAATGGTTTGAAAAGTTGTGTTTCTCGAACAGCTGCACGTGACGTATTAACTGCTCGCAGTGTTTGCCCGTTTGCTTTTATAACGAAGCTCAAGAGTTTCCTACTGTGCGTGTTTTTTGCTCGAACGGAGGGGAACTCTGGGTTGGTCGGTGGAGGGGATAACCGGGACGTGCACTCGGGAAACGCGTGCTACACCTCGACGCACAGCTAAATGTTTTCTTCGGTTTCGTCGTATATTCTCGTGTCAAAAGTATATCCAGCCGTGATTCAACGAGCATTTATTCACCCACACGAACAGTAATAAACGTGTATACATAAAAAATAAACATACATAGTTTTCGTTATTAATTTACGAAGTTTTTATTTTTTATTCTATTTTCGTACATTTGTGTATGAAATTGGAAGAATCGAGAAATCTTGACTCTTGCTCCGGTGAAAAAAAAAACTTCGGATTTATCTAGAAACTAAAAATACGTAGTTGATAAAATAAATCATTTATTTTTCCTCTGTATCTCATAAAGTTGAAAGAACGAGACTCTGCTCGAAAACGTGGAACCTTCGATTTGTTTACAAATGAAACACATCGATGTAGTAAACAGAAATTGTGTCCTTGAGATCGTTCATTGAACGTCAATTTTTGACGTAGAACGACGTAATAATATGGTCGTTGCCTTTTCGAGAGATTAATTCTCTACGATGTTATGTTGACGTTCTGACAGTTATCTAATAAGGAAATTATGCTGGAAATCAAAGTCGGATTTTGTGTGAACTATTATTTTTCAGTTTTTTTCGTCTCGCCAGTCCCCAGAATACTTGTTTTTTTTTTTTGTGTTAATTATTAATTACTTTTATAATTCACCCCTGAACTATGTCAGTCAATCGATAAAAGAAATTATTAGATTGACCTTATGGTGTTGAAGCTTCAAGCTTCGGTGGGTAACGAAATATATTTTACTTTTTTAATTCCCTCATTTTTAAGGGGCTTTAATTTGACGTGAAGCAAGAAACGAATTTTTATGAAACAGCAACTGATATTTTTCTTCGTAACTGTATTTTTTTATCGTTTTTTTTTTTTTCTAAAAAATTGAAGACAAAGAAACAAAAATATTTAAAAAAAAAAGAGTTTTCGGGGATCTGTTTGCTTTTTTCTTAATTCACGTTATCAAAAATTAGCATTCGTTTATTTGTCGATTGAGCAATAATTCGTCGATTGGCACTAAATCTCCGAACGACTTTTTTCCTCGAGGGTAAAACTCGGGGTAGATAAAGCTTTTTTATTGTTGATAAAATGAAGGTCAGAGGAATAAACTTTTTTTTCCGGACGTGTTTGCCCGAAATATGACCTGTGCAATTAAGTGATAAGTTAAGAAGCATGTGAAGTAACAATATGATCCGAAAAGGCCATAATTTCGTTACGACCTTGACGAACCTTGACGAACCATATAAATTGACAAACGAAAGGTTCAATGTATTAAAACAATACAAAATTTAACGAATTATCAACAATACAAACATCAATATATCGTGTTTATGTTTACAAGAGACTAGAGGATTTGTAAACACAATCAAAAATCGCTAATGTGATAAAAATTACAAGGTACTTCAATAAACGATTTTTTTTTTTTTTTTTTTTTTTTTTTTTTTTCAGAGCCAAACCCATATCTTTCATAAACAAGTTTATCTATTTTATTCCGGATTAATCTTCAGCTTACAACCGGGAATTCATTGCCAGCCTCGTAAGATTTCTTACATATTCGGTGCCGAATAAAATTCGAATAAAGATTTTTTAATATTTGATCATTTTTTGTTAATTACGTTTCAATTTTTCATTGTGATTATTATTTTTTCTTTAAATCAAGACGAATTTGTCGATTCCAGAACCCCGTTGTTGCTTCTCTGGGTCTGTACGACCCAGACAGCTTAACGTGCTCGTAACTTTTGAAGGAATTCGAATTTTTCGATACATTTTTTTTGTAAACAATAGAAAAAATCGTCACTGAACGAATGGAACTAAGTTCAATGTTGAAAAAGTATTTTTCTGACCGTAATCGTCGTTTGAAAAAGAGCATATCATCGTTTCGTCGAATGTAATTAATTTAATTTAATTTAATTCAAGTAATTTCTAAAAATTGATTTCATGTCCAACTTTGAACACCCACCAATCATAAAAAAATGCAGATAAATAAACCATAGAAATTACAACTTGAAAGATTATTCGAAAACGAAGAAAATGAACGACAGCTGAGGTTTCAATGTTGAATAAAAAAAAAGTTACAGCCATTTTAGTAAAAAGATGAAAAAAAAAAATCAGAAATTCCATCGTTTTTAATTACGTCATTTCGACAAATTAAAACATCATTTTTATTAATGGCAGAGTCAACCGTAGGCCGAGCTCGTCAATAATAAAAGTTATGGGACCCAAAAGTTATCAAAACGTCCATAACGATTAGTCACTCCCTAATTCCTCAGAGATTTTCCTCCTCGTTCCATCAAACTTGCCACTCTAATCTCAAGCGAAGAAGTAAACAGGAAAAAAAGCGAAATGGGATACGTGACTTTGGGTTCGTCGCAAATGTGAGTTCGTAATTTCATTTTATTTTCTGTTCCATCAATTTTACCCGGAATTCGATTAGAATAATTAGCGATATGGAAACAACAATCATGCGGAAATTAAAATTAGTCTAGTCAACGTGCAGACGAGACCTCATCAATATTGAGGCTCGATTCGATTAAAGAGAACGATGAGTTTCTCTTCGAAGTAGTTACCGAGTCAGCTGACTCATTTGCGAGGATTCGTAAAATAATTTTCATTGTTATTCCGTCATTGAAAATCTGGAAACGTGTGAAGGCAGAACGAGAGGTTACGCAATATAATAAAACAAAGCACGAAAAGTGGAAAAATACAATAAAATGTGAATCTCTGTTTTCAGAGAATTAAAAAAACAACAAATATTTGGAAACTGCTGCCACGGTAATAAAAATTTATCAATTAATCCACTCGTTCCATTAAATTTGATCGACATTTTTACTTCTCCTTTCAATTATTTTCGTAGTCATGTCAAAAAAACGAAAAAACTGCATGTAAGCAAAGAAAAATCTTTGAATCTAAGCCAAAATGTAGGAAATAGGGCGCAAAAAAATCCGAAAGTATTTTTAACTTTGACGAAACAAACCCATGAACTCAAACTTTATTTATTCCACCGAAAAAAAATCGAATAATGTCTCATACGAAAAACTTCGAGTGACCATCATTGCCCAGAGTTTCTGTCAATATTCCAACAAACACGTAAGCGTATCTATGACGATTCTATAGACTGACCTCGTTGAAAACGCGTAATAGATTTGTTGTTCGCTTAGCAAGCAGAGGATGCGACCTACGTGATGTCAAACAAAGACTTGGCTTGATCGAGCATTTCGAATCAACAAAATGAAACTATTCAACGATCGTATTATCGAACAACCTTTGATAGCGTTTCGAATTCAAAATGACACACCCACTTATCAGGTTTCACTCGACAAATATTTACACCATTGAACATGTTTTTTTTTTTAGGCATTTTTGAATTCGACCTTGTCGAATATTGATCGAGTGATTGATTAAAAAAAATACGAAGTTCCATTTTCCATTGAAGCATGGGTTTTCGTTTATTGTTAATAAATTATAAAGAATAGGAACCTGTGAAAATCCATTCGAAAAAATAAATAGATTGACAAAAAAAATGATTGCAATCGTACACAATTTTTGGATTCATTAATTCATTAATTAAACAACGCAACCGTATTTATTGTCGTATCAAGTAATTCTTCATTTAAGATAGTTCTATCGTGACATTCATATCGAAAAATTGTTTTTCAGGTTTTCTCACATACAAAATGGTTTGCTGGCATAAGTTAATGAAGAAAAAGTTGTTGTAAATTGACTAAAGAACAACATACTCCAAATTCAAGGTCATCCAAGGTAATATGGACTTGCTGTATAATTACAAAAATTGCCAACATTTTTTTCTTTAGATTTTTTTAAAAAACTAAATGTAGCTTCTTTGATGTTGCATAAAAATGTATGCAAAGTTTTGGAAGGCTTCACCATGTAGAAGCCAAAATATTTATTGATGAAAATGTAACTTTTAACAAGAGCTCTTATGAGAGACTACCGAAAATTGTGATTGTTACCAATAAATATCTGAACGTTCCGCTTGGTGAAACCTTCTAAAATTTATTACACACGTGCATATGACATTAAAGAAGATTTATCCAAATTTTCGACAAAATCTCAAGAAAGCGATGTAACGATAGAACTGCCTTAAGCTTAATAATGAGAATTATCTATGAGCATCTAAACATCGACACACAAGCCGTTCTCTCGTTTTCAAAAACTATGCACGATGTTCGATGTTTGAACATCATTCGAGTCGTCAATTTAAAAAGTTTCAAGCATAACATTTACTCACACGTTGATAAGGTAATCAGTAAAAGAAACAGAGAATGGTACAAAAACAATATACTTTGAAGAATATCTTCAAATCAAGTAAACACTATATTTTTTCTCTCAGTGTATGAATTTCTAGGGTAAATATTACGAGCTCTTATCGTCGTAACAATAAATCCAGAAAATTGCTTATCGTGTGTTTCGAGCTCATTTAACGACACATGTCCGGAAGATGTTATTAATAGAAATGCTTCGATAAAACATTTGTTTTAGTGCATCATACATTTTCGTTCAATTTTCATCCACCAGAGTCTTATAAATTCAAACTTTCTTTTACCGATTTGTATAAAAAAGAAGGTTATTTATGTTTTCACACAAAATCATTCGTTCGATAATAACACGATCGTAAAGTTTCATCCATTTGCCAATATTTGAGGCACTAAAAAACACGACTCAACGGAAGTTTATGTCGCTCCAAACAGAGACGTGATAAAGCGACGAACACAACTTGCCATTTTATGAGGGAATTTTTTGTTGAAAGTTCATTGAGAACAGATTCGATTTTATTTTTATTTTTATTCAGGGTGTTGGTAAAATATAACGAAGCTGTGGACGTGCATGAGAATTCACGCTCCATTGGATTTTAATTTAAAAGATCATATTTTTTTTTACGATCTAATTACAAATTTTTTTTTTTGCAACCTTATAATTTCCCTTTTTTTCACTCCTCTTGATAATTTGATTTTTTAAAAGTGACTCGTATTACGTGTTCGTTAGACTTTGCTCAAGGAGCGTTCATCCTCTCTACAATTAATAAACACCGCGTTGCACACGTGAAGGGACTTGGAAATTGCGACACTGAAGGTCACAATAATTGCGATGGAAAAAAACAAGACTTTAGATCTGGATGTTAACGCACATCGATCTCCGTTACGATGCACAATGTGTTTTTTGTATTTCTTTTTTACAATTTGTGCAATTCATTTGTAAGTACTCAGTTGAACAAAAACATGTTTTCTTCTTCTTAGTTGTTTGAAAAAAAAATGGCGTCTTATCGCTTCGAATTATATGAGTCGTCGGACGAACCCGATTTGAGGAAAAACTGTCAAATTAATCAGAAAAAATGAGTTTCCCTCAAGATGGTCTAGATTTCTTAGGAAAAAAAAACTCTACGTTTAAATTGAGTTTGGCCTGTAGAATTTATATTCAGAAATTCGTCGTGATTTATTAGAAATTTGATAAAACGATGGTGAAAAAAAAAATTCGTCAAAAATTGTGTAAATTCGGGACAAACTCTTCGGTGAAATTCCAACAGTTTTGAAATCTTTTGAGACAATGATTTACTGTGCTGAAGCAAGTTTTTTTGGTTATGTCAACTGTCAAATTTCAAGAGATTCCTCGGAGTTTACAATTGATGTTCGTCCACTTTTATGCCTCGTTTGAGCAGTTAAATGTTGTTTTATAGAACGAAATTATTTTAGAAATATTCATGTTGATGTTTTTGCACTCTCAGCGAAATCTCGTGGAAAATTCGTGGAAGTACGAATTTTTAAAAACGTTTCTAGAAACATTGCATCTCAAAGTATCGATCGACTGACTAATTTGCCACGAGGTAACCTTGACCTTGAGAGGACACACCCGTTCGTCAAATATTCTGATACAAGAAAACTGATCCAAGGGAAAACATTGAATATTGAAACTAGATCTCCCTGTTTTTTGACATGAACTGTTTCAACTTTCTTGGTTTGATTTCTTTGTTTTTCAATGATATTCAATATTCAAAACATAGTCACGAATTGAGAACGGTCTAATTGTCATTATTTGTCCATTAGATAAGAAAAAAAGAAGAAAAAAACACGAATCATGAGGTTTTTCGGCGAAGAAGAACGTTTCGTACGAACACTGACCGTCAGATGACCTTCCATTCTCTCGTGTTGTTTACACTGATGATCTATCGCGATGTTTTGTTACAAAAAGAAAAGTTTTTAACCACCGTGTACAATGGTTTTGTTTCTTTGGAAAATATATGTTTACATTTTGTATTTTGAAGAATCATGGAAACTCTAAAGTTAAAAGAAGAGTGTTTTTCCGGATGACGATTGAAAGTGTAAATATTGTGCCGCAGATGGCCTTCTATTTTCAATGTTTACAATCTGACTCAAACCATCGATATTCTCTTTCGTTTTTTTTGTTTCGAATTCTTGTGCTTTCTTGAATCAACATAGTGGGAAAAAAAATAGTTTGCCGAGAGAAATTAACGCGGAATAAAAATTAAAAAAAAAAGGTAGGGCGACTCGGGAGAAAAGTGGAGGCAACGGTGTGTGAGCATCGAGAACGAGAGGGGAAATTTTGGTGGTGGGGGAAGAAGCGGTCGATGCCGTCGTCAAGTTGGCTGTGGTACACGCTGGAATCACGTGCACAGCACCGGGGAATCGCGTGTTCTCTCGACTCGGGAACTGTGTTAGGCTCGTGATGGTGCCTGTGCGCTGTATATCCCTCTCGTCTTAAGTAACAAAAAAAACGGGCTTGCTCATTCAAACCTTCACCGACGCTTTATTCGTTCAACACACGATACTTGTTCCCCATCTGCTTTGTTTAGGGCCTTTGTGACAACAAAAAATCATTCAGCCAGGTACCACTTGCTCGTTTAAACTCACGAGACATTCCATTTTTGTTGACATAACAATTCCCCGCATTTTTATTATTATTCGTTCGGGATTCGTTGGAGGTTTCGTCCTATTTGACACTTCGATCAAATAAAGAAAAAGATCGTTTTTATTTTATTATTATTCTGCAACACGGAGATTTTGAGCGATGACTAGTGATTAAAGAGATTCGGAAAGGGGTCTGGAAGACCCATGAATCTTAACCATAGGTTATTACCGCGGGGTCCGTTTGACCCAGTCAAAAATGGTCATTTTTCGATTACAAAAATACAGTTTTTTACTAAAGTTGAGTTCGAAAGTTTCTCGAGTCAAAAAACCCGAAAAATTGATAATAATCCAGGGATTAGTGAATAGACAATTGTGCGGAGGCGACAGGGACGAAGAATTTTAGAATTCACGTTTTTTTTTCGATATTAACTTCGTCCATTGTCGAAATTTACGATTTTGAGGAAAAATGAATGTTTAATCCGAACGGAAATGCCCATACACCGTTTGGATCGCTCTTCACGTATATTCTTGGCTGTGAACTCTGAGGTACGAGAAGAAGGAAGATGTACCAGAGCTATTCAAACTTTACTGAGTCACTTGGTTGAAGAACGAACCGAGAGATTCCCAATAAAACTGCACGATCACGTGGACCGCACGATGCACCGCTCTCGAAAGATTGAATCTTCGGTATATTTCTTTTGTTTCCTGTGTTCCTTTGTTCCTTTTCTTTCTTTTATCGTTTTTTTTTCTACGATTCCTCAACACCGATTAATCACGCTCGTAACATTTTTTTTTTTCTCATTCCACCACTCTCGATACAAGAATTCAAGAATGATTGGATTTGTTGACGTAAGATCGAAGCTATCGCAAATGAATACATAATAACACTCGTTGTTCATTTCGCGAATACGAGTCACCGGCCTTGCACGATTCACCGCTATATTTGTCCTCGCATATTCGTCGCGTAATTTTTTATTCTCCATTGTGTCTCATTGTTCGAAAGATTTATTCCTTCGGGTCCTTTTTGTCGGTAATTTTAGGAAATTCCGTCAATATTTACGATATTTTTGTTTTCTATTGTTTCCGATAAATTTAAACTGCAATTTGTTAGCTTTTTTTCTATTTTCAACGCATGAAAAGTTATCCTGAGCAACACGGTTTAGAATTTTCACTCCTCATGTCATTTTGGTCGTCCATTTTTCTTGGTTATGTTTTTAAATTATTAATTCCTGGCCCACCGAATTTTGCTGTGTGAATATCGACTCAAAGTATAACAATTTCATTGGAGATTCAAACCCACGCCCTCACTTTTTTTCTGCACTTTACTGCTTGTTTTTCGTAGCATATATTTTTTTCAAACCTTCCGTAGCAAGTGAAGCATAAATCGTTACCGTCCAAGCAAAGCTCGTGGCTGCGATGACGAGGAAATAAAGATTCTGACAGCAAAGGATATGAGAATTTCTATTTTTTATCAGAATTATTTTGCTCTCCGTTCGTTGCACCAGCTTGACGTGTCCGCTTGTTATTTTGGCACGATATCAAAATAATCGAGTCAATGAATTCAACACTCAGACTCGCTGTCGCGAAATAAAGTACAGAATATCTAAAACAGCTGTTTTTGTAGATTTTTCTTCAAAATTTGTAAATCAAAGTTTAAACGTGAAATAAATGAACATTTTTGGACTTTGGAACATCGCAGTCTACAAAGAAATGAAATTGACTTCAATTGACCCTGAGATAGATTTTCTCAATCATCGCCAGTGACGTTACCAGCAGTCGATAACAAAATTCACGACTTTGTTTTTCGAAATTGAATGAGTTTCGCAGAATCAATTTTCGTCAATTATTCATGCCCCAGAAAACACGAGAGGCATATTTTGCGTCGATAGAGAAAAGAATATTTCAAGAATCTCAAAATGTCATTTTTTTTTTTTTTCGGAGTCGCTTAAATCTTGGGAAAATCCTTAATGCAAATGAACTCTGGATCAATTTTAATCTTTTGCGGTCTCGTAAAATCTCTGGCGCCGATTTTTATCGCAGCTCACTCGTCAAATTGTCGCGATTGATACCACCTTGAGTCAACTGGTCGTTGAAACGAGCCAATTGAAATATGCCCACGACGAGAACGAAATAATAATTCGAGACTCGTAACAAACTCTAGATTAATTTATTCGTGTTCGCATCTGTCATAAAATAACGTACTAGAAAAAAATATTCAACTTGGGGACGGAATTACTTTGATTTATTTGTAAAAATAAATCAAAAATAATCGTTGGATAACAATTTCAAAAACGTAATAAAATGTCGTTGATATTCGAGAAAAATTTTCACACTACGAAACGATTCCATAGAAATTTTTTCAGAACTTTATCGTCATTTTTCAAGCTACGAGTAAATTTTTTAGAACAATTTGAACCGTTAATTATTAAACTGAAATAATATCAATAATTGAATAATTAATTTTAATCGTGTGATTTATTTTGGCCACATTGAAAACTGAAAAACTCTATAAACGTTGACTGAAACTGTCTTTAATGTGAAGTTCCAATTTCGCAAGGTCAGCGCATAGGATTCACGTATTCCTCGTTTTGCTAACGATGACTTGTGACATTTTGATGACAGTGGCACAAATAATGAAATTTCAGTCGATAAAAATAAAGTTTTGTAGCAAGAGGAATTGAAGACAACTTCCGGTTTGTCTTTTTCCGTGATGTTGATGAAAATGTTTCGAAAACAAAGATGGCGTCTTTAAAAACACAACATGCGTTTTGGATGCTCAATAATTTTTGTTTTTTTTAAATATTTTCTTCTGTCCAAATAATGGGAGGCGTACATTTTTTTTGTATACCGGAATGAATAGTTTTTAAAGGTCACCCCGAGGTCACAGACCTTCGAGAGTAATGGGCAGGGTCGGGTGAGGGTGCAGAAAAAAAATCCATACAAAACTTGGGACTATTTTCACAACGACGATAAAAATGTAATAAACTTTATATGCGAAATCAATATGGGATGTAAAATCGTCTTGGTACACCGAGCACGAATATGTATTGGACAAAAATAAAAAGGAAAAGTGTGTATTGAAATGAAAACAAAGGGTTGTCTATCGATCGGCAGTTTGCGCGTGACGCAGATGGAATGGGGCTCTCCTGAGTGGCCAGCTGTGTGCCAGGAATGACGCAGATAAAGTCAAACTCGGGAAAAATCACTACTGCAAAGTCGCAATGACAGCAGGGAGGAAATGAATATTTTGTGTTGAATAAAAAGAATAACTTCTTTCTTTTTTTTCTTTAAATGAATATTCACAATGAATGAAAGAGTATTTGGCATTGTAAATAAAATAAAATAAAGTTTTGTGTCAACTAATTTCAATTTGTTTACACTTACTGCAATTGGCAGACCTGACAGGAAAACTGTGGTCGAAGAGAGTCCTCGATCTTTTCGTACCCTCGTCGTCCAGTCTCTGTTCGATTTGTTTAATCTTTTTCTTTATTCTTATTTTATTTTCTCTCTTCACCTTCTCAATTATTAATGACACTAGACAAACAGCGACGAAATAGAAAAACTCAACAAAGTACCGGACGAGATCGAGTACGGACTCGAGTTTATCGACGAACGCTCGCTAACGTTCCTCCGCTCTGACTTCTCGTTATATACACTTGCACAATAGTGGAGTGTGGAGTTGCTGTGTGGGACGAGCCTACAGAAAAGCGAAACGGGAAGAATCGGCGCATCCCAAGAAATTACAATGCGCCGACGCTGAAGGGACTCTTTCGGACGTCGAACGTCGATAGGTCCGTTTGCGCGTGTTAATATAGTTTTCTTTCTTTCTTTGTCTCTGTATATATTTTTTCTTGTCTTTCATACTCACTTATGATGACGCGCAGGGAAATTCAATTGCTACTTTGCTTGACTATAAAAATAAATAAAAACGGAAGTAGAGGTAATGGTTTTTGGACTCATGGGAAATTTATTCTCCCAAATGGATTTTGTTTTGATCGTTTTATTCTACAAAAGTCTGTAATTTTTCAATTACTTTCATTTCTTTGTGTGTTAACGTTAAAAATAAATAGATCGACAAAAACTAGAAAAATATTATAACAAAAGTCACATATATTTTGACTTTTGTTGTTGTTGTATATCAACTGAAATAATTGGACTTACTTTGAAAGATGCGAGCATTAACAAACTGTGATGAGATCGGAAAATCTTCGCGTTGGTTTCCTAAAAATGATCCAATATTTTTTATTAGAGTTTATGCTTCGCGGTGCATTTTAATTCCAAATATTTTGATCTTGAACAAAGAAAAATTTAAATGCGATCGTGATGTCGGTATAAATGGACACGGCAAACGACGCCATCGCCCCTATCGGTAAGACTGGGATCTAAGATTTTTTTTTATCGACTGAAGATATCGACAACAGTGGTACGATTTTTCGAAGATGGCGCCACTAGCATGATCGGCTTTTTCGGAGAAATTTACAGAAAGAAATTTCTTTGTCATCAAAAACGGGGACGGAGCAGTTAGCAGAGGATTACAATATTTATTTGAAACCAATTCGAATACAACTTTTTGATTCATTAAAAAAAATCTATCGAAACTTTCGAACCAGTGTGAATAAGCTTAGTTTTCTTATCTAAGAAACACATGCGTCAATTTGTACAAATTGATGACGTTTAAATCAATAAAAAAAGGTCCAAAGCAAAAAACAATATTTAAGAAGTCGACGATCGAAAATCAAATATTAAACTTGCTACATGTTCCTTTCGTTTGAGAATTCACATGAGGTACGGAAAGTAGAGTGAAAAGTAGAAAAAAAATTATGAGGGTCAGATCCAGGTCGGATTGATGTGAAATGCCTCATCTTTATTTATGAAATAGTCCGCAGATGACCTTGAAATTGTTGCTCGGGCATTGGCTGTTTTTTTTTCAGAGTCATTACGTATCTTTACAAAAAACATTCGTCAAAAGTCAAGATCGGTTTCTTCTGCTCTTAGCATACACGGTCCTCCAAAAAACAACACAAAAAAATCGATCATCCGAGAACTTGTTGAAGGAAAATTGCGTAACCAAAAAAATGCACTCGGACGGTACGCTTGACCTTCCCACAAATGCGGCATTTGACAAGATGATAAGTCAATAACGAAAAGAAAAGTAGTGTTTCAATTATTCATTATTTAAGCACTCAATTAATTTCTCTGATTAGCACTGATTTATGGCCGCCAATTAATCGTATTCGATATTGTAACGTAAATAAACAATTAAGAATACGATTTTTCTGACCCCCATATCTCAAATTATTGTAAAAAAGCGCGCGTACGAGTAATTGCACAATTATCTAATTGACGTTTATCGAAAGAGGGAAATACGAGAAGCGATAGTGAAAAAACACCCTTCGGGGACTTACAACGATCCCGCATCGCGTGAACTATTAGGTTAATGTTCATTTTTCACGTATAAGCACAAAATACGAAACACACGGAAGCAAAAAAGGTGATTCCCGCCGCTGACTCCATCGATTGGTCAATTCAGGCTAGCCAACGAACGATCGGCTCGAAAAAAATATTACGTGTTTGCACAACTGTCGATTTTTCCGTGCTCCTTGGCTCTCGCTCTATACGTTGTTTTGTAAAGGCATAAATTTCGTTACATCGTTTCTCGAACTCCAGTCGTTGATCTTACGTTTGCGAAGCGTGTTTAACAGTGTCTGAAGAATTCTCATTCATCATTTTCCTACTTCCTGACAAATTTTTTTGTACCGTTCGGAAAAACAAAAAAATATGGTAACTTTTGGTTATTTTACCATAAATTTACTTCAGTGAGGGTTTTGTTTGTTAACCGAAACAAAAAATCGAAAATTGTTCAATTTTTCATTACTTCGCGATTTATAATAAGAAAAAAAAATAAGAAAATTTTCAAATTTCTTTACCTTCATTCCAAAAACACTAATTAAATGTGGGGCATATCTTCGAAAATGAATATAACAAACCGAAAAATATCAATAATAATAATAGCGCGGATATTATCGAAAAAATTTTGACAGATGTTTGGAATTATATTTCAACAATGTTGATAGTTACAAAATTATATATTTCGATTTTTCTTCAAGTAAGAGCTATACCACGTGTTTTTCCATTGATTTCGCACCATTATTATTTTTATTATTATGGGCGTACGTGCTAAACGCTGATGACGAAAATATCGAACCATGGTAGATCACGATCGATAAACCTGACGACACCAAAGCTCATAAAATCTACGCGATACCCGGTCATCGTTAAAGTCTATTTAGAAGATTGCGGGTCGAGGCTTCTCCGATCGTTTCGTATTGCGAATCTCGCTTTTCCATTTATATTAATCGAACCCAAGAATTGATTTGCGCTCGATAGCATTCGCGTCAAAAGCGATCATGAGCGTGCAAAAATGTTTGACTTGCATGTGCGATTTGTACATCGATAACATTCTAAAATTTGTGTGAATTATTTCATTCGAAATAGTCTCGTCATTATTTCATTGGCTGTAATTTTTGTAAAAAAAAAATGTAACTCGCAGAAAAACAATGGAAACCTACAAAAACGAAATGCCCGGCTAAAAAAATGACAAACGAATAAAAATTCAAACAGGGAATAGAAAGTACAATTCTGCTTTTCTACGAGAAATATTTTTCGTTTTTATTGGAAAACCGTTGTAACTTTTGAAAGTCCCTATAAAATACAAAATCTATCGAAGTAAGTGATATTGAATGAAACGAAAATATTAACAATTTGTTCCATATTTAACCCTCTTGCAACGAGGTCAAAAAAATGCGAAAGAATCATGACAATTCTATCGTCCTCGTTTGACTTCCATTTCTCCTGATTTTTTATTCGCACTGTGGCGCTCGGGTAGAGTCGGTCTGCAAGTGAGAAGGGTCGAACTAACCAGTCCCGACACAACCATCGTGTCGAGTGGTTGGTAAATTTTTTGTTGTTTTTCCGAGAACACGCTCGAAAGAAGGGAACTTTCTCTCTGAGCGAATAACTATTGCTCACCAAAACCGAAGCTTCGTTCATTCACGTTGTTACGAAAGTCACGATCCAAAGTCTCGTAACAAATTTTCTCGTTACAGCTCGTACGACGAGGAATTCGTAACGCGAGTTATCATTTCGCTGCTACAGCCAGAGGTAAGTCATTCTTTTCACACGATTATTTCAGTCAAATCTATTCAAGAGTTGCAAAAATGAAATCAAAAAAAAAACTCGTTTTGTCAGACGATCTTCTTAGCTCTCGCTTTCGCGTGACCTCGAACAGCTGTTCGTGTGTATTTTGCTTTCGAAGGATTTTCTCAAGAATCAATCTCCCGAATATTCTAGAAAAACATGCCAAAATCAAGGCGAAAAAAAGTTTGACTCGAAAAAAAAAAAAAAATTATGTAACGCGCGAACTGAGTTTAGAATACGATCCTCCCAGTTTCAATTTAAAGTATTCGAACAAGCGATGACACATTTCAGATTATCGAAATTCAGCTGTCAACGCGTCTTATGACTTTATTTAAAAAGTCTATGTAATTGGTAAATAAAATCTTAAATTTCGTCATTCAGCGAGTTAAAATTTTTTTTAGAGCCATCAATTAAGCGTCACGTTGATAGTTTATTAGTTTTGGTAATAGTTTTTTAATGATTTTCAAACTATTTTTATGATATTTGCCTCCGGAACAATGGCTGCAGGGTATTTTTGACACATTCAGGTTCTACATTCCAATTACAGTCATTTTTAAATCACCGAGTGTGACCTACTTTGCTTCGTGTGTCAAGGTCACCACTCGGCTCAATTGTAAATCTACTAAATCTGCTTCGGCACCTAAAAACCCGCACTTGGTTTATTCTCTTCTACCACAATTTTCCAGTGTCAACAGGGAGACAAATTTTTGAAAAAGTGCACAAAATTTACTCAATTTCAACATGTGAAATCTGCAATTTGCAATAACAAAAACACAAGCTGTAGAACAGAGTTTTTCAATTCGTGCAATCGCGACCAAAACCACAGCTCGGTCACGATGTTTTTGCAGTTAATTATTAGTTTTTAAATAATAAAAACAGTATTTTGCTCGGAATCTACTTTTAAATATTTGAAAAAATGAAATTCTGAGATCATTTGTATAAAATTATAGCAAAAAGTCATCTTTACAAAAATGAGGTTGACTATTTGTGTTGAAAAACTAATTTGTTGTGTTTTATTGTCAATTATGTGACGATAAATTACATGAATCAATGTCTGGTTCCACAAATTTGTTTGGAGCTAATTCTACGATGTGTTAAAAATTGCAGGAAAATTAGAGACAATGCCGTGTCCATTTTTGACTCGTCTATCGGCGAATTACGTGCGAAATTATGGAACATCGTTGATAATGAATTATCGCCAGCACTGTCCAGTGATGTCGAGGATGTCGAGTACATTGACGGAGTCAATGGAGCAATCGAGCGAGCCTTCGGGTTTGAACAAGTGTCCTTTTTTGTCGAAGGAGAAGGATGCGGTGAAGGAGGCATCTTCGGACGTGGAGAACGATGTGATAAATTTGGCGAGCGATGTTAAGAAGGAGAGCAAAGATTTTCCCTACGAGGATTTTTTCCACGGGCAAATAAAGAAGAAAAAAGAGGATCATTCGTACAGAATATTTAAAAAGGTCAATCGTTTGGCGGAGAAGTTTCCAACAGCGGTGGAATATTCGTGGGGAGAAAAGCCCATAACGGTGTGGTGTTCCAACGACTATTTGGGGATGTCTCGTCACCCCACGGTGACGAGTTCGGTGAGAGAAGCGTTAGAGAAATTTGGAGCTGGAGCCGGAGGGACAAGAAACATATCGGGCAACTCGATGGGTCATGAAAGACTGGAGAAACGTTTAGCCGATTTGCACCAAAAAGAAGCAGGTCTTTTGTTCACTTCCTGCTACGTCGCTAATGACTCAACGCTTTATACGCTGGCAAAGAGTTTACCGAATTGTCACGTGTTTTCGGACTCGGGTAATCACGCCTCCATGATTCAGGGCATAAGAAACAGCGGCGTAACTAAACACATTTTTCGTCACAACGACGTTCAACATCTCGAGCAACTGTTGAGCAGCGTCGATAGAAATTTACCAAAAATAGTTGCTTTCGAAACGGTTCATTCGATGAACGGAAGCATTTGTCCTCTCGAGGAACTCTGCGACGTTGCCCACAAATATGGCGCCCTTACTTTCGTCGACGAAGTACACGCCGTCGGTCTGTACGGCTACACCGGAGCTGGCATCGGTGAGAGGGACTGGGTCAGCCACAAAATGGACATTGTTTCCGGCACACTTGGCAAAGCTTTTGGCAACATCGGTGGATACATCGTTGGCACTTCTAGTCTCATCGATATGATCAGAAGCTACGCCGCTGGATTTATTTTCACTACTTCTTTACCACCCACTGTTCTTTATGGCACTTTAGCTGCCATCGAAATTCTTGCTTCTGACGAAGGACGTGCACTCAGGTCTCGACATCAAGAAAACGTCGCCTACATGAAATCTATTCTCAATTCCGCTGGCTTGCCTCTCGAACAGTCACCTTCTCATATCATTCCAATTAAGGTAATTTAATGAATATTAGAGAGAAGGAAAAACCGAAAAAAACTGAAACATCACGTTTTTTTCTCTACCTTTCAAAAATTTGTATTTTTTTAGAATTTAATTCATTGATTGTGACACTTTTTGTTTGAAAATAATGAAAAACTATAAATATAACGTCTAGAAAATTCGACTCCCTTTAAAGGGCAGTGAAAAATTTCTAAACTTTAATGAAAATCAGTCTCAAAATACAGAATTTTCGTACATTTATCGAAAAACGTCATAAACATTTAAAATATTAGTTTTTTCAAAGTATTTGGCAGAAATATTGAGACAGAATTTCAAAAACGATAGTAAAAGAATCTAAACTTTAGTAACTAAGAAAAAAATTACGTTCGTTTCGAGTTTTTTGCCAATTGACAAAATTTTACCACTGTTTTCGTAATTTAACATTAATTCTCTATTTTATTTATTTATTTTATCACAGATAGGAGATCCGTTATTGTGCAGCCAAATAGCGGACACGTTGTTGCGTGAAAAAGGTCATTACGTCCAAGCAATAAATTATCCAACAGTGGCGAAAGGTGAAGAAAAGTTACGTTTAGCACCAACACCGAGACATACGCAAAGCATGATGGACAAATTCGTCAATGACACTCTTGACGTATTTCATTGTCTCAACATTCCAAAATCGAGCGCAAAAACAGAGGAAATGGTTCATGCCATATCCGTTCATTGACAAACACGACGTAGTACAAAAATAAATTCTATATAATTGTACAAATAAATAATTATGTTCAATCGCGCAGAAATACTGTATAGAGAATATATATATATATGTTTTTTACCTTGTCAATTATTTTAGCAACAGGATGGAATCTGATGAAAAATACATCATTTTATTCAATCGATGTTGATAAATAATTGACATCGTAATAAACATTGTTTCCGAAGTGCAATCAACGTTGCCAGAAATACATGACAATTATATTTCCTTCAAACCAGTCTCATTTATTTCCCATCCCTTGTTGATTTTTTTAAAATTTTGATCGACTGTTATTTATTAGTAAAAATCGTGTGAAATAATCTTGATGTCGGAATATGAATATTTTCCTAAATTAAAAAAAACTCCATGGATTGTGTTATATTTCAAGGAAAAAAAAATCGTGCTCATTATTCGATTTTTTTAAGAAAGAATTTCTATGAGAGATTGGATGGAACTCCTAGAACTTATACTTTTGTCTGGAAACATTTTACTTGCTAATTTTTTAGATAGCTGGGTCGTTAAGGCACTTTTTTTTTAGTTATTATGAAACTAGGTGAAATATTTCAAAAGATTCGACGTGTACTAAATTATTCGAGGTATTGGCAATCCAAGATCGCACAGTTTGCTCCAAAACTTTTTTTTAGATAATTTTCTTTGCGTACTCAATGAGGGAGCAACTTATAAAGAAGTTTGTCTAAGGAAATCAAGAATTTGTGTAGCTTTTCCTTCAACTCTAAATTTCGTATTAGACATTTTTCCCGATTATTGGATTGTTCCGCGACTTGGCGAAAATTAGACGAGAATTAACTTTTGGACGTGTCTGTAGCGAGACTTTTGCGTTGATTGAAATTGGAAATGGTGATTTCAATCGATTTTCAATACGAACGAAATGGGGCTTTTTGACGTCTCTACATTTTTGACAAGTCATTCGCTGACGCAACATGATTTTCATGTTTTAAGGAAATTCGATAAGAATTCAATCTCATCGTACGAAAGTATAAATGTTTAATTCTGATAACACGTTCTCGATAAGCTTCAAAATCATTCGTAGGTTATGCAAAACACGTGCTGATTCATACCGTCATTCTGTCACGGTTTGAATCGACAGCATGTGCTTTGCACAATAAAATAAAGAGATGGATTCCCAATAAATATTCAACACTTCAAATGCGGATACGCTGTATTCTTAGAAGCGATAAACGTAAATTCTGTGCCCCAATTTTAATAATAACCCGTGATCTTTTCAGATTCATCAAATTTTCTATATATTTTTTGTTTTCCTGAAACGTTCTTTGCTTAATTTCAAACAAATTATCCTGGTTCGTTCGAATTTAATTTACATTTCGAATATAATCAAGATGATTAATCGAGAAATCAAATAACAATTGATTTTTGCGAAAAAAAAGTGGCAACATTCATATACGAAAAACTCAAATTTGACGTATACCGTTTGATTCATTGTTCCCTACCATACGTTATATATATAGGTATTCGACTAGTATATGTTACCTGCTTTTACAAAAGATAAACAAGTCATAAAAGTCACCATCGAAACGAGCACCGTATCCTGATTGAAACGAATGTACGATGAGGAAAGAAAAAAACGTAGTTCAGAGCGATTAGAGCCTTATATTCGATCGATCAAATTCACCCAAGCATTGCCTCTGGAGACTGGAGCCATTGTTTATTCCAAGTATTTGTGAATTGCGAATCCCAGGAAAGCCGAAAACAGTCACAAAAATAAAAAATCGACGCGACTGGAAAAAATAATGACGCATGCGCCTACCGGCGAGTGGATCAGCTGTTTGTCGTCTGCAAAACGTTCCGTTGATAAAAAATAAGAGTGCAAAACAACAAAACTCGCGTCAAATCGCCTTTAAATCATTAAATAATTCTGACTGGAAATAAAAAGAGCATTGCAGAAAAATTCAATTTGACACAAGCGAAATGTCAAAAAGTTAGTGTGCGATAAATTCGGGAGATTCGTGTGAACCAAAAGACCAAAGATTTGTCATTTGTTGTGGCAAGTGGACGATACAATAAAGGTTTAACCTCAGGATTTCTAGTTCGAATAAAATGTCGAGAAGCGCATCGAACTTTTTGAAAATGTTTGTCGCATTTTTGTACACGTACGCTCGTGGTATAACGTATACGCTGACGGGTATAATAGTGCTGCTTTATTGCCTGGATCCTGCACGTTTCGCGTCGCACTACACTTTCATAAAAAACGAGGATATATTCGACGAATTGGAAAAATCTTACACACCAAAGGACAATTCGTGTGCAATAGCAACCCCAGGAAGAAGAATCGGAGATTTGTTGTATCCCGATGAGAATCCACGTGAAGATCCAGTCGCGATGGCAAGACGTTTAGGAATTTTGCCAGGCGGTCAATGGAAACCATTGAACTGTCATCCTCTTTTCAACGTTGCTATTATTTTGCCTTATCGCAACAGGCACACTCAATTGTCGATATTCATGAACTACATTCATCCTTTTCTCCAAGCTCAGAATCTTGACTATCGTATATTCGTCATTGAACAAAGTCCCGTCAGAGAATTCAACAGAGCCAAATTGTTTAACGTCGGTTACGCAGAAGCTAACAAAATCAATGATTTTCATTGTTTCATATTTCAAGACATTGATCTCATCCCTCAAAATCCTGATAATATTTACGCCTGCACTAAAATGCCCCGACACATGAGTTCCAGCGTCAATACCTTCAGATACAATTTACCCTACACTGGCCTCTTTGGCGGCGCGATCGCACTCACTAAAAAACAGTTTGAAACTGCCAACGGCTTTTCCAATGTTTTCTATGGATGGGGTGGAGAGGATGACGATTTTTACAGCCGTCTACAAGCTCGTGGGCTCAAAGTAATTCAAATTAAATAATTAACATTAATTGATCGAAACTGTCTTAATTTTTGTTGTTTTTCTACAAAATTTTGTACGATTTGTGTAAAAGCAAATGAATTTTTACACAATTGTACAAAATAAGCTTCAAATTCGAATGAATTTTTGTTTTATCCAAACTTTGCACCCTAAATAAGTTTTTCCCTTTTCTTAGGTCACACGCTTCGGACCAACTATCGCTCAGTATTACATGCTAAGGCACAAGAAAGAAAAGCCAAGCAGCACACGTTTTTCCAAATTGGAAATTGCCGCAAGAAGATATTACACCGATGGAATAAACAATTTGGAGTACAAAGTATTAAATCACCAGCTACGTCCGCTCTATTCTTGGATATTAGCAGACGTGTGAAAGATCAATTTAAACAACCCATTGAAAATTCGTGGGGAGTTCAAGGCGTTCAACTAGTTGTCCAGCCAGCCATTCCTAAGTCAATAATTGTATTTTTTAGCTGTGAAATTATCATTAATACCCAATATATGTATCATAATTATTATATACAAAGCATCCAAAGCTAAAGTTAACATTAACATCCCAGAACGTTTGGGATTGAATCCTCTAACTTTCTCGAGGAATTTCAGTTTTTTTTTTAAAGCTGTAGACTTTAATCCCAAACGTAGACAGTTCAGAATGAAATCCACAATTTCTTTAGTAGCTCTACACTAATTTATTGTTGATTTTTTTCAAACGCAGATGCAGCTCCAAAAAAGTAGAATAAATAGCAAAAGTTTGAAGCGAATCACGACGCATAATTTAAAAGTGTTTAGTGAAGTACAAAAATTGAATTTTGTGGAACTTAATTTTTTTGTTTTAGTTATAAAATAGCAGCTAATTCGATCAACGACTTGCCCTCAAAGTAAACAGATGGTTCAAGTTTCACGTGTCTCTCCATAACGCTGAATAGTTTGCTCATAAAAAAAAAAAAAAAAAAAACTATTTTAACGTATGAAGAAAAGTTGTAACTTTTCAAAAGCCCACGTGCCCCAGTTTGGGCTCAACGTTTACTCGGCTCTTCTAAACACACAGTTTACTGTGAGGGTTACAAGTTTTTATAAGAAGCGAACAAAATTTCTAGCTCCATGGGATAAAGAATTAAATGGATTTGATTTGCAAATGTCTAACACGTATTGAAAAAAGCATATCGGCTGTTGGCAGACTTGAAAAAATTTCGAAACGTATTGTAAACTTTTGATACATGTAATAAAACAATAACGTATTAGATCAGTCAGTGAAAATAGAGTGTGAAACCAAGGACACATTTGTTTTAATGAGATGTGTTTCAGGATGTGGTTGTGATTTTTAAGCATCAATTATTTTCTATGTATCTCGTGAGTACGTGTGTGTAAATGTGTAACGAACTGAATAGATTGTAAACATTGTTCAATTTTGTAGTACTTATCAGAACAAAACAAAAAAAAAATGTAATTGCGATATTCACAGAATACGTCGTAGCATAATTCGTTTCTGTGAGCACGAAACACGATTCTTACTGTGTTTTTTTTATGGGCTTGGAATAATTTTAACCTTTTGAACAAAATTATTGGATTTTGAATTAAAAAATTCTTAATATTACCATAATTACGAATGAAATAACAATATTTTTCCGTTTTTTAGTCCTACGATCTTTTGGGCGTTATATAAACTCAACTAATCGAACAAATTCTTTACGATTTATGTCATTTTTTGTAGGAATAGAAACCGATTAGTAAAACCGTACGACTTTTTCATTTAGTTTCATTTTTTATTTTATTTTCGTCAAATATTATGATTACTGTTTACCTACGAAAATAATACTTTGCCAATCTTTGATATCATACGAAACAACGATACGATGGCATTGTGAAAACTTGCTAGCAGAGAGGGAATGGAGTTTAAGTACAAAAAACGTTCATTTCATTCCAACATGAATCCGATACGAAGAATCTAATTTGTCATTAAAAATTTACTCATTAATTAGCCCCGCTGATCAAATTTGTGGAAAATGGTGAGAATCTTTTGACATTCGATTTTCCAGAAAACTTGACGAACGTTAATTCCCATTTATTTACTTAATTACTCTAAAAATTGATAATCTGAGCCAAGTCGACTCGTCAATTCGAAGCTTATCTCGTTTCTCTGGACCTTATCATCAAAGGCTTCAATGTCTCAAAAAAATGTCGAATTCCAAAAGAAAAGTTTTCCCCAAAACTACACAGGAAGATTGGTATATAAAAAAAAGCGAAATCCCAAAACGATGGGTTGCAAAACGAAGATAATTGTGAAATGAAAAAAAAGCTTAAAATCGATCGTAATGACATATGCAAAAAAAATGTATGTATATAAGCAATGCGCAGCGTGTATGTTTTATTGATCTTTTTTGTTCTCTATCGCTCAAATACATAAATCTCACAAGATTTTCTTGTTTATTTTTTTATTTATTTAAAAAAATAACGTCAACTAGTAAGAATGATCTTAGAAACGTGTGTTTGTTTGTTTTTTGTTGTCCAACTATTTGTCTCTTTCTCTCTCTGTCAGCGAAGAAGCGCGTGTAAAAGTGTGATGATCAAAGGTAAATAATAATAATAATAATAATAATAATAATAATAATAATAAAAAGGTAGTTATATCGTGTATACGTGAATGTTTTATCAATAATAACATAAGTAATAATAATAATTATTGTTACAATAATAATATATGTATAATATTTATAACTATACATAATTTGTA
This sequence comes from Campoletis sonorensis, assembly GCA_013761285.1. NCBI lineage: Eukaryota > Metazoa > Arthropoda > Insecta > Hymenoptera > Ichneumonidae > Campoletis > Campoletis sonorensis. Next base: position 818,711 of record JACEOJ010000105.1, on the reverse strand, counting down.
TATTTAAAGATGTCCCGCGTTTAATTATATAGTTATGTAAAGGAAAAGAAGAAAAAAAAAATACGAATTTCCTAAAAGACAGTTCGTTGGTGAATATCGAACGAATACAATAAATATCATCTATATCGACGTGGATTTTTATAACACAGACAAATAAGCATTGTACATCTGATTGTAGTATTTTATCGACGAAACGCGATATTTCATCTCCCGTAACTCTTTAATTATTGAAAACTTCGTTTACAGTGATTTGCGTTGTCTATTGAAGTGCATTGATCGAACACTATATACACATACTATTTTTTAAATTACTTGTCATTTTTAATTGTAGCGATAACGAACTATTATTTTCGATGCTGAAACGTTGCAAGAGAACTCGATACTTTTTTCATTTGTTTTTCTTCTTTCATTCCTAACGTTCCATCGATGCATTTAGGCCTCAGCATTTGAAGCGACAGCGTTGTATTTCTTACAATGTTTAGTATTGTTATTTATTTCATTTTTTTATCATTATTTTTGGCAGGTGTGTCTAGTATTGAAGATTAAAACGAAGGGAATATATTTATCATGATTGAAACCTTTTTTTCGGGCCGATACCATTGATTTTATGTAATTAATCATTTTTTTACAATCTTTCAGAATTTCATCAACTTTACGAAACGATAAAAACACGTTGTGAGATTCTGTTCGAAATAATTTAAGTTTCCGGTGATTGAAAACATATTTTTGTGCTAAAACTTTATTTTTGCTTGGTCTTCTATTTCGCTACTGTATTTTTTTTTTTTGTCAATTCAAGCGCATTTTTTTTCCAAAAACACTGTTCCGACAGTGCCGACCTTTCGTTTTCTCCAATTTTTTTTTGTTTTTTTGCTCGTTCTCGTATAAAAAAATAGATCGTCCGTCGTCTTAATCATTTTTTTGTCGTGAGTGAAGTAGTTACTTTTTTTTTCTTTATTTTGCTGAAAATATTGGTAGTTGAGCGAAGTATTTACGAAAGTTAAGAGAATTTCAATCGAGTAGGCTTTCGTACCATTTCAATGAAGTGCGTGATCTCCTTTTTCAATAAACCGCGACAATTCCGTTGATTTTTCAAACGTACCAGCGTTAATCATCGACGCTACAATTCCAAAAACAACAAATTTTCAAACTTAAACCCCAAAACATTCGAAGACTCGTGTCGATGCACAATTTTCCAGCATTTTTTTTCCTCGAGCTCGTTAAATCTGGTGCACCAAATATTGCAAATAGTCATAGTCTCAAGACCAGTTTCGTGTTCTTTCTTTAATGTTTTTTTTTTCTCCATAAAATCGTAGTTTTTCACTTAAAAGTAAAGAAGAAAAGATTTTCAGGATTTACATAAAACTTTCGATATTTTGGACAGCTTGAGCTTCACAATTATTCGAAATCTGAACGTCCCAGTAATAATCGTTGAGTGTTGCCAATTTTGATTTTTGCACAATTTTCTAATTATCCGATTTCTATTTTTCGATTGTTACAGTTATTGAAAATTTATTAAAAATTTGCAAGTTTTTTTCCAAATTGTCATACTCGAGAAGAATATTGAATAAAGATCATGATTGCTAGACGATTTGTTATTTTAAACAAAACTATTAACAGTTAGAAAATAGTAATTATCGTAAAATAATTTCTAATGATGATAAGTTATTTATAATTGGATTAAAGCCGAAAAAAATAGTAAGCAGTTATGAAGTGATGACAAGACGTATTCAAAATTCACTCGAGCTTCGTATCGCGTTTAAAAATGTTCTCATGTCTGGCGACATTTGAAACAAGTATTTTTCGGGCATCTGTACAATGTACAACAATAATAATAATAATAATAACCTATTGGAAAATACGAATTACAGATATTTATAATTAATTATAAAAAAATTCTAACATCGATCTCGTTTTGTGTTATTCTTTTCTCTTTTTTGTCTTAATAACGACGTTTGATGGAGGGAGGAGACGTATTACGTGTCTGAGAGCTCTTGGTAGCGGGCGTACATCATTTTTTTGACGCAATCTTTATACGTATCACCGGGTAAAGCGCTATAGGAGGATGATTTGGCGCCTAAGCCAGCAGTGGGAACGCGTCTTTCCGCTTCGATAATGCTGGTTCTGCCTTGATTACTTTTTCCCAATCCCATGCCTTCGCTCCATCCCATTTTCTGTAGCAATTTGTTGCCAACATTATCGGAGCCGATACCAGCTTTGGTGGGTTCTTCGAAATTAGTCGGAGTTTCATCGACGCGAGTTTTCAAATATTTTTCTTTCAGTTTGTTGGGTTGTGGTGGTTCGGGTTCGCCGTATTTGGCTCTTCTTTCTTTCGCGCGGTCGCGATATTTGTTGTTTCTCTGTTGTGGGTCGTTGGGATCCAAGCCACGAACTTGATACCAATTTTCGAGATTTTGTTTGTGCAAATCGGACAACTGTTGATGACGAAGAAGAGCTTCTTTGCTGGGAAATTGACGTTTACAGAGTAAACAAGCGAGCTTGCTCCAATCGGTGTGTTGACGATCTTCCTGCTGCACGTCTTCGATCTCTTCCTCCGTGTCGCTGCCACCTCCGTAAGCCGCAACCAAACCGTTGTTACTCGACGGATCTTCTTCGTCGTGATACGGATTCGCAACTGTTTTTTTCTCGAGTATTGCGTAACCCGCGTCCGCTGCAGCACTCATCGAACCCTGGTGTCCATCCGAACCCGTGAACTCCGAACTCCATGTACTCTTCGCGTTCTCTTTCTTCTGATTCAACGTTTTCGCCCAACGTTCCATGTCTTTGGCTATTTTCTTTGCTACTTTCACTTTGTCCTGCTTACTGTCTTTCTTTCTGCTTTCATCCTCTTTACCAACTTCCTGGCCAAGGCTCGACAATGACGTCGAAGCATTCGTTTGATTTCCTCCGCTCAGACTCTCCGTTGTTGCCGTCGAGCTGTTTGCACCGCTCAACGATGTTCCTGGAGCTTGTGTTCCAGTGACGTTCGTCTGTTTGTCAAATAATTCATTTGTTTATACAAATTTCTAGTGTTTTGTGATATTTTGAACCAAATTCAGTGAAAATTCACAACAGAAACGTCTTTTTCAATGAAATATCGATAAACTTAATATTATTCGTCTTTTTTTATCAATATATTTACCTTCGCTGGTTGATAAGACAACGATTCCGCGTCCCAATAGAGAAACTGTTGTGTATGACTGTTGTAATAGTACTGCGAGTTGGGATCGTAGTAAAGACCGGTGCTTGGATCGTAATAGTAGCCGGAGGATTCGTCATAATGATAAGTACTAACATCGGGTACAGCTGAGAAAGATAATTGAATAAAATAATGAATCATTGATCCGTCATGTCCCAAAATCTGATTAAACAGTTCGTAGAATATTTAAATGTCAGTTCAATCGTATAAATTCGATTCATTCACGTGTCTACAAAGAGTTTAGCTGCAAATTTCGAAAATGAACACTTTCCGAATCGTTCGGTCCAACAGCATTAAAAAAAAAGCCTCAACCTTTGTTACCAGTGCTTTCTGTGAGTTTGAAAATGTTTTTTTGGTTCAATGGACCGAATAAATTCGAAAATGTTCACTTTTTAATTCCTATAACTCTCTAAAGAAATTGCTAACAACAACAAAATTAAGAGAATGTTACAAGACTCGATTTTGTCTCAATTTAGCTCGGGTCAAAATGACCCACTGGTATTTATCGAAAGGTTGAAGGAGATACTAACAATAAGTTTTTCCATCGCTGGCATGTGCAGGAACTCGACCACTAGCCAAGCTCGTGCTGCTAGGAGCAGTGGGTGTAGGTCGACCTTTCATTTCTTCAGCATCGCCGAGTTTGCGAGAAGCGTGTAATTGTTGTATAGCGGATTGTGCAACAGCAGCAGCAGCGTTGACGCGATCGGTTTGATTGAGCGAGGGTAGAGTAATGGCGGATCCTTGCATTATCTGATTTTGATAATACTGTGTATAATATTGAAGATAATGAGCCTTTTGGGCAGGAGTGTTGGCGTACATGTTGGCACTGTATTCGGCCAATTGTGCAACATCGTCGAGGGTATAACGTTCGGATGGATTGTCGTTGGTCTTCCAGCCTCCGCTGGTGTTGTTGATTTGATGGAGTTTGCAATAAGTTATTTCGACTTTACGACCATCGACGGAGAGACCTTGCTTCGTCAATGCCGTATGAAGATACATGGCATCGACGACGTTTCCCATTTCGAGATAACACACTCCACGCGACGTATTAGTCAACGTATCACGACCAATTCGAATGCTTCGTATCGGCATCGTAGAAGAATTCTTCATTGCCTGAAGCACCGAATCCTCGGTCGTGAGTACATCCAAACCTCGTAGTAAAACCGTGTTTGTTGGATGAGGACTTATCTCGTCGCTGCCCTCGCCGCCTTCTTCACTCTCGGCTCTCGAGGCTGAACACTTGAAGCAAGTCTCGCGTCTTTTGAAATTGTGAGCACCGCACTGGAAATAGAGAAAAAACATGTTGATTATTGTTTTCTGTTAGTCTTTTTGTTTTGTTTATGAGAAATATCACTTTTTTGTGTAATTTCTTGTACAAACCTTGACACAATGCCAATCTTGGGTGTTTTTCGACGGCGGTTTATCGACATGACAATCCTTCGGTATACTGTATTGCATGAGAGCCCGATATTGGTCCTGCAGCATCAGTACTCCCTGAAACAGAGAATTACAGTGTTATCCCGTCTAATTTCTTCCCACGAGCCACCCAGTAACGTTTCTTTCTTTCCTTTAAATCTCTGCTTCTTGCTGATGAAATAAAATTTACGTATGTATATATATATATATGTAAATATATGTGAATATATATACATATATTCTCTACTTTCACCTTTGCATCGTCCTGCCGAACGAGAAAGCTTCGTATGTTAATTATTTTAAACGGGAGTTTCATTACCGTTGGGGCTCGAGGAGGAAGTGAATGAATTTGAAAAGGAAGAAACACGACTGAATTCATCAAGAGACGAACGTTAATCGATCGTGAACGAAGCTTGCTCGAATCTTTGTGGAAGGCGAACAGAGAAAATAAAACGATATTTGTTCTTTTCTTTTCTTTTGTTTTAACAAGCGTCGCTCGACGCAAGGTGAAAAGTCACGGACGACTTAAATAAAATATCTGTATGGTGTTTCTTATATTTGTTTCTTTTTTTTCTTTCGAGCGTGAGTTGGCGAGTTTGGGAGGGTTCGGATCTGAGGGCAAAGGGAAGGAAAATAGAGAGAAAAAAGATTTCCTAGATAAATAAATAATTAGATAATTGGTAAGAATCATTAAAGTAGCCTTTTTTGTATCAGGTGCACAGCCCATGGCCATGAGAGAGTGGGGGGAGAGTGTGTCTGTGGTAGAGGCCAAACGGGCTGAGTTACCCCCGTGTGCCCCGATTTAAAAAGCCGCCACGGGGCGCACACGTCGTGTTGGCGGCGCACGCCTTAGCAAACGCATCGGGTTCTCTGCGGTTTATCATTGGTACTTGTGAACTTCTTTCTACCTGTTTCATCTCCATCCACCGTGCGGCCTCCTGAGTCGCGTTAAACTCGACGAATGCAAAACCTCGCGAAGCACCTATACAGAGCAAATACACACAGATCCAGCGTTAATCCACGTTTATTGCCTCGTTTTCTCTACTTCTGAGAGGGCAGGCAATCACAGCACCCAACCATTTGACAGACCAACTTTCACAAACGAGGATCACGGTTTTTTTGTCACCTTCGTTTCGCTGCTTCGACCGTCTCTCTTTTTTTTTTGTCATTTTTTTCTTTTTATCTATTTCTCCACCTTTTTCTTTTTTTTATATCCAAATCAAACGTCAATCGGGCAATTTGAAAGGAAAACAACCCACCCACTTATTAATACACACTTTAAGAACGTGTGAAAGCCCTCGGATTTACTTTTTTTTTCTTTTTTTTTTTAATAATTACACAGAGAAAAGATTCCACGGCAGATTATGTTGCCAAATTTTTCCGAGACTATGTCCAACGAATATTATAAGGTTTTTCATACTTAAAGAAAAAAACCACATTCTGTTTTTAAAATGGAAACACGAGAATTAACAAGTAGGGAAATTTTTAATTTTCACTCAATACCGCATTTTTTTTTTTTTTTTTCGTTTCATAAAAATGAATGACTTATGAATTTTCTTTTGCACGTTATTCGGGTCTTTCAATTGCGAATTTTGACTGTAACTTTGTGAAGTCAAATAAAACGCTCAACAATTTGACAAAAATGTTGATCAGAGTAACTTTAACAGATGTTTCTAGTAAAAATGAGTGGAACATTTTCTCCGTGTAACAGTTTCGATCGATAATGCAACCATAATATTTTCTGATAATTATTTCGCTGCAATCATTTGTTTTTCAATGAATCAGACTTTCACTACGCCTTTCGTAAGTATCAATAGATTTTGTTCTCTTTAGTTCACTTCTTCTTCGATTCACCGTTCAAAATTCTCAAAACGCGAATTTATATCGATTGTGTGTTGTGTGTGAATCCTCCAAAAAACGTACTCCTTTTTTATCCCCGCGCTCTCCTCCATCGTTTCTCCTCTACTTACCTCGAGCGCGCTCGATCGTATACCAAAACAACTTGCGAACTTTCGTACCTGTGCCATTTTTTCTTTTTTCTTATATTCGCAATCGAACGAAAAAAAAAATCGTGAATTTTGTTCGAAGTGGTAGTGTTACCGATGTTAGATAATACAAAATAATATTAACAATAATAATAAGAATAATAATAATATTAATAATAATAACGAATAGTAAATAAAAAAAGGAATAGAACCAAGAAAACAGAGTTTCTTCTGTATCCGATGGTTTTTAGAGTCAATTCAATCGATGTTAATGAGGGGGGGACAGAGAGCTTTTTTGTTTTTGTTTTATCAATCGTAGATATAAGAGAACGAGATCGTTCCTTCTGTTTAATTTGCTTCTTGTTTCTAGCTTGACGATAGTTACCTGTGTCTTTTTTTCGTATCAGCCTGATGTCCTTGGGCATTAGACCGCAGTTGAGGATGTCTTGACGTACCTGTGATACACAAAAATCATCAGTGTTTCGAAAATCATCAAAGTTCTTGACTTCGTACCCGAGAGAAACAGCAAAAATGGGGTTATTTTCGTGGCTGGGTAACCCGAATGAAAAAATAACTGTGAATTAAGGCGGATTGGTTGAATTTCGAGGTAAATTCCTTCGCGAAAATGACTCTGGGATCGGAAAATTTTGCTTAAAAATCGTCTTGTTGCGGTTTTCTCAAAATCTTGTTGATTTTAATCCTCTGACGATTGAGATTTGAAGAGAAATGAAAGTCACAAGTTGTTTTCCTTTTATTAGAGAACAACGTGTGATTTTACGAGCTTTTTTTTGTTCGGCAACTCAAATTTGGACTGAAAAGTTGGCAAAACTGATTGAACGAAAAATGAACAACCCACTCTAACGAAATATTATTTGATCGATGATTCGATGGAGAGGGAAACTTGTTTTGGTGGCGTTTTTCAACACCGAGCCAAAAGGAGGAAAAAGGTCGTGGAACGTACGTCGTTCTCGGTAATGTGTTGAGCCAGTCCTCGTATCATGATCGTATTGTTGGGCGATTGTGATTTGTAATGTACACCTTCCATCGACGAGCCATAACTGCGGCCGTGATCATGATCGAAATCCAAGCTTTCGCGACTGTGATCATCGTCGCGATCGCGATCGCGATCGTCGCCCCGTTTGCCACGACGGTCTCTGTCACGATCGCGATCTCTGTCGCGCCTCGAACGCTCGCGATCTCTATCGCGGTCTCTCTCACGATCGCGGTCTCTGTCACGCTCCGATGAATCTCTATCGCATCCACCTCCACCGCCCCCGCGACGACTGTAACGATCTTCGCGATCTCGGTGATAACTCCGATCGCGATCCTCTCGACTTCTGTCTCGTCTGTCGCGAGAACGATCCCTCTCACGATCTCTGTCTCTGCCACGATGATTTCTGTACTCCGGACTTCGATGATCTCGCTCTCGATGATCGTTGTCACGATGATCCCCGTAATCCGGCGATCTACTGGTGCGGTAATCGTTGCTACGGTAATCCACGTAATCCGTGTTGTGAGATGTTCTCCTCTCTGGACCGTAGCCCGGCTCCCAAGGATCTATACCGCCGCTGTACATTTTTTGTCTATTTTCATCTACCGTATTCCTGGAAACATTGAAAAACATATTAAATAAGATCGAGTCGTTTCACTGCCGTTTTGTTCATTTATTTAGGAGTACGCTAGTTTTTTTTTTTTCTCGGGATTTTGGAGTTGATTTTTATATATACGGACATAAGCGATGACAATGGAACTGAAATCTACCAAATTTTGACAAATTCACGAAAATTAGTGTGAATTTTATTCCATTCGAAGCTGGGATCCCAGCCACCGCTCATTCTCTTAATGCGGAAATTATCGTCGAATTTGTAATTAGTGCTTTTCATTCATAATCTTTTTTCAGTAACATAAGAAATTTCGAAGTAAAAAAAAATGATGAAAAATTGAATTTCTCACTTTGCTTGCCCTGTATAAATAATTTATCGAAATATAATACGGCTTACAACATATTTTGATGCGTGGACTTCATTCCTGTAAAAGATTCATCAAAATTGGTTCAACGGTTTTCGCGTAAAGAGCCGACAAGCACAATTTTGCAGTTGAACTTCGTATATTTAGAGATTTATTGAGTACGGGCAAAGACCTATTTACAAAATCTATAAATATTGGTATAAACAGTGACAGAAAATGGACAAAAACAATTTTAAACTCTCAGGATTTTTTTTTCCTCAACTAACGAGACGTTGTGTATTTTGACGCAAAGTGTTGATGAAGCCAACGTAATAGAATGTTTTGACTGTTATAACACAAAACTTATTTTCTAAACGGGAATTAAAATAACGTAAACTTGTGAAATCTGCTACATAATAATTATTGCACTTTGACGAAGAAAACTTGAATCCTTTTTTTCATATAATAATTTTGAATGGTTACTATGGATTTTTTATCGAACGTCTGTACAAAAGTTCAGTTTGGAAATCATTGTAATAACAAAAAAGTATGATTAAAGAAACATTTTTTCGATTAAAATGCAGGCTATCAATAAGAAAAGCAAATCAACGATGTATTTTCGATCTTTTGTTTATTTGGATGCTTGTTAACTCGTGTTGAGAGGAAAAGAAATGCACACATTGATAATGTTTGTATAATAAAGTGCACAAGTTGTACGAGTGTTTTCATATGTGCAGACTAATTTACTGTCGAGGGTGGCAAATTGACGAGAGTTCACGAAAGCGTTACTTATAGATAATGAAAAAAGAACGAGGAAGTAACGAAATCGTAGTAAAAAAAAAATGACGGTTCGACGCTATTAGCCGATTTTTTGCGTGATTTTTTTTGTCTTGGTCGAAAGATCGTAATACGAGGAAAGGGAAATAACGAGAAAAGAATCGATGACACGGGACACGATTGATGAATTCAAGAGCGAAAGCAATATGAATTAAACAATAAATGTGTAAAATCGTGACAAAAGGACTGGTGCGTGTACGGTTTTTTTGTATTCGTTACCTCGTGGAGTTTAGTGTTGGCTGGTATCCGATAGTCTTGAAAAATTTGTCCTTTATTTCCGAAAACTGACCACTAGTTTGATGATTTTTTTTCAAATTCTACTCAATACGCTTATTTGTAGAATGTAAGAAACTTTGTTTTTCTTCTTTTAAGTTAAACGCGAGATTTTTGGCACTAAATTTTACGCGTCACACTCGCGTTTCAACCGAATGAATACGCACAATGGCGTGGCCTTTACTTTTACTGGTTATGGATGATACTAGTGCCCCTTTCGTGCCGCGGCGAAACATGGCGAATCGAGGACCACTAACTATGTTCATAAAAGGGCTGACAGTTACTCTATTTTTTTTAGTACGCTTTACACGAATTCTCATGAGCGCCTCTCGCCGTGTTCATTGTCACTATCGAAAACATGTTCGAACGACCTAGCGGTGGCGTTGCGATCGCAATAAAGCAACGCCTCTACGTTTGAATTCAAAGAAACAACGCCATTTTGTCTTCGTATCAGACAAACAATGTTCTCATTTTCGCGGAGTCTTAACATTTTCTCGATTGACATTTGTTGTCCCTTAAAAAAAATCTTCCAAATGATTGGACAAGTTTTATATCTCTTTGCAGTGTAGTGTATATATATTTTTTAATAACATTTTCAGCCGTACATGTTGCATTTAAAGTTTTTTCATATTTTATATCGATGGACGTATATTTGTGGATTATTCGGTCATTGCACGTTTGTACCATTCGGGCACAACGCAAGTGTGGTCCAAAGGATTAAGCTCCTTCACTTCGAAGGTATCATGTCCAACCTTGGTGAGTTCGTAGGTTGTTTCGTCGCAATCGTTAACTACGAGTTTCGCGAGTTCCGACAAAATCGTTTCGCAGGTTTGTATACATTGCTCTGCGTTCCAATATTCCTGAAAAACGATATCGATCAATCGCGTACCATCCACTAGATATCATGACGGAATTAAAAATATTTCATTAAACAAAAAAGTGATTTGACATGTTTATGCAAACCTCCGACGCTCGAGGCAGTTCACTAATTTCGTAGGATGCCAATTCTTTGACGATTCCTTCAGTGTCCCTCAAGCCACACAAGACTATCGATTCATTGGTTAGAAACGCATTTACCCACCAGTGCAGAAAAACGTCTCTTCGCAATTTTTTTCGTTGAGCTGTCGTTTTCTTTATTTTTTTTGCTATTTTCACGTCCACAAATTCAATTGACTGTAGTGGTAATGGATCTGCGAGTGCGTTCATAGAGAAAACGGCGCTTCTCGAGGCAGAATACAACACAGAATGGTTGGAAAATTCATGTTGATATACGCAACGAAATTCCTCGTGAGGCTTGATAGGCTTTGTGGCATCGGGAAATTTGTCAGGAGAATCTGCCGCGGAATACTTGTTCAAACATCGTTTTTTATGATATACGATTCCTTTACAACTAATTTAATGTCCAATGAAACCTCAAGGTGATCTGTCAGTTGCAAGAGTGGGGGGTCGATAACTAAAAAGTTCAGATACACGTGCCACTGTGAGTGTAAGAGCTGCAATTTTCGAAATTGAATATTTTTGACACGGTTCGACTTTAAAAAGCCCCTGTCAGCGTATTTTTGACATCGTCCCGCGTCCGTTGACAGAGCTCTTTCGTGATCAGTCAAACGACATCGAAAAATTTCCATTTCGAAAACTCGAAGTGAGGTTCCGTGATATCCATCGCTCTAAACGAGCTTGAAATTTAGTTTTCAATAAAAAGTAGACCGTCACGTTATTCCGTCATTATAAGAGTACAACGTGACACTCTCCTTTTCTTTAAAATTTCAAGCCTGACCCAAAACAACGTGTGTACACTTTTTAGTTACTGACCCCCCACTCCTGCAACCTGAAGGTCACCTGAAGGTCATCTGTCAGTCCAACGGTCGGTAAAAATCCCACTGCAACGTTTTTTTTCTAGAAAACCTTGATTTTTCAAAACAAGAATGACACGTTGTTCTCTTTCCGTCAGAGAACAATGTATAACTTTTATTTTTCTCGAAATATCAAAGAAGTTCGAGAAAAGTGTCTATCTACTTTGCAGTTTTCCGCAATGACAGATGACCTTGAAAATCTCGAATATTTCGCGAAAATTTTTTGATAAATTGGCTAGAAATGATGGATACTTTAGAAATTTCATACCTGACAGAACATACTGCTTGAATTTGTGTTCCCAAAAGAATAGCGATGGGGTGAGTGCTCTACATTCGTAATCTGTAGCAGTGTGTATATATATTGTCCCTTTCCATTTGGCAGCTCGTACTCTCCAGCATTTTGTCGGTGAGTAAGGAGCTGTCATGAAGCCGGCCAATGACCCAACGGCACTGACGAAATTTACCTGAAGCCTGTTACGTTTTGTGTTCAGTCATAAATGGTAATTTGTTAAGCAAATTTATATACACCTGCGAGGGACCAACATACAAATTTCCTGCTTTTTCTTTTAACTATTTAACCAGTTGCGAGAAAGTTTTTTCGGGTCAAAATATACATTTTGGGACGTGTTTTCAATTCTGTTTTTATTTACTTGTTTGCAAATATTTCCCAATCGTTCTAACTCAACATCTGGGTGCATCACAGATTTTTCTTTTAGGACTCTTAGTTTTTTTTTGTTTTTGCAGAATATTAAAAAAAAATTTATCCAGAAATGATTAATTTTTTGTTTACAATTTTGTTATTCTGTCAAAAATTCATTTTCTCTTAATTTTCTATGATACAAAAAAGATTATAGAATGTAGTTTTATATCCAACTGCATTATTTTTGTCTGATGTTTTTTGGCAAAAATACACCTGCTGCAGTTGCAGTATTTTTTTGGTTTTTGTTGGAGTTTCAAAATGACACCGTATCCTCGTATTTTTTTATTGTTTTATATATTTTTTTGTGTAAATAATGATGAATTTTTCTTAGAATGTATGTGTAAAAAAAAACAAAACGATTTGTCCATCACCAAGAAAAGTTGACAAAGAAATTTATCTTTCCCAAATTATTGATTTAAAAGCTGAAAAAAATATTCATAGCCAAATGATAGAACTGCTTTTTGTAACTTTTGAATATTGCTTACAGGCGATCACTTTCCGGTGCCGCCTTTAGTTTATTACGATTTTTTGATATCCACATCAAAGTTAGAGACAAGTCAGCATGGTTGAGCGTATCATGGATGTGAGCTAAATTATCTCTGCCGTAGTCAAGATCAAAATCTACGGAGTCTCCTTTGTGTCCACAAAAATACTTTAATTTCGATGAGCCAGGAAGGTAATTCTTGTCTTTGTCGACGCTGAAGTAACCGATTATTTCTAAGTGTGGGACACAATATTCCGAGCCGTGGCCACGTTCTTCCGACTTTTCAGGATAAGCCATAATTTTGCACGCACAGAATTGATTTTCTATAATTTATCAAACTTCTAATTCACTGTACTTTCTCCTGGGATCCGACAAATAATGACACGCGATTTATTACGTCGTTTGATCAATGAGTTTGGAGACTTTTTCTTTGTCTTCTTCTCGAGCGTTCTTGACGATCTTTTCCTCGCCTTTCGAAATGCCACAACGCTTTAGCTCGCTTGTAATATTTATCCTGAGTGTGACGTGGTCTCGTCTCCAACAGGGTCAGACACTTTGCGCTTTATGCTTTTTTAAAGGCCTCATTTGAATATGAATTCTATGGCTTGTAACGAACCACGCAAGGGATTTCCCGTAGTCCCGCAAACCGCCGTTCAACAACTCACTGCGCAAGCGCTCAGCAGCAGTATTGGAAGAAAAAAAACTACGCGGATTCGTCCCCGATGTTTTCTCGACTTTATGTATTTTAGAAACGAGAATAAAAATTACCTATCGAAAATACTCAAGACTTGGAATTGCTTATTGTACTACAGGCCAAATTTTAACGTTCGTTTGGTGCAAAAAAATTTCTTGTTATTACCGCCAATTATTAACACATTCCGGCGGGAAGCACGAGTTTCCGGCATGTTTCGGATTCCACGTTTCTCGACTCCCGACACTGCAGCCAGACAAAATCTCCGCCGATCATATCCTTTCATTCATTTCACAAAAGAATCAGTGTCACAGCATGACTTTTTATCGCAACTTTTGTTCGAATGTATGTTCGTAATAATTATCGATAATGATTCCAGCAACCCATTTATTTTGTTTTTTTTTCTCGAGTGTTGTGTTCCCTGGGACAAAAGGTTTTACTACGATCAGCATGAAACATTAGGAACTTTTGTAAAACAATGTCGGACGTCAATAGTAGCTTCGCTGAAATGATGAAATGCTGGGATTGATAAAATGGAAAAATATTCAAAAACGAAATATTATTTCAACTGAAATACATTTATTCGAGGAGTTACAATTCAGTTGTGCCTCCAGCTTCAATATCAGTCAATAATCCTTCTCGTAAACACAGAAAATACATTGTCGTTTGACACGAAAAAAAAAAGAAAGAAGACGAACAAAACAAACAGTCTATCGCTCAAAGTAGCATCGGAAAATTGCGTATACAAAAGCCATGAAATCATTGAATTATTGTTACAATATTAATATTTTCGGCAGATTGTTATAAAACGTATGAGTTCGAAATAACAAAATATAAAATGGTAGACTATACGATTTGTGAATATGCATGGGAAGCGCAATTCTGACAGTATGACCGTTTACAGCATCGTCATGAGTAACCGGTTACGGAATTGCGCGTCTCGTACTTTAAGGTAGTTCTATCGTTTATTTAAGATTCTATTCAAAAATTGGATAAACCTTCTTTAATGTCATATGCACGTGTGTAATAAATTTTAGAAGGTTTCACCAACCGGAAGTTCAGATATTAATTGGTAAAAATCACAATTTTCGGTGGTCTCTCATAAGAGCTCGTGTTAAAAGTTACATTTTCATCAATAAATATTTTGGCTCCTACATGGCGAAGCCTTCTAAAACTTTGCATACATTTTTATGCAACATGAAAGAAGCTACATTTATTTTTTCGAAAAAATCTAAAGAAAAAAATGTTGGCAATTGTTGTAAGTATACAGCAAGTAAATAATACCTTGGATGACCTTGAATTTGGAGTATGTTGTTCTTTAGTGAATTTACAACAACTTTTCTTTATTAACTTATGCCCGCAAATCATTTTTTATGTGAGTAAAACTGAAAAACAATTTTTCGATATGAATGTCACGATAGAACTACCTCGAATACCGAGGCCTATCTAAATATGAGCTCGTGTCTGTGTTTTGGAGTTGAGTGAACGTTAAAATTGAAACATAAAATACACATTTTCCCTGTAAATAATGACCCACTTGGGTATAATAACATTATATTTATAATATTTATAATATTTATATATGTATATATACATTAATTTATGTATATATGAGTTATTTATTGCAAGCTGTACAAGACATCGTATCTGAAAAGACTATACAGACACGACGGGGTGTTTACATTCGAAGAGGTACCGCAATCCATCATTTTCACTCACATACCCCCTTAAACTCATGTTAATTAACAAATAAACACTCAAACATCCGAAAATTGTAAAAACTTAAAATACACTCTGAATGAATGAACGAATGTGTATTCACAATTCCTTTCGTTCTCACTTTCTTTCTTTTTCTTTTTTCGTTCTTCTACTTTTTTTTCCATCAAGTAGAAATAAAATCTGTGATTTCATTGCGAAATTTGACATAAACCCAGTCGATTGAGAACGCCGCATTATTTTCTGTGCCTTTTTATTGAACTACGATCAATATTCAGTATTTGTCACAGTTTTCTTTTCTTTCATTCGTCATTTGGAGTTCGTTCGGAAAATCGTGCTGCATGTATCCATATCCATACATATTTATTATACATTTGACGTGAATTTATAAATATACTTATGAAAATAGACGTTTCTCTCCTACGAGGTGCTCGAACAGCAAAAAAAAAACAGCGAATTCGATGCAGAACGAAAAAAAAAAAACAAACGATGAAATGAAGCCACGAACAAACAAACTAGGAGACGAAAAATTCTCGACAAGCAAGCAGACTCAACATTGTGCACTTAATATTTAGTGAGTTTTTGTTGTTTCTCTTTTTTTTACATCATGTAAAAACAGCTGTTCGCGTAATCAAAATACTTTCAATGTTTATAAACGGACGAAAGGTAATTGCTAACGTAAAAAATATCGTCGACATTACTTTTAACGAGATGAGAGCGAAAACGATAAATCAATAGTATCAAATAAAATTCAATGGTTTTTCTTTCTTTTTTCTTTCAAGTGGGCTGACCAATGCAGTTGGAAAATTACAAGATTCTCTGAAATTCGACAAAACAAAGGCTTCATCGAACAAGATTCGTCTTACAAAAAAAAATAATCTTGTTCAATGCGTTTAATGGTCGTCGCTATTGAATAATCGATTTGAGAATTTTCAACGTTCATTTGCTTTTATTTTCCTTCTCGTTGATTCATCTGCTTTTTTAATCACAGTTTTGACTAGCCGATAAATCCAAATGTACAATCAATAATCAAATGATCTCCACATTCAATGATCGTAAATTAGCGAAATGCTCCATCAAACCTTTTTCATTGGTTTGTTTTTAGTACCATTAATTTCATCAGACCTTTTCCACGCGAGTCTCTCTCATATAAATAGTAAAATTTGTCAACTTTACGCTCACACTTTCGTCGCACGCTCTCACGTTGCTTTTGCTCTTGTCCGTTCAACAAATATTTACTTAACTATCATGAAACCTTGAACATTGAGAATGAATTTGTCGAATTTCGAACGAAATCTAAGCTTTTGTACGTTCTCCGCATTCAATTGAATATTCTGAGTCAATTCGGTAAACGCCGATGCTAATCTTTGCGCTATTTGTGGATCCGATTGTGACGATATTATATTTTGAACTATTTGTTGATATTGCTCCTGGTAACAGCATATTAAACTGTACAGCGCTACACTCGTCGTCTTCATCGAGTCCGAATTTATTTGATGCGTTATTATGAGATTCATCAAAAGCTGTAATCAACAAAATAAAACGAACCTGTAATTACAATAAATCGCAAATGGTTGCTAGAAATAAAATAATATTACATTATCATTGAATTATAAGTCAGCAAATGGAACTCGATGTAAAATAGTGTTTTAAAGTATTCCTTTCGGGAGAGTTACAAATTCGGCTCTGCTTGTGTATTTTGGTGAAAATGACCGATTGACAACGGGCGAAAAGGAGAATTGCGTTGAAAATTGTTCAAAAAATGTCTCCGCATTAAAAGTCTTGGTAAATATATATTTTGTTAAACATTAGTTGACTCTTTGTTTTTATTACTGCTCCAAAATCGTTGAAACTTTTTTTTGCATAAGGCCGTTCAAATGAAATATTTAGAACTATTTTTTTTGCTGAAAGAGCTTAGCGACAAATCCTATAACTTCACTTTATGTTTTTCCAGCAAAATTGACTTTTCTTGTTCGTTGACAAGAAACTTTAATTCATAAAATATTCGAGTTCCTGAAAGAAATGCCTTGAGGCAATGGGACATAGGCAGAATTTTACTTTCGAAAATTCGATGAAAATGGGCGACTGATACCCTTGAGAATGAATAAGAAAAGAAAAAAGGTTTTGCCTGAAAAAACTTACACTTAGAAATGGAAGCATCAGTTGATGTTTGGGTCTTCCGTTTTTTCCTTCATTGAAAATGTATCGAGTCAATCCTTCAATAATATCACAACACAGTATCGTGATGTCATGGCCGAACGAAAAAAGACCGAATTCCACGGAGCCCAATAATTTTTGTAACAATTCCGGCGGCAGTTCGCACACTTTTTTCGGATGAGCTTCGCACACGAGGATTATCATTTTGAAGTACCTGAATAAACGTTTTTGTTGTATTATTAACAGATATATTCTGATTTTTGGGTTATTTTTTCTTCAAATAATAATATGAACTCACTGTCGGCATAACGAAGGAAATTTCAAAAGATTTATCGTCATTAGGGGCATGACGATGTTCAAACCGTATAAAAATACGTCGACGGGCGTGGGTGCCTGTTCCAGGGCAACTCCAGTCTCTAAATGACTCATGTCGTAAATGTCTTTGCTCAATAAATTAGTCAGTAATTGCATGAGCAGAAGAATGTCCTGAAAACTGTCTTCCTCTGCGGTGGAATCGGTTGTAAACCGATTCGTATTGAAACGAGCGTAAGTTTGTATGGTGTGAAGACAAGCCTCGTAAATTCTTACGCTGTCGTCCTACAAACAAACGGAATTGGAAATTAAGTCGTGCTGGAGAAATTGAAGAAAGAAGAAAGTTTATTTAATGACTTGAGTATTTTACCTGAGCAAGAAAGCACAACATGCCTCGTGTGCATTCGCAGAAAACTTCGAGAATCAGTTGTACCAATTCTTGATAATTTTGATAGAGGGAGAGCAGTTTCGACAATTCACAAAGTACAGGACACGTGTATTGGAACACCGTTTTTACTGTAGCGTCTTTAACGCCCTGGGCGACTCCTGTAATGCATAGAATACAAAAAAAGATTGTTTGAATATTGCAGAACTTTTTTTACTATTTAGGGAGGTTCGATCGTTTCTCATGCGTTCGATAAATTCCAAGTTTAATTGTTTAAAATTCGTATGAATCTTCGCAACAGTCATACTCAACTGTGGGTAAAATTTGAGGAAGTTTGACCGTTTAGAAATCGAGTTATTAGTTGTAAAATATCGTCTTTTTCGTAACTTCCCATAAGACCTCGTGTTAATGTTGCGATTTGGAACACTGAATATCTCGATTACCAGACGGTGAAACCTTCTCAAATTTTTAACACCATTATAGAACGACGCTCAAGAAGATTCACTCAAAATTTCAAAAAATCGTCTTGGAAAAATTGTATTTGATTATTTTGTCGTTACTTTGTACGATCAAACCTCGTTAATAATGTATGATAAAAAAATATTGTAGTTGACCAATATACGATTCCAAAATGTCGATCAATTGAATCCTAATTTGCTCCTGATGATAAGAACGTGGAAAATTATCGTTGGATATTATTTGTTTGAAGCGATCGAGAAGCGGTTGAAGCGTTTGTGACCAGTACTGATCCTTGTGGCTCTCATCGCGGAGGGCAGCACCGACTTGAACAACTGCTCGCATCAATCCTCTTTTGGCCGTTTGGGGAAGATCGTATCTGCTCTTAGTTGCGAGCTCGATAAGGCGGCCAAGACATTCCGATTTGAGAGAACACGCAGCTCTGTGAAATTGAAATTATTTTAAAAAACCGTAGACAAATAACAACAGAGAAGTTAATGTTATTGCAGAAACGATAAAACTTACTTGTTTCGATATTTAACCAACGCGACTAAAAGTTGTATCGTATATTTTATAATTGTAGGTTCTGATTTGAAGGCATTGATGTTGCAAGTTATTTTTTCCAGCAAATAATTCATAGTCCATAGAGCCGCTGGGCTTTCCTCTCCAAAAGCTTCAAGTATCGTGGTACTCATCTCCGAATAATGGTTCTCAACGAGTAAGAGATATCGTAGGGACCATCGATGCAAAAACCATATGATCGTGCAACTCAATTCAGGACTCAATAAACTCGTGAGATTGGCGGCGATGGCATTTTTCTCGAATTCACAGAGACGGAAAACCGCTGCTATTAGTCGTATCACATGATCAGCCGATTCTTCAGCACCATTCACCTCGGAAATGTCATTTCGAGGAGACGCCAATAGTTGGAGGGTGACGTTTACATCCACTTGGCCCCGACGAGCCTAATCAAATTCGTCATAACTTTCAATAAAATCAGGCAAGAGATTATAAAGAAAAATTGAGTAATACTTTAGATCATATTGAAGAGTTTCAAGAATTTTTTTAAAATTCTTTCCCATGATTGGCACAAATAAAAAATATTGCAGTGAAAAGTAAAAATTATAGAAATTAACACAAAAGTAAAGAATTTGTAGAAAAACCAAGTTTATTCGAGAATGTTTAATATTTTCAGAAAATTTTCAATATCATTGGAAGACAATGGAAAATTTTGATAGTTTTATAACTAAAAAGTAGCCAACAAGTTTGAAGAAAGTTGAAAAACTTGACTGCCACGAATTAAGGTCAAATGAGGAATGAATAAAAAATCGTACCTGCTCCATGCTGTAAGTCATTATTTCGGAAGGTACGAGAGATTCCCCGTCGCACTCCATGCAAAGTACGTGTCTGGTAATGAGTATGAGCCAGTGGAGATCTTCATTAAGATTTTTAATGATGTGAGAGCTCTCAATATTCATGGTTTCCGGTTGTGCGGCGAGTCGATTCAATTGTTCTCGTAATTTGACTGTTCTGTCTTCTAGTAATCTCGATAACACTGTTAACGAGTGTCCAAGTATTTCTCTGCCGATATTTCCTGGATAAAAAAATGAAAAACGAGATTAAAAAACATAAGAGGGATTTGTCGAGACGAATAAGAGAACACAATAAATTACCTATTGTTTGCAATTGTTCCATGAACTTCGTTCCATCATCTTCCTCGATAACGTCAATTTCTTCTTCAACATCTTTGCCACCAGTTCCTCTCGAGCCATCCGGTGGGGCTAAATGACATTTTAAATATATGTTGAATATCTGAGTGAAACATTGCTCGAAAAAGTCGCGAGGAAACAAATGACCCTCGAATATGACTGGCAAAAAGGCCTCGAGTATGCGATCCGATGCTTCCGTGTACAGGCCATCGTCAGCGCAAATCTGCAATCAGGATATTGATCCATTCGATTAACTGACAAAACGATGGTTGAAAGAATAAAAAAACAATAAAATCTCGTCGAAAACGAGGCTAAAAAAAATAGGAGACTGACCGGTTCTTCTTGAGCAGCATTCTCGAGGAATAAACAAGTGAGCCTGGTCATCTGTTCCATGAACGATTGGAAAAGATTTTCAGGCAAAGCAGCGAGTCCACTGGGCCGGAAGAAGGACATTAATTGGCGAACTATGTTGGCGATGCCTAGAGCCTCGTGATCAATTACTTCGATATTGCAAACGAGATTGAGGAAGCCTTGAACGTAATTTGTGAGATAAGAGATTTTTTGTTCCTCGTTGGCGAACACACTGCCGTTCAAGCTCGCCAATTGTACCAGACAATTTCTCGCGTGATGAGCTAGTTGCGGCATCGTTCGGACTTTCCAGTATAGAGGAAAAAACAATTCGAGAATCGTTGGATCGAGAATAACGTCGCACCAGGTTGGATGTAAATTTAGAGCTGGTGTGTTATCCTCTTCGTGGATTGCTTCGAAATGACCGACCAATCCTCTTGGCAGTGCAGCGTGGTTAAGGAATTTCTTAATAATTCATAGCGATGATAGTTGAGGAGTTTCGGTACAAATGACAAAATGTAACCATTTCATTCAAATTTCTAAAGAGAAATCATGTAATTTAGAAACAATTAGTAAACAATAGAATTTCTCCCCCTGATTCTCTCTAAAGATAAGCTCAACCTTTACATTTTATGACTCGTACCGGAACTCCTTAATTATAAACGAATATTCATAATGTAAGAGAAACACGAGCAATGTAACAAAGTTAGTGAGAAAAGGATATGTGCATTGTAAACAAATCCCCATGTAAGTACTCCCTCGGCGATGCAGAGCAAGTGTTTTATCAGTGAAAAATTTTCCTCAGCGATTCCATCCTTGGTCAATTCGCCAAGAGCACCAACTGAGAATTTCAATATTCTCTTTAGGTACAACAACTGAAACGAGGTCTTTGCCTTGAAATGCGCTTCCCACGTCAGTCCCATGTCAGCCGATTTTACTGTTATTTTGTGTTCTTGCATCAGAGCCGTTATCAAGCCGCAGCCGATAAGTTGCTGAAATAGTAAAATTCTTTATAATTCGCTGTTTGACAACAAATTTAACCCAATAACTGATAAAAAAATATCTTTCTTACTCTTGGTCTATCTCCGCTTCTTATTAGTTCTTCCACTTCGTCCAATATCAACTCTCTCTCTTGTCCCGGCCCTCGTATACTCCCTCTCTTTACCATAATGGCTATTATTTGGAGTATTCTTTCGCGTACAAAGAGAGCCAAATTTGTTTTGTTTATAACGTAATGGAACAAGTACCGTCTGAGCGAAACTATATCTTCTTCGGGTAACATGGTCCATTCTCTCATAAGAGCAGTTTTTATGAGGCCGGCAGCCTCGAACAATACATAATCTACGGTGGAATTTTCCAATAATGTCCTGCATAGCTCGTAAGGTGATTTTGTTTTGCGAAAATTAAGAAACACGTTCTCCGCCGATTGTCGTTGTTCACTGCTAACCAAATTTGGCGGTGCCTGTTGAAATAATTCAAAGCTTCTTTGAAATAATTTTTTATTTATGTTAAGAAATTATGAGCGTTCAACGTTTCCTACAAAAAAATAGAACGTGGTAAAAAATTCAAGAATATTCGAGCTCTATTGGTGAGTCACTGGGAGATAACAAAATGTTTGACAAAATTCTACACGATTCGAGATAAATAAATATCATGGCAAATTGTGTGACCACTCGGGTTGGTCCGTTCCAGAGATTACTAAAAAAGAAAAAATTCGTAGCACAATTCCAAGGCTTTTTTCGTACAGATAATTTTTTCAGAAATAAAAAAATAATGCAAGTGTTTCGATAATTCATGATGGAAATTTACGCAATATGTACGAACAATTTTTTAAAGCAGAAAGCCGCAAAGCACATCAAATCGCTAGGATTTGAATTTGTAGGTTAGGTCTCGAATAATTACGACGGAGAAGAGAATTGCCGGTTAAATTCGAGTTGCATATTTTTCAGCGACGTAGTAAAAAAGTACTTTTTTTTATGATTCTGTATTCCGAACGACAATTTTATTAACCAGTAAACCAAGTATCGACAAGTACTTGTACAAACAGAATATGACGTGCTAATATATATCTATATTACGTCGAATCGTACGCTTTGTTTACTGGTTCAAAGATAAAAACCGAGTGTCGGCGATTGTCAAAGAAGCGAATGTCGATCGCAATAAGCCGCATTGTTGTTAATTATGTTATATTTTACAACAACCGGCGAGCGAACACGATTTTAAGAAACAATAAACATGTTCCTCTTTTTTTTTCAGCCAACACAAACACCGTTCCAAATACGCACATAACCTCATTTCCAACAACAAAACAGCTAATCAACCACATGAAACAGTGAAGATTTCTCCTTTCTCGTTGTCAATCAGAGACAATCATTCTCCGTCGATAAATCGAGAGTGAATTATTATAACAAATATATAAATATTGTAGACTTACTAAAAAAATTTGTGCAGCAGCCTCAAGCTCTCGGAGCACTTGATCCGCCATTTTCGTAAATAAAATTTCGGAACGCAAAATATATTTGAAGCTCCTTCGCTCCCGCACATGCAGCGCTACTTTTTATCGACAGCAGCAGCGGTATTTATTATTATAATTATTCTTGAATGTAAACAACTTTTGCTTTCCTACAATAAAGTATGATAAAAGTGTTAAAAAATCAGCAAGTTGTTCAAGGAATATAAGATGTTGGAATTCCTCGTTACATGACGAAACAGCAAGAGCGATATACATTTAATGGCTGGAAAAAGATCGCCAATTTAGGTTAGTAAGGCTGGAAATTATTTCCAACTGACATTTGAAATTAAATTGATTCTTTATCGCGATTGTGTTCGTTTTTCATGGTCAATACCTATTTTTTTGAATCGACATTTAACACCAGGAATATTTCGAAGATTTTAAGTATAAATAGTTTTTAATTTTCAGCGCCAAGTAGCCAGCGTTAATTATATATATCGTAATATCAAAAAACAAAAAAAATCTAGAGTTTTTTCTTTCACAGGTTATTGCGAACATAAATTTTCTTTGAAAATAACATTGAATCAAACAAGGGACATTAATGAAAAGAGCTAAAGTTGATAGAAAGTGTGCAAATCCTCTGTTTGAAAAATGGCTAACGGAGTGGAAAAACGAGGCAAAGGCTAAGGGATCGAGCCTGGAAACTCATTTTTCAAAAGCCATTGTCTCTTTGCGCAAGTATCCTCTTTCTCTCGATTCGGGAAGCGATTGTATACTCCTTCAGCATTTTGGGACAAAACTGTGCACCATGTTGGATAAAAAATTGAAAGCCTACAAGGAAGCAAACAGGCTGAACCAAGACGAGCCAGTGCCAAAAAAATCCAAGAGTCCGATAAAAAAAATTGCTGCCAACAATCAAATAGAAGAGCAAAAAAAATCATTCGAAAGAAGAAAAAAACAAGTGGCTCGTGCGTTCCCCCGAAGTAGAGCCCATTCCATATCTTCCAGTGATTCTGACGTTCCCGTTGCTGTCCCCACTACCGAACTCTTCAAAGTCAACGACCAAGTTGATAAAATTTCAAGAAGCCAAAAAACTACACTCGCAGAGCGTGCAGAGACATTGGAAAATGAAGTTGAAAACGAAAATGCTCTTGAAGACAAATTTTACCTAACACCGAACAATTTTGATGTCATTTTGTTAGTAGATATCCACGAAACTGGAGGGTGAGTTTTTTCGAATTATTATATACTATAAAAAATTCTCTCAGAGGGTTTTTATTCCAAAAGATTATTTTGTATTCGAAAAAATCTGTGAATATTCGTCACGATTATGCAATATTCACGAACAAAATGAAATTTTCCAGTGTACACTTTGCTTTTCCAGAAATTGTGAAAATTAATCGATCCTAGAGGTTCTGCAACTTGCCATAAAATTCATTCTTGTCCGGAGAAAACACATGAAAATGTAGAATTTTCCTGTCAAAGTTTTGGAACAAAAGTTTCTTTAGATTCTGCATTACAGGCTTGAGTGTATGAAATTTTTATAATGTTTGTCATTTTTGAGCAAACATCTCAAATTATCTTAAGATTATTGTCCTTATTCGACAACGTTGCAATCGAAAAACGAAGTAAATCAAATTTTCCAATAGCTAAAGTTGATTTGCACGTAAAGCTCCATGTTATTCTCGACCAAAGCTGAATTTTATTTAAACTCTTTTTTTTGTTTTTCAAGTGGTAAGCCAAAATCGAAGGACGCCAGTACAAAATCTGAATTGGATCGTTTGTCGACTCCGTACGAAATTCGACATTTGAAAGTAGGAGATTTTGCTTGGGTGGCAAGATCGAGAGAAACTGGCAAAGAATTAATACTTCCTTATATAGTGGAAAGAAAACGCATGGATGATTTAGCTTCTAGTATCAAGGACGGCAGATTTCACGAGCAGAAGGTATTGGAAATATCGTGACACAGGAGAGGAATCAACTTATTTTTATTTTCTTCAAATAGTTGTTGAAATGTATCGTTTTATTTTAGTTCAGGCTGAAGCAATCTGGAATACAAAATCTTATTTACATGGTCGAGAGCCACGGGAATAATCAGCACACTGGTATTCCGTTACCAACATGTCTTCAAGCGTCGACAAATTCTCTGGTTCAAGATGGTTTTACGCTTAAATTTACAAAGTCTCACAAAGATTCGATGCGATATTTATCGATCTTAACATCACTTATAAATAAAATTTACAAGGTATTTTCCATCCATGAACTTTGCAAGTTTCTCTTAAATCGCTGTTTCGCTCAAATCGATTGATGAATTCAATCATTATTTATTTTTCAGGAAAAACATTTAACGAATGGAACGAAAGAGGATTTAGAAACTGCCTCAATATCTAGAACGAGAATAGCTTTAATGGAATTTAATCGATTCAACAAAGCGGCATCGAAAGTAAAAGTACGACAGTCAATTGAAAAAAAAATAATAATCATTTTTTTAAATACTTTACAACGATAACAACAAATTTCATTCGGAATCTTTCAGACGTTCAAAGTGAAAGAGATGTTCGTTCGCCAACTGCTCCAACTGAAAGGCATCTCACTGGAAAAAGCATTGGCGATTGTCGAGCGTTATCCAACACCGTTGAGTTTGAGGAAAGCATTTGAGAGCGTGGGGAGCAACGATGGAGAGAAATTACTGGCACCTATAAAAGTTGGTTCTCTCAGTAGACAGCTCGGGCCAGCATTGAGTAAAACGGTTTATCAATTATACACGAAAAGACAATTGGACTAAGATTGGTATTTCATGCCTTTTTATTCAATTCTTCTTTCGTTTCAATTAAATAATAACAACTTTAAAACATCATGTACATACATATATCGAAATATAGAAAAATACTAAAACAAAGCGTGAATTATATTTCACGAAAGATTAATTATCTCAACGATTTCGCGAATAAATATTGACACGCGTTTTTCTTTCATTTATTTTCTCTTTTAATCTAGTTTACGCCGAAGCGGAATGTTCCGAGGTCGAACGGCTTGAATCTCGGAACCATATTTAACAAGAACAGAAAATGGGCGAAATTAAACAATAATTACAGGAGGTCATTCGTGCGATGGAATATCGTGTTGCAGTGTCTCGGAATAGTCTGTGGGATTTTCCGAAGAGTGAAAGACGTTGTCGTCGTCGCCGGTTGTTGAATTTGGTAGGAAATTGTCTCGAGATCTGCTGAATCGACGTTCACCAAAGGAACAAGCACTTGCTCCACTTTCTTTGCGTTCTCTATTGTTTGTCGATCCTCCTGCGCCTTCGCCTTTTTGTGAAACTTTAGTTTGTGCGAGACTGGAGGAGCTGAGCATTACGGAAATTTGCTCTGGCAAGGGGCAAGCAATGAGCAACAGTTGTTCTTCGGTATAGTTCGTCGTGAGCAATTGTGACAAATGAGTAAACGCTGCTACGACGTTGTTTTTAATTGGCCTGAATAGAATGCACTCGGTTTCTCTATTGGCAAGATATAATTGCATAGATTTTTGTATATTCGGTAATTTGAATTTAATCAAACGAAGGGATTCACCGACGACCGCAGCGATGTCTTGGGCATCCCCGAAGGTCCTTTGCCTCATTGTATTATCCTCGTCAATGGTGACGCTCGTTTTGGCTTTGTCTAAAAGTTTGAGTACGGGTTCGATGAGGATGAACGAGGCATGTTGAATGAATCTTTGACAAGAAGATTTCAATTTAGCGTCAACGTGTTTACGGGAGTCAATCAATTGTTCCTTCATCCGGGGAGCGCTTTCGAGGAGAAATTCGAGAAGTGCATTGTTCGAAAGGGCAAAGAGCCTCGAACGCTTTTCCAACAAGCCAAACGCGGCGGTCTTGACCTTTGAAAAATCCAACGAATACTCTTTGACGGTAAAGTCGACTTGGAAAGGCGCTATTTGTTCTCGAAGAATGAGCAGGTGTTTGACCTGAAAAAGTTCAGCGTCGAGCAGCGAGGATCTCGCTTCTATCTTCTCTTTTGCGATCTCGATGCTAGCGACGCAGTGGTCGATCGCTTCTCGACTGAGGCTTTGAAAAACTGGTCTATCGACGCACCTGTACAATCTCGAGAGACAAACGAGCGTTCGTCTCACCGTAGGATACCACATGCCGTGAAGATCAGCCGGTGAATTAGCCATGTTACATTTTTGTCCAAGAGGCTCTAATCCCAGATGATTTCGCCCTACGATACTCTCTCCCCCGCTCGACCCCGTCAAGTAATCGTTCGACGAAACCGATATTTTCTTCATTCTCGTTTGTCGGTTTTCTTCCCTTATCGACTCGGCGATATCTTCCATCATTTTCAGCTTCTCCGGATACGCGAGATCCCCTGGTGACGGATTATAATTGAGCACATCCGTTTGGAGATAAATGTGCGCCCGGAAGACCAGCCTCTCGCGTACGTCGTGAAGGAGTTGAGTGCAAACGTTCCCAAAGCCTTGGAGAGGTTCCAAATTATTTTGAACGTGTTCCTCGAGCATCTCGATCCTCAGGATACAGCAAAGTTCGGCGAGGGTCTCGAGGTGATTTATATTGACGACGAACGGTCGAAGAAGGTCGTACAGCCAGGTGCAGAGACCCTCGAGATAAGATGCAAGAAAAGGTGAAGGTTTTGCAAAAAACTGATAAAACAAACGATGCTCGTCGACGGAGGCGTGCAGGAGGAGAGCACAAGCGTGTCTGACCAAAGTACAGTGGTCTCCGTTGTATCTATCTTTGACAGAACGTAAAGCTCCCTCCACACCGGGTCCCAAAACGCTCCCTCTGCGATTTAAATAATGTCTGTGACATTCACCGAGCAGCGAATCGTACTCGTCTCTCTTGTAGGATCTGGACTCGATCTGTTCTATAACTGGCCTGGCTTTGGGCAACATTGTTTGGAATCTCCCGTAAAAGAGAGCCAGAGTAGCGTCCGAACTGTCCATAGGGTCCGTCGTCCCTGTTCCCTCTTTAGGATTCGTTATACTCTCCGTTGCTTTGTCAAACAAATTGAACAAATAATTTCTCATCAAGTTCATCGCTTTGGATCTACAGTGCTTATATTTGACAAGATAAACTGCGCTTTCTTTGAAGCTTGGATTCTTCTCCATAAAATCTATGTTTGCGTCTATTTTGTTCAACAAGTCGGTGAACATTTCGCCGTTTGGAGATAGCGTCGGCGCTTCTAATTTTTCCATTATAACATCCACCTCTCGATAATACTTGACATATCGAGCTACATCCTCTGCTAATCTGTTCAAAATTCCCTGATCGGATATCAATTGCTCTGTCGCGTCGTGCAACGACGTTGTCTTGCCAGATACCAGCGCGTACTGCTTAGCCAACGTTGCAAAATCTTCCAACGCTTTTTCTATGTGCAAACAAACCTCGTGACATTCTTGTCTGCGTGATTTTAATTCTTCCAGATAAATAACGTATTTGGTGTCGCTGGACGATGCGTACTTACTCTCCAGGCTTGTATATTGTTGTAATAATTCTTGACAAGTCTCTATACCTTTTATCAAATTTGTCTCTTCCACGTCTGACTCTGCGAGCTTCGATTTTTCAGCGTTTTCATCAAGTTCGTCGAAACTCGTTATCTCTTGCTCCAAATTCGCGATTAAATCTCTCTGACGAGCGCTCAAAGGCGCTAAAGAATTTTGTCCAGAATCCCATTTTATCAGATTCCCAGAAACACTCTCTGCTTGCGACATTCTTCTACCGTTTATTTTTCTTCCAACCACTTGCTCAATTTCCACTTGTAATTATAATTGAGGATTGACTCTAACAGGAAACGTCATCATTTTTTGGATCTGTCGTCGAACTATATCATCGATTTGTATCGACAATTTATTTGTATTGTTAAAATATTCGTGTTGTACAATTATTACTCCGCTCAACTGTCATTTTATTATCTCACCGATCTTTTTTACAACAATTTAGAAAAAACAGACGTTTATACACATTTGAAGGTTAAGAAGCAATTGAAAACACGGAAAACACGTAGAAGTGATAGTTCGGGTAGTGACGTTTTACTAGCGCAGAGGCGCCACTGTCGCGCCGACTAGTCAGCCATAAACACTTTTAAAAAAGGGTCACAACAAACTCGTCGCGAGTTGTCACTTTTTTATCATCCTTTTATAAAAGAAGGACGAGATTGGTGTTTTTCCTCGAGACTCCGGCAATTACAGCATCTTTGGTTCTGACAAAATCAAAATAAGGTATACTTTTGAATTCGAGGTTACAAATAGCTTTTCCTTGATAAACAAAACTTAACATAACCTTTCTTTTTATCACAGTCTCGTTTACACAGACCGCTGCAAAGTGAATAAAATAAATTCATAAAAAATGGGCGAACGTTACAACATTCACAGCCAACTCGAACATTTGCAGTCGAAATATATTGGCACAGGTCACGCCGACACAACGAAATTCGAATGGATGGTTAATCAACACAGGGATTCGTGCAGCTCCTACATGGGACATCACGATCTTTTGAACGCTTTTGCTATCGCGGAGAATGAATCCAAGGCCAGAGTCAGGTTCAATATAATGGAAAAAATGTTGCAGCCTTGCGGACCACCTCCAGAAAAACCCGAAGACTGATAACTTTTTTATAATCCTTATTGGTAGAATCATTTGTACGAATACACGCATTTAAGTTGAACGACGCATTAAATATTTTTTCTATTAATCCCTACATGATCAGTGTTTTTTCAGCATACCATTCCAGTCGAGGGGGTCATTTTTGTTGAATGCATCTTTCGTTTGGTTTGGTCTCAATAAAAAAAAGTGCCGCCATGTAGAAAACAATGAAAAATTATGAAAATGAAAAAAAACAATTTTCCTGCCTTTGAGAAGAGGGTTTTGTAAATGAAAAATTCGCACATAAGAAAAGCACAG
The DNA here is from genome assembly GCA_013761285.1 of Campoletis sonorensis. Classification (NCBI taxonomy): domain Eukaryota; kingdom Metazoa; phylum Arthropoda; class Insecta; order Hymenoptera; family Ichneumonidae; genus Campoletis; species Campoletis sonorensis. The sequence goes on along the minus strand of JACEOJ010000105.1, from coordinate 788,878 downwards.
TAGTTTTTGGTGGGTAGCAAAATGTCAATAAATATGAAAGAAAAAATATACCGAATTTGAGAAATCCATTATAATTTCATGATATTTTTTGAAATCTCCATTTTAAATTGCTTTTTCAGTAAAAAATGTATGTTCCTGGTCTTCTGGAAGGATTATTTGCAGGAGTTTTTGGAGCGAGGTAACAAATTCTGCAGTTTACCCAAAGAATCGAGTTGCAAGTGGCGGAAAAAGACTCCAAGGATTAAATCAGATGATTTGTTTTTTTTTTTCTGAACACGTCGGTCTCAGTCGAGTGAATATATATTTATTCATTCGTTACAACACAGCCGGACTAAAATACTCATGTTAAGGATGTTTAACATAAATTTCTACAGCCAAGTATTGTTGAGTAAAAAATGTAACATTTCAATCATTTGTATAAAGTGAAAACATTCAGTCATCTTCAAGACGTCATCAAACTTGGTTTTCAACAATATCAAAAATTTATTGACTAATTGGACAAACAATTTTTCCAAGGATGGCTGTGACTCTAGATAAATGTAAACTAACAAACAATATAAAATGTTTAGCTGTGAATATACGTGTGAAGCATTATTGAAGATGGAACGATATCGAGGCTTTGTATTATTATCACTTCGTGTACGAGAATCGTTGTTACGAAATATTGGCTAAATGTTTTCGATTGGATTACATTATTTTGGCAATTTTATTGTTTTATTTGTATATGATGAATAAGCTCGCTATTCAATGGACGAATATCTAAAGTCTACTCGTCGTTCCTGTATATTTTAATCGTTCAAAAGGATAATCGATCGGTTATTATGACGAGACTCGTTGTTCTACCGAGGCTTATCTCCTGGCAAGAAATAACGAGATAAATGATATGAGAATCGTACAAAAATTCTCTTCGCTTATCCCTCAACCGGAAGATTCGCCCGTACGTTCGTAAAAAAGTAAATAGGGACTGGCGAAAAGTACATTAGTCAGCGATGTGTTCTCGATCGTCGTGTCCGATGTATAAATCCATTGGCCTTCACGGTTTCCACGTCTGTAGCACACAAAATGTCCAGCATCGACGGGACCTCGATGCTCCACAACCGCATCTAATCTGTATTTGTGCTTTCCACCAGTTTCTTCCAACGTCACTCCATTCGCAGGAAATATCGATCGGGTTCCAACAGCCTGTTATTTTTCAATGTTTATTTAATTTCGTCGATTTTTGACCAATTAATTTATTCATTCAAAATTCATTAAGTTTCCAAAGGAATCGATTGTTTTATTCTGTTCAAATATTCACAGATAGAGAAAATTAATTCAAAAAAAAGGCTAGAATTTTTACCTGAGAATTCCGTTTCGTTGCTCCGGTAAAAGTAAATGGATCGAGTATCAAAATTTCCGGAAATATAACCGGATCGTCGCGCTTTATCGGAATTCCAGAATCACTCCAAGTGGTACGAGGGATGTGAAGACACAAGCACCGGGGTAATTTTCCAAGTGTAAGAGTCTTGATTGCGGCACATCGTGATGAACAACCGTCGCATTCGACGTTATGAATTATTTCGCTCGCTACCAGACGAGCTAGGAGTTCGCCCAGTGTGTGGCGATTCCACCTCAAAGTAGGCGCTTCCAGGGGAGGTAGAGGCAAAGAGACGCTTTCCAGTTTGTCGTAACGTACCGGTGACTGCAATAAAAATCGGGATCAAATTTTATTGTCGAAACGTTTATGATTTTGTGAGAAATACCAACAACAAAAATGTGTTTTTCATTAGATTTTCAACTCGACATTAGTTTTCGATCGAAGAAGATTTTTAAACATTTTTTAATTGATACAAAAGCGATGTCAAAAATCAGACGATCCGATAATAATTTGTTGTTGGTCGAACCGTCAGCGGCATTTTTAAATAAATAGTTTGAAGAGCTTAATTTAATAAATGGAAATAACTTTACCACAATAATTGTGGATTTTAAAGATTTTTAATGTCATAAGTACAAGGATAATTTGAAGTTGAAAAAAATGTTTTGTTTTTTTTTACTCTTCTATTAAACAGAAGAATAAATTTAGCCAGATTAATAGAAATTAAAATGCTCACGTATCGAAATTTTTCAAGAAATTCTGAGATACACTCACTTTCCACTTGCAATTTGTACATTGCAGTTGGCTGGTTAACAGTCCAGAGAACGGATGCTGCGTCTCGTTGGTGATAACCGAGAGACTCGAGCGGGGAATCGTTTTCAACCAACTCCAAGGCCCCGAGGTGGTTCCGCCCTCCGTTATCTCCTCGTTGAATATCGTTTCTGCCGATCGGGCGATTATGACACCAGGTGGTTCGTTCTTTTTGGTCTTTTTACCCCGTGAATTTTCTTCCATTTGGGCAATGTCGTTGCAAGAAACGCTGCGGAGCCCCAATGAATCAACTGACAGTTTTTCGTCCTTGCCTTTTGGTAGAGCATCTGAGAGACAACCTTTCTGCAAAGTTAAACTTCTATTTATTCGAATGAAGAATTTCTAGAAAATATATTTATGTCGCGGATCATAGTGGTCCTTGCTCACTCATTTTTATTTTGGAGATTTGATATAAACAGAGGAATAATGAAATAGAAGTTAACAAAAGAATTCGGAATTGAATAGACGTTTCTTTCCAATTGATTTCGTGAAATAATTCGTGAAGTTTCATTTTCGTATTAAGGAGGTTCGATCGTTTCTCATGCGTTTGATAAATTCCAAGTTTAATTGTTTAAAATTCGTATGAATCTTCTGAACAGTCATATTCAACTGTGGGTAAAATTTGAGGAAGTTTGACCGTTGAGAAATCGAGTTATTAGTTGTGAAATATCATATTTTTTCGTAACTTCCCATAAAACCTCGTGTTAAAGTTGCGGTTTTAAACACTGAATATCTCGATTACCAGACGGTGAAACCTTGTCAAATTTTTAACAAATTATAATACGACGCTCAAGAAGATTCACTCAAAATTTCAAAAAACTGTCTTGGAAAAATTGTATTTGATCATTTTGCCGTTACTTTTTATTTACTATTACGATTATGGCGATAGAAACTCGTTAAAAAATTGAATAAGAGGTTGATCATGCATCTCACACAAAAAATATCCAACAAAAATATATTTATTTTCTTTATTATATTCAAAGACTCAATGAAACTGCACTTGCGTACCCTTTTAGTGGGAGATTGACTCTCGGATCTGAGAGCACTGAGAATCACGTGGAAAAGCTCGTGAGCATCCTGATGCCCGGGGCCAAAACGCCAAGACTCTCCGAGAGAGGTGATGACCTCTATGGGGGCAATATCGCCATAAAGGTCATCGTCCAATCCGTTTATCTCTGCAGAACGGGGAAAACGAGTGAATTTGCTTTTTCTTTTCTGCTATTGTTTTGTTCAACTCTGAGGACTTACTGTCAAGAATGGAGGCGAGATTGCTGGTAAAACTGGAAGCGTCGGAACATTGGCGCCTTGTGTCCAGCCAACTTTTGAAAACGGAAACTGCAGCAAAAGACTGCAGTAGAGAATTGAGAAAACAGGTGTGCCCTAAATTGGTTATTCCCGCAACCTGACCTGAAAATATAATTTTTTTCTTCAAAATTGCCCGCTAGTTCGGCAGCTACATCAAAAAAACGATCAATCGTTCCAAAAGAATATATTTTTGCATGCAAACGTCGTCTGCTTTTGGAAAAAAAACGAAATAGTTTCGATTTTAATGATAATAATAATTTTTTAACTGTTGATAATAATTTGTTAATTTGTAGGTCCAAAAACTCGTCTCATCGGAAAATTGGAATTTTTATTTGGTTTTATTTCTGGTAGAAATTGCACGAACTGTGATTATATTGCAAAAAAATTATACGATTTCATTTGCAACGTTTAACTCGATCGAAAAATGATTTACCTCTTCTTCTGGGTTTAGGTGACGGTCCCCAAAGGACAAAAGCACCGATCCCAAGAGCAAAACCGACACCCGCAAACATCGCTACTCTCTCAACATCCATTGTTGACTATTAGCGGTTTTTGAATATTTCTCGATCAAATATTATTTATTGATTAAAGGTAACCTTTAGATTCCACCGATTTCCACTGATGAATTATTTTCAAAAGTATCAACTTCATATTGGCACCAAACTTATCATAACCCGTGAACAATGACCCCTTCCCTGTTTGATTACTGTTGACGAGTTTGTTTATTTAAATCCGAACAGTAGAGTGCGGTCTCTGGAAAGAAGAGAATTGTGGTTCTAATTTCGAGCGACAAATAACCTTTTAAACAGAAACTCTTTTTTTTTCCGTGCTTGTGACAACAGGTGTATTTTATTTTGTGTTTATCGTGCACTTTTTTTTTTAAAACACATCGAACTTTATGAATAAATTTCGTACATAAGACAGATTCGGTGAGTGCAATTCCACCGATCACACATGATCTTATAGGCAGGGGCACAGGGGTGTCCAGGTATCTCAATGCTTCTGGAATAGGGCTCGTTTGGCAGTTCCCGAAACGCTTCTGATTGGTCGAGCGGATCGGGAACTCAATTCCTCTACCAACCACATAAAAAATGCTTCAGTGTGTTAATCCGTTGGCATCACTAGGTGTCGGGTAGGGCTAGGTCGCCGCCAAGATATACAACAACATCGTTTATTTCTCTCAATCTCATTGATTCGGATCCTGAATATACAAATATTCATAAAATCCTAAAAATTTCATAAATCCTAGAAATAAATATTCGTTCATCCGATCGGAATAAAAATGGATGAGCCCATGCAAGACGATGGCAAAAATAGGGTGATTCATTTTTCAAGAGTAAAAATAAACAAACAAAATAAATTTGTAAATGAAATGAATGACGACATTAGAACTCCAAGAAATAATACTTGAAGAAAAAAAAAAAAAAATTGTTTTCCTAAAAATGGCAGAGATTTGACTCGTAAAATCAGGATTCTTTCTATTTTTGTTATCTTTTTCGAACTTTAAAAAATAAAGAAATGACGTTTCGACTGAAAAACGGCTTAACGAAGACTAAATAATCGAGAAAAGTCTCAGTTTTTTTATTTATACTTTTTGAGCGCATGCGTAAGTCTCATGAGATTTTCGCTCGTTTATTTCTTCTATTATCGCGTTTTATTTTCCCTCATTTAAATATATAGAGCAACATTTTTCAAAACCTTTGTTACATCAGCTCGAAGTTCCACTCGCGACACTTCGTACTGTGAAAAATTTTGCCCTAAAAAGTCGTTGATTGTTCGTTCCACTTTGCTGCGATTTCATCGAATATTGAAACATCAAAAATGTATTTACGTAAGTGTTTAAAAGCTGATACAATTACATTTACTCGCACCGCGACAGCCGCTTCTGTGGAAGTCTTCCTAAAATCCAAATCCTCACAAAAATTGAAGAAAGAACGGTTTTCAAAGTACCACCTTCGAAAAATTGTCTCCTAAATGAATTTTTCGTCACAGAAAGCCTCAAAAAAAGTGAAAAGAGAGACCGCTCTGAAGAACTCATCAAAATTATTAAAGAATCCTGAATCGTCCATTTCCATGAATAATTGAACTTTCTTTCACTTTTCTTCAAAAATCTATTCACTTTATAATTTTATGAAATTTTTAAAATAACATTTCGGTAGTTTCTTTGCTGGGAATTTTGAGCCTGCACAGCATCGTAGCAAGTGTCAGCGTTCAAGCATCATTCAATGATGATACAAATATTGGGCTGTTTCCACGTAGAAAATATGGAGCGGACGAACCGTTGAGACGCCGTGGACGCAGCCCTACGGTGTATGGTGTTTATCCCTCCGCCCGACGTTTGTTCCCGGTAAACTCACAATTTATTTAAATATTTCATGACGAAATGCTATTAAAATGATGATAATTATGACAATTATTGAGATGAAATCGCTATATTTATAAAACTGAACTGGTAAATTGTGTTGGGCCGCTTTTCACGCGAAAACCACTGAACCAATTTTGATAAATCTTTCACAAGAATGAAGCCCATGAATCAGAATAGGTTGTAGGCCGTATTACATTCCGATAAATTATTTATTCAGGGAAGGCCATGCGAGAAATTCAATTTTTCATCATTTCTTTTACGCCAAAATTTCTCATGTTATTGAAAAAAGAGTATAAATGAAAAACACTAATTCCAAATTCGACGATAATGAGCGGTGGCTGGGGTCCCAGCTTTAAATGGAATAAAATTCACAGTAATTTTCGTCAATTTGTCAAAACTTTGTAGATTTCAGTTTTATTGCTATTGCTTATTTCTATATACGAAAAAAAATAAATGAATACGCTCGTTTTTCAACAGATTTATTTTGACGAAAAACCTCGGGGTTCAATCAATGACTTTTCCCAGTAAACATAAATTATTGCCATGGATTCGAATCGACGTTTTTTTTCTTCCACCCAATTGAACTGAAAATTGCATGAATATCATTTTCCCCGCAGAATGAGATTGATCAAAGGTTTTCTCCCAATTTCGTTGTCTCTCCACTCGGTTTATTTATGAGTTTGACCATGACATCGTATGGAGCGAAAAACAGAACTGAAGAACTTTTCGAAGATATGTACATTACATCATCGGACAGTGTTGGAATGCAGACATTGATGGATGACTTGGCTGTGAGTGTCGATGATCAATAAAAATATTAACAATTTCCCTAGAAACTGATTTTAGATCAAGAACTTTCTTTCATTCCTCGCATGGTATGTACAAAGTGTAAAAAAAAGACATCGAAGAAGACAGAAAATGTTGAAATTAATCGAATTAATAAATTCGATTTTTCGATTCGATTCAGAAATCGAAAAAATAAAAATTAAAAAAAAAATTAAAAAAAGTAAAAAAAAAGAATTAAATAAATTAAAAAATTTGATTCGTATTTGATGATTTTTTTCGAATTTTTCAAACTGAATCTTTTATCTGGCAAAACTTGTTCAATTTCTATTTGAATTCTCATAAATATTAATTGTTGGAGGTGCAATACGTTTATTTTGAATGTTAAACTAATGTAAATATTTGTTTATCATCTTAATTTCTCAAGCTGGAGGAGAAATTATCGTTTAAAAAAAATCAAAAAATATTCAGACGTTTGACAAGGAAACTGTTCAACTTAAAATTAATTGCAGAATTACAAAGATGAAGATTTGCGAGTGTCAAACGGATTATTCTTTTCTCAAAAAGTTGAGATTAAGCCTGAATTCATTAACGTCGCTGAGAAAACTTTCCGTTCGTCAGTACAAAAAGTCGATTACGAGAATGCGAAAGAATCGAACGATATTTTAAGCGGATGGTGCGCAAGTCAGACAAACAATCGTTTAAAAAATTCTATGGATTCAGGTAAAATTGTTTCTGTGTCTTGTTGTCTCGCGCGCAAAAAAAAGGTCGCAAATGTGATTTTTTATCGCAGGGAATGTTGCTGGAAATGAGATCGTAGATATTATGAACACGGTTTACTATAAAGGCTCGTGGTTGCACAAATTCAACGTTCAGGACACGAAACAACGTCCGTTTTACGTGACTGGTGAACCGGAAAAACAATTGCCTAGTATGGCTATAGAAGGATTTTTCCGTTACGGAAAACTTCCGAAAATTCATTCGACGTTCGTTGAACTTCCATTCAAAGTAAATTAATTTTTGTCAATTTAAACAAAAATTCGGATATAAATTCGTTGATAGGATTGAAGAAAAGAAAATATACAATATCATTTCTTTTAGACAAAAGATAATGCTCACAATATGAGCATGTTCATCATACTTCCAGAAAAAAGGGATGATTTTGATGAACTCGTGGGTAGTACCAATGATGCTTATCGTCTTATTCCCGATATCGGCAGTGGAAATGTCGAAAAGGTTTACATCGAGCTACCAAAATTCAGAATTGCAAGCAAAGTGGACTTCAGAGACTCTGTGGAAGGAATAGAAGTACACGAATCCACCAAATTCATTTTATTTTATCATCACACCTTCATTTTTTTATTATTTTTCTATTTTTTTTTATTTAGTACTTTCATTTTTCGAATAGAAGATGAAAAATTGTAGCGAAAATGTTCATTATTCTTTTCGCAGAATCTCTATCAGCCACCAATGAACACATTGTTCAATCCACTCAGGGCAAACTTCCATGGACTCACCGAACATCCTAGAATGGCTCTCCTCGAAATCGTACAAAACAGTGTTATAGAAGTCAATGAAGAAGGTAGCGAGGCTGCATCAGCGATGGGTGAGAACTTTTAGTTGATGATTTTTTCCCTTTCTATTTTCCTTTATTTATTATTAGCTCGAGGACCAAAGGAAACTGTGAAAAGCTGACACTTTGTGAGGGCAAAATCATGAAATACAATTTTCCCAAGATCATTTTTTCTAATTTTGCGTTAATCTTCTCGAGCGTCGTATTATAATGTGTTAAAAATTTGAGAAGGTTTCAACGTCTGGTAATCGAGATATTCAGTGTTTAAAATCGCAACTTTAATACGAGGTCTTACGGGAAGTTACGAAAAAACGACGATATTTTACAACTAATAACTCGATTTCTAAACGGTCAAACTCCCTCAAATTTTACCCACAGTTGAGTATGACTGTTCAGAAGATTCATACGAATTTTGAACAATTAAACTTGGAATTTATCGAACGCATGAGAAACAATTGAACCTCCTTAATACGAAAATGAAACTTCATGAATGATTTCACGAAATCAATTTGAAAGAAACGTCTATTCAATTCCGAATTCTTTCGTTAACTTCTATTTCATTATTCCTCTGTTTATATCAATGAGAAACGATTGAACGTTTGAAACATTCTTAGAATAAACAAAAACTATTTCTGGTCCATAAGAATTGTTTATATTCGTTGTCTTAAGTATATTATCGGTTTGTGTTTCATTCGCAACGCGTTGGTGGTGCTGAAGGATGCAATGAAAACGTAGATTTCTCGTCTGCCACACCAACTGGTAAGAATTTCCATCACTTTTACATGGATTGATTTTTTTTTTCAATTTCAAACTGTTACCAATTCAATATTTAAATCCAACTGAAAATAAAATTCATCGGTATGTCCGATTCTTTTTTTTTCAGCTCCGATTGGTTCTACGCCCACGAAAAACTTTACTTCGTTCATCGTTGACCATCCCTTCTGTGCTAGCATCGTTGTACCACTCCCCGATCTTTTGGAAGTTTCTTTCGGATGTTTCAACGGTTGAGAAGATAACATTTTTGTCATATTTCAGCTGGAGCTTAAGCTTCACTTACTTATTCGCGTTAAAATGTTTCGAATTATAAAAAAAATTATTTCACCTTCTCGCTCCTTGAATTTTCGTGGTAATAAAATAATAATAATAATAATAATAATAATCTCTTCCTTTCTCGAAAGGAAGAAAGAGGAAAAGAAGGAAAAAAAGATAATAAAAATAAAAATAATAATAATGATGTGTCATTTCGCAATAATTGATTAATTATTTGTTCGAATTGTGTGGTTAAATAAACTATTGAAATTCTCGGAGTATTTGCATTTCTCTCATTAAAAAAATAATGCATTACTTACATTACACAATGTTCGGCTCGATAACAAAATTTTGTTCGGGGCTACAATCATTTCTGAATTTATTCAAACTATGAATGCCTTTCGAAATATTTTTCCAGTCTCTCACACACAAGTCAACGTTTACCAGTTTCAAATCTACAAAATATATTTAAAAAACTTTGTTTCGATGTGCTGACATTTTTTATCGTAATAAAATCAATGAAATCGATTAATTGCATCGATGTCTTGACGGAAGGAAGGATATCGATGCAATTTTTGGAATTTGGGATTGTTTTGGAAGTTCATTCAATTATTAAGTTCGTAATTTTCTGAGCTTATTTTCCGGAAATGATGAAGCGAAAAATGATCGTGAAGGTTAATTTTCAGACAGAAGGTAAAATGGAAGCTTGAATTTTCTAGTTTTTGAATCTCTGTTTCTGAAACGATGATTTTTTTTTTTGGAAAGGGCCGTTCTGAGTTACAGTGAGTTGGGAAAAACATAATTAAAACTTTGTCAATCGATTTTGATTTTTGAAAAATCGATTTCGTGATTTTTTTCGATCGTCAGCTTCAAATCGTTTTATCAATTCAATTTCTGTGGGACCGTTATCGAAGCAAGAAATTTAATTTTTATTTCGATTGTCTAAAATTCCGTAACTGAGTAATAGCCGATCGGGGAGCTTTGAGGCGGTATTGGAAATCCGAAAAATCGTTTCATGTCGGCATCAGAGGCTATCGTTGGCAATGTAAATGCCACAACAACATTTTTCTCGGCTATAAGGAACCTCTTATCGATGCATCCACACGAATAATGAGACTCTCGAATCGTGAGAAAAAAAATACATTTTAACGATCAAATACATTTTCACTACCGAGATGACCTCTAATAACGATGAATTCTTGCAAATAATCACAGCTCATAATGCAACCATAAGAAAATAGGAAAACAAACGACTACGACACGTGTCACGAGAGTAATTTTTGCGTTACTGTTTCTTGTCGCCCACGTCAGTGGAGCGTGATTTTTTATTCGTTTATCTTTTAATGCTTTTTTCGTGCTCTAGCCTATCGTCTTCATGTAGGTTTAATTAGATTTTCTTTGGATCATGTGTTAAGTCAACTCGAAATATCATGCAAGACACTTTGGACCGTGAGCAATAATTCTCTGAAAAGTCAGTAATTTTTTGTTTTATTTTGGTAGAATTTCATCCGAAAATCCAAAATGCATTTCCGTAAGTGACAGTCAAGCTCTTTGCAAAATTTCTGAATAATATCCCTTCATCAATATTGACTTTGTTTTATTTTTATTCCTGTTCATTTTTTAATTAGTTTCATTACTGGGCTTATTGATCCTCAACGTCATCGGAGCAAGTGCTGATCAACTGTCATTCAACAGTTCTCCATCGATTGAACGAAGACAAGATGATTACAGATCTAAAGTGCCATCATATGTGATAGAGCAGACAAAACTACGAGCATCGTTAGCAGAAGTTTCGTTCTCGAGCAAATTGACCCCGGTATAATTATAAAATTGTACACCAAATTAAATCGCTTCAACTGTTGAATACTTTGGCTACTTTGGATCGTTGCCAAATAGATGTGAACTTTATCTTACGATTTTTTTTTTTTCACTAATTGCCTGCGTTAAGAATAGACGAATCGTAAATTATTGAAATAAAATATTGTTTCTCTCGTAGGGCGTTGCCGAAACGGAGTCGTCCAATTACGTTTTTTCTCCACTTAGCAGCTATCTAAGTTTGCATATGGCAGCGTATGGAGCAAGGGCAGCCACTGAAGAAACGTTAGAAAAATCTTTCGGACTCAAAACTCATGTTCTCGATTTTAAATATGGATTGCCGGCATTGATCGATGACTCGAATGTGAGTTTCGATCTTTAAAAGTATCAACAATTTCGAACCGAACCGTTTTTGAATTTCTGATTCTTCAAATCTTGATAATTTACCCAAAAAGTGATTATTTGCAGATTTTTGTCTTTTAATCATTTTTTTTTACACTTTCCAAGTTCTATGAATGGTCTACAGATTAATTTATTTAATTGCTTCATTTTTCCCCAGAAATGTGACTTTTCAAAGGCGTGAGATTTTTTCAATATCGTTGCTTAACATAAACTTTTTGTTTCTCTGTTGCTTCCGCTGAGCTGAAGAAGATGTTTTATATTTTACAAATGTTTAGGATATTAACATTTTTTTCCGTTGTAATATTTGTTATTACACGTACAAGGAACGATTAAACTGTGTATGTATTGCAGTATAACGAAGGAGTTCAGCTGAGTGTAGCCAACAGCGTAGTCGTTTCTTCAAAACTTCAAATTCAACCTGAATTCAGTGAAATCATTTCGCAAAGATTTCTCGCAACAGTACAGACAGTCGATCTTGAGGAATCAAACGAAGCGAACAATGAAAAAATTGGATTAGGTAATAACCAGTCCAGCAATCGTATTATCAGCTGATATGATATTGTTTTTTTTTTTTTTTTTTTTCAATTTGAAAAAACCTAGCAAAGGAATTGTTTATTTTTATTAAAGGGAATGTTCCGGCTGATGGGATCGCATTGTGCATGATGAACAATGTGACTTTCAAGGGCCAATGGATGCAAAAATTCGACGTCCGAGGAACGAAACAGCGTACTTTTTACGTTGATGGTGTAACGGAAAAAAAAATCCCAACGATGAGTATAGAAGGATTTTTCCTCCATGGAGAATTGCCGACATTGGACGCTGCGTTTGTTCAACTTCCATTCAGAGTAAATTGATTTTTTATCAGAGAAAAATAATTTAAAAAAATAAAAAAGAATTACGTATTTCTCGCAGTTCAAAATTTCAAGGAAATTTCTATGTTGCACAAAAATTTTTCAATTTTTTCTTACCAGAAAACTAAATGTCTAAAAAAATTCATTCTTTTTTACAAATTTCATTTCGCAATAATTCCTCCAATATTTTCTCAACAAAAAGCTAAGTCTGAAAAAATTTAGAGATCGTCACAACATTGAAAAATAATAAGCAAGTATCATTGAATCCTTTTCATATCCTTTTGGCACAACTTGATCGAAAAAGCTGCTGGGTTGAAAATGTCACATTACAGCTGTTTGCATTAAAAAAAAATTGTTGACAGCTGAAATTTTGTGCTATCATGATGTTTACTTTAATGTTATTTAACAAAATCACGTCAGCCATGGAATTAATGCGCGCCAAGCGCTTTACTCATTCGTCTGATCGACTGATTAAAATTAATCGATACTATTGGAAAAGAAAAAAAAAAAAAAACAACAACAAAATCAACTGTTTTTTCGTAGATGACAAAGAAGATCCACAACATGAGCATGATAATCATAGTCCCAAAAGCGCGAGACGGTGTTGTCAATATTGAAAAGAATTTCGGTCAATTTACGGTTCAAAACCTTGTTAAGAACGGTAATGTCGATAAAATCTACATGGAGCTACCAAAAGTGAGAATTTCAAGCAAAATCGACATCAAAGAAGCCGTCTCACGTGTAAGTGCACGACTGCTGTACAATTTTTTGTAATTTCTTTCGTATTTAGATTTTACTGATAAAGAAAGAAATTTTGTTATTGAATATGTTCACTGTCCATTCGACAGGTTCCAGGTTTGGACATAGACAGTTTGTTCGATTCGCAAAAAGCTAACTTCACTGGAATTACCGAGGATATTCCAATTTTTCCCAACCGTGTCGTACAAAACAGCATTATAGAAATCGATGAAGAAGGCTGCGAGGCTGTAGCAACGATGGGTAAGAATTTTTCATTTTTTGATCTGACACTGCGTATTAACGCTTTGAACCTACTTTACACGTAATTCACCAAGTTTCATGTTCCTGTGAGACCCCGAGGGTGCTATACCCTCAGCCATTTTTTCCTGATACACGCATTATTCGCAAAAAGGCCAAGAGAAATAAAAATGTCGATGGCTAAACGATCACCCAACCAAGAACCAACCTCGTCCAAGGCTGTTTAGCTTTCTGCATTTAAAATATGATCATGTTCAATTCGCAATTTGTCGCATTTTCCGTAGGACACGATGAAGCGGAAGAAACAAAGGACGCAACACCACCTCGTAAGAATTTTGAATGTTTATTACTTAAAATGTGTTTTTTTTTTTCATTCTCAACTTTATGATCAAAATTTTCAATTGAAAATTAAGTTATTGACTACTCTTATGAATGTTGAGTTAAAAACAAATAATGTCTTGTTCCTCTTTTTTACAGCTCTTGGTTCTACTCCGTCATCAAACTATCCTTCAATCATCGCTGACCATCCCTTCTATGCTTTAATCGTTTCACAGAATGAAGCACTTCACAGGGGATGGGAACCTCTGCAAGTCTTCACTGTTCGCTTTAACGGTTAAAAAAGGAACAATCTTCTTTTTGCGCTCCTGGATTTAAATCTGCATTTAAAAGCTTAAATTAATCGAAACATAATTCACATGAAAATGTTTTGAAACACGACAGAATGTGCATGGTCCCATGGCTATTAATGTTATACTTGTTAAATTGATTGAATAATAAATACAATTGTGCAACGATGTATCATATGTCGTTATTTTTTTTTATCCCCTGGCAGTTTCAAATTGAAAAGGGCAAGACGATCTATAAAATTGAAAAAAACATATGAATATAGTTTTTCTCTAATTGACAATTCTGAGAAACCAAAATTTTTATATCTCGAATCGTAGAAAAAGTTTAAGGTTTGCATCAATTTTGTAAATAAATGTTTGTTCTGCATAATGTGTGAGAAACTTCAACTTCATCTTCTTACAATTTTGAAAAATAATTCCAACAGAATTTTGTATTCGTGATCCAAAAGTCCCAAATTGAAAAAAAGCTCGATTTTTCACAGAAAACTTGTTTTATTAGAATACAAAAAAAGCTCGCGAAATATCAAAAAAATAAAAAAAAGACATTTTTCCCACTTCGGTCGTATTTATTTTTCACGAGTATGACGAATGAATTGTCGAGAAATCTGCATGAATTCCGAGAATTTCGAATCGTGGGAACAAAAATTGAAAAAAGTAAATCGATATGAAACTCGACTCGAAAGTGTTTTTTTTTTTCGAATCACTCTTGCTACAAATATATGGAAATTCATACAATAATCTACATTTTAATAGTTTCGTGTTAAAATAGATTTCTACTACTTACGACGCTATCAAATATCGAGGAATTCGTACGAAAATTTGCACATGCATCGTTGATAAGAAAACAGAAAAACAAACGACTGACAGGTTCTACTAAAGAATTGACTGGCACAATTATTGGTTCATATCACCATAATCCTTCTTCTCGGAAACGTTAGTGGCGCGTGATTTTTTATTCGTTTTTTTCTAGTGCTTTTAATGTAGGTATAAAAGAATTTTTCTTGAATTTTGTGGTACATCAACTCGAAGTTTCGCCCACAACACTTCAGAAAATCGCATTAGAAACCATATTAAAAAATCCAAAATGCGTTTACGTAAGTAACAATCAATATTGTTCCATAGTTTTTTCAAAATATTAGTTCATCAATATTAAGGAGGATCGATCGTTCCCCACGCGTTCGATAAAATTCAAGTTTAATTGTTTGAAATTCGTATGAATCTTCTTAACAATCATACTCAACTGTGGATAAAATTTGAGGAAGTTTGACCGTTTAGAAATCGAGTTATTAGTTGTGAAATATCATTTTTTTTCGTAACTTCCCATAAAACCTCGTGTTAAAGTTGCCATTTTAAACACTAAATATCTCGATTACCAGACGGTGAAACCTTCTCAAATTTTTAACACATTATAATACGACGCTCAAGAAGATTCACTCAAAATTTCAAAAAACTATCTTGGAAAAATTGTATTTGATCATTTTGCCGTTACTTTGTATGAATTATGGTGATTATGGGGATAGAACCTCATTAACTTTGTTTCATTTTTTCATTTCTATTAAAAAGTGTCCTTTTTAATAATAACTTGACATACTTTTGAAACGTTGTAAACTAGTTTCATTCCTGAGCATCTTGATTCTGAACATTATCGGAGCAAGTACTATTCGACTATCAACCAGCGGTTCTCCATTTAGAAACCAAAATGTGGATCGCATTCGATCGCCATTACGTGCGCCAGGTATGGACGCGATAAGAATATTGGCAGCAGAAGAGACGTTCTCGAGCAAATTGAAGCAGGTATAATCATAAAACCAGACAAAAAATCAACTCGCTTCAACTGTTGAATACTTTGGCAACTTTAAATCGTTGCCAAATAGATGTGAACTTTCTCTTACGATTTTTCTTTTTTCACTAATTGCATGCATTGAGAATAAACTAATCGTAAAACGTCGAAAAAAAATATTGTTTCTCTCGTAGGGCATTGCCGAAACGGAGTTTTCGAGTTACGTTTTTTCTCCGTTTAGCAGTTTCCTAAGTTTTTATATGGCACGGCATGGAGCAAGAGGATCTACTGAAAGAACTTTAAAGAATTCTCTTGGTCTTGAAACTTCTGAGGCCGCATTATCCTTTGGATTGCCGACATTGGTCGGAGACCCGATTGTGAGTTTTGATGTTAAACAGTATCGACAATTTCTCAACGAACCATTTTTCGATTAACAATTCTTATTTATTGCTCACGTCATGGCATAACTATTTTTTTCTCATTAATGTGATCGTGTTATACTTGGTCTTTCAATTATTGATTTTTTCTTTTCTATATTTTGAAAATGTAGGATTGATCGATATGGATTAACTTCATTAACTGCTTCATTTTTCCCCAGAAATATGACTTTTTAGAGGCGTGTGACTTTTTTAACACCGTTAATTGACGCGTAAACTCTTTGTTTCTATGTTGATTCCGTTAAGCTCGAAAAGATAATTCATATTTTACAAAAATTGAGGATATTTCAATTTTGTTTCATAGTAATCTTTGTTATTATACGTGTACAAGGAACGATTAAACCGAACATTTATTGCAGAATTTCAGAGAAGTTGAGCTGAGGGTAGCCAACAGCTTATTTCTTTCTTCACAACTTCACATTCAACCTAAATTCATGGAAATCATCACGGATAGATTTCTTGCAACAGTGCAGAAAGTCGATTTCGAGAAAATAAATGAAACGAATAATATGATTACTGAATGGGGCAAAAACCAGACGAACAATCGTATTATTAATTCAGGTAATATCGATTACTTTTATTTGAAAAAACCTTGCAAAGCATTTTTTTTTCTTTTATTATAGGGAATGTCACGACTGATGCGGTTTTATGTCTCATGAACGCGGTAACCTTCAAGGGCACCTGGCTGCAAAAATTCGACGTCCTACAAACGAAAAAACGTACCTTTTACGTCAATGGTGTAACGGAAAAACAAGTGCCAACCATGGGTATAGAAGGATTTTTCCTACATGGAGAACTTCCAAAAATCGACGCCACGTTTGTTGAACTTCCATTCAAGGTAAAATAATTATTTATTGTAAAAACCTATGTGATTAAAAAAAAAAAAAAAACAATCGTCAGTGGAGCAGATGAACGAAGTTTTTGTGTTAGAGTACAGTTCATTATTCAAGTACTGAATTTTAATGAGTTTTCAAGTTAATAAACTGACATCTTGATATTGATTATTGATTATCGATACTTAACTGATCATTGACATTGGTTTGATGTAATTTCACAAGATACCGTATAAAAAAAAAAGAATATTAACTGTTTCTTTGTAGACGAGAAACAACGGTCACAACATGAGCATGATAGTCGTACTCCCAAAAGCGCGTAACGGTGTTGTCGATATCGTGAAGTATTGTGACCTATCAACCGTCGAAAACTTCATTGCGAACGGTAGGGTCGACAAAATCTACATCGAGCTACCGAAATTCAAAATTTCAAGCACAATCGACCTCAAAGAAGGCATGGCACGGGTAAGTGCACTGCTGTACATTTTTTCTAATTTCTCGAGTATTTGGACTTTACTGACAAAGAAAGAAATTTTTTTATTGAATATGTTCACTGTCCATTCTACAGGTTCCAGGTTTGGACATCAACAGTTTGTTCGATCCGCGCAAAGCTAACTTCACTGGAATTACCGAGGATATTCCAATTTTTTTCAACCGTGTCGTACAAAACAGCATTATAGAAATCGATGAAGAAGGCTGTGAGGCTGTCGCAACGACGGGTAAGAATTTTCATTTTTTGTTCTGACACTGCGTATTATCGCTTTGAACCTACTTTACACGTAATTCACCAAGTTCCATGTTCCTGTGAGACCCCGAGGGTGCTATACCCTCAGCCATTTTTTCCTGATACACGCATTATTCGCAAAAAGGCCAACAGAAATAAAAATGTCGACGGCTAAACGATCACCCAACCAAGTACCAGCCTCGTCCAAAGCTGTTTAACTTTGTTTATTTAAAGTATGATTATGTTCAATTCGCAATTTGTTGCATTTTCCGAAGGACACAATCAAGCGGAAGGAACAAAGGACGCAATACCACCTCGTAAGAATTTTGAATGTTTATTACTTAAAACGTGTGTTTTTTTTTCATTCTCAACTTTATGATCAAAATTTTCAATTGAAAATTAAGTTATTGACTAATCTTATGAATGTTGTGTTGAAAACAAATAACGTCTTGTTCCTCTTTTTTACAGCTCTTGGTTCTACTCCGTCATCAAACTATCCTTCAATCATCGCCGACCATCCTTTCTACGCTATGATCTTCACAAAAACTCAGCTTCTTGACTGGAACATAAAACTTCAGCAAATATTCACCGTCCGCTTTAACGGTTAGAAAAAGAAAAATCTACATTTTGCACTCCAGAATTCGAAGCTGCATTAAAAACTTCAATTCAACGGAACATAAAATAAATAAAAACGCTTTGAAAGTCAAAAAAATATGTATTGTCCTATTGCTATTTTAATTACAGCTGTAAAACTCTTAAGTTGCTTAAGTTGTTCTTAAGTTATTGCGAAATACAGTTGTGTGAAGGTTTTTTAAACATTGTTATTTCTCCTTAATCCCTGTGGCGTTTCAATTTGAAAATTTCAAGACAATCTAAAAACTGGACGAAAACACGTGAATTGGTTTTTTCTCTGATTGACATTTACGAGGAACTAAAAGTTTTAAACCTACAGTCGTAGAAAAAGATTAAGATCTTCGTCCTGTTTGTAAATAAATGTTTACTCAACGAATTTCAACACAAGTTGACATTTGTAATCCAAAAGTTTCAAATGAAAAAAAAGATGAAGAAAATTTCGTAACCCGCGAAACGAATATCGGGATTTTGATATTATCGGAAAATTATGAACATAAATTTGAAACTTTTCCAAAAATTACTACGTCTTGCAGTAAATTTTATCTGAATCCTTATATTGTGTACAAAATTTGAAGGACATTTGAAAATAACACTTTAAATTGCTCGACGAAACAGATTCGTTTTGTTCGTGAATACTTTGCATTCGACTAGTTTCATGTTTGAATTTGTTTTAATTACTACGACGACATGAAATAACGAGAAATTCGTACAAAAATTTGCATCCATGAATCATTGATAAGAAAACTGAAAAATAAACGACTTTGACATGTGTCACGAAAGAATTGACTGGTGGACTTGTTTATCACAATTTTCCTTTTTGCTTACGTTGGTTGCAATTTTTTATTTGTTTATTTTTCAATGTTTTTTTTCGTGCTTCTTCCTACGTACTTGATGTAAGTATAAAGCTACTTCATTTGAAATCTGTGTCACATCAACTCGGAGTTTCACTCACGAAACTTCAGACTGTGATCGATTTTTCGTTGAGGAGTCCTTAATTTTTTGTTTCGTTTTGGCAAAGTTTCATCTAAGGATCCAAAATGCATCCACGTAAGTGACCATCGTCCTTGTTGCATAATTTTTTGACGATATTCGTTTATCGATATCGACTTCGTTTCATTTTTCACTCCAATTTAAATCAATCTTCAAATTATTGAATCATTTTTTTAAATTAGGCTCATTACTGGGAATTTTAATTCTCAACATTATCGGAGCAAGTACCACTCAATCATCAGTATACGGTTCAACAGTCAATGAAGAAGAAGTAGCTGTCCAGAGATTGTTGACAGCCCGATACGTATTGTTCAAACAAGTTGCGTTCTCGAAAAAATTAATGCCGGTATAATTATAAAATTGTACACCAAATTAAATCGCTTCAACTGTTGAATACTTTGACTACTTTGGATCGTTGCCAAATAGATGTGAACTTTATCTTACAAATTTTTTTTTTCACTAATTGCATGCGTTAAGAATAGACCAAATCGTAAATTATTGAAATAAAATATTGTTTCTCTCGTAGGGCGTTGCCGAAACGGAGTCGTCCAATTACGTTTTTTCTCCACTTAGCAGCTATCTAAGTTTGCATATGGCAGCGTATGGAGCAAGGGCAGCCACTGAAGAAACGTTAGAAAAATCTTTCGGACTCAAAACTCATGTTCTCGATTTTAAATATGGATTGCCGGCATTGATCGATTACTTTAATGTGAGTTTCCATCTTGAACAGCATCAACAATTTCGAACCGAACCGTTTTTGAATTTCTGATTTTTCAAATCTTGATAATTTATCCAAAAAGTGATTATTTGCAGATTTTTGTCTTTTAATCATTTTTTTTTTTTTACACTTTCCAAGTTCTATGATTGGTCTACAGATTAACTTATTTGGTTGCTTCATTTTTCTCCAGAAATGTGACTTTTCAAAGGCGTGAGATTTTTTCAATATCGTTGCTTAACATAAACTTTTTGTTTCTCTGTTGCTTCCGCTGAGCTGAAGAAGATATTTTGTATTTTACAAATGTTTAGGATATTAACATTTTTTTTCGTTGTAATATTTGTTCTTACACGTACAAAGAACGATTAAACTGTATACGTATTGCAGAATTACACAGGAGTTGAGCTGAGGGTAGCCAACAGCTTATTTTTTTCTTCAAAACTTCACATTCAACCTGAATTCATGGAAATCATCACGAACAGATTTCTTGCAACAGTACAGAAAGTCGATTTCGGGAAAATAAATGAAACGAATAATATGATTACTGAATGGGGCAAAAACCAGACAAACAATCGTATTATAAATTCAGGTAATATCGTTCACTTTTATTTGAAAAAACCTTGCAAAGCATTTTTTTTTCTTTTATTATAGGGAATGTCACGACTGATGCGGTTTTATGTCTCATGAACGCTGTAACCTTCAAAGGCACATGGCTGCAAAAATTCGACGTCCTACAAACGAAAAAACGTACTTTTTACGTTAATGGTGTAACGGAAAAACAACTGCCAACCATGGGCATAGAAGGATTTTTCCTACATGGAGAACTTCCAAAAATCGAAGCCACGTTTGTTGAACTTCCATTCAAAGTAACTTGATTATTCATTGTCTCAAAATAATTAAGGAAAAGTAAAAATAATTACGTCTTTCTCCAAGTTCAAAATTTCAAGGACAGTTCTATATTGCAAAAAATCTTTCAACTTCTTTACCAGAAAACTGTGTGTGGAAAACGTAAATATTTTCAAAGTTTAAAACCACAAAAAAAAAAAAAGAAAATTAACTGATTTTTCGTAGACGTCAGACAACTACAGTCCCAACATAAGCATGATAATCATACTTCCAAAAGCGCGAGATGGTCTTGTCAATATTGAGAAGAATTTCGATCAACTTACCGTTAAAGACGTTAAGAACGGTCGTGTCGATCAAATTTACATCGAGCTACCGAGATTCAAAATTTCAAGCAGAATCGACATGAAGAAAGTCTTCACACGTGTAAGTCCACAGATGTACAATTTTTTCTTTTAATTTCTCGAGTATTTGGATTTTACTGATAAAGAAAGAAATTTTGTTATTGAATTCGTTCACTGTCCATTCTCCAGATTCCAAGTTTGGACATCAACAGTTTGTTCGATCCGCGCAAAGCTAACTTCACTGGAATTACCGAGGATATTCCAATTTTTCTCAAGCGTGTCGTACAAAACAGCATTATAGAAATCGATGAAGAAGGCTGCGAGGCTGTAGCAACGATGGGTAAGAATTTTCATTTTTTGTTCTGACACTGCGTATTATCGCTTTGAACCTACTTTACACGTATATAATTCACCAAGTTCCATGTTCCTGTGAGACCCCGAGGGTGCTATACCCTCAGCCATTTTTTCCTGATACACTCATTATTCGCAAAAAGGCCAACAGAAATAAAAATGTCGATGGCTAAAGGATCACCCAACCAAGTACCAACCTCGTCCAAGGCTGTTTAACTTTGTTTATTTAAAATATGATTATGTTCAATTCGCAATTTGTTGCATTTTCCGAAGGATACAATCAAGCGGAAGGAACAAAGGACGGAATACCACCTCGTAAGAATTTTGAATGTTTATTACTTAAAATGTGTGTTTTCTTTTTCATTCTCAACTTTATGATCAAAATTTTCAATTGAAAATTAAGTCATTGACTAATCTTATGAATGTTATGTTAAAAACAAATAACGTCTTGTTCCTCTTTTTTACAGCTCTTGGTTCTACTCCGTCATCAAACTATCCTTCAATCATCGCCGACCATCCTTTCTACGCGATGATCATTGCCCAGAACGAAGGATATTTCATTGCTACCACACCTCTGGAAGTTTTCACTGTTCGCTTCAACGGTTAAGAAAGGAAAAATCTTCTTATTGCACTGCTGGACTTGAATCTGCACTTGAAAGCTTGAATCCAACGGAACATAATTTACATGAAAATCTTTTGAAACACGACAAAGTGTCTATTTTGTCATATCGCTATTTTGAACACACAATCGAATCGAATAGAAATTAAAAATTCATATCTAAATTTGTATATATTCTGGTGATTATGGGGATAAAACCTCGTTAACTTTGTTTTATTTTTTCATTCCTATTTAAAAGTGTTCTTCTTAATAATAACTTGACATACTTTTAAACTGGAAGTCGTTGAATACCTAAAGATAATTGGTCAAAAGTTTTTTAAATATTCTTCCTTTTATTCCATTTGAAACGTCAAAAAAAATGTGTCAAAATAATTCTAGAATGGGAATATAATAAAAATACGTGTTTGTTATAAAACCGGTATTTTATTTAATAATGCATCTATTTTATGTTTTATCAATTTTTCTTCTTCGTAGCAATATAATTAACTAGATACATTGGTAAGTAACTAAAAATATTGGTTTGCTCAGGTATGAAATAATGAATAAACTCGACGAAACATCCGAATTCTTATTCTTATCGAATTGACGTTCGTGAGAAACCAAAAGTTGTTTATCGAGAGTCGTAGAAAGAGATTAAGGTCTTAATCCTTTTTGTAAACAAACGTTCATCTTTCAATACGTATAAGAAATGTCAATTTCATCATTTTATTATATTCTTAAAAAATAATTTCAACACTAGTTGATTCTTGTAATCCAAACGTCGATCCCGATTGAAAGAAGATAAACAATTATTATCGATCCATTCACAGCGCGTCAAATCCGCTATTCCAACGCGAAAGTCTTTCGTTCAAAAAATTCAAAAAATTGTCTCTAAACTCAAATCGCATCAAGATTCGTAACCCCCGAAATGGATGTCTGTATTTTGTGTCTCTGAAAATAAGTACGGCGAGTAGATCTCGACATTTTCGACAATAATTAATTTTCACTTGTACAAAAAAAACGAAGCGAAAAAAAGAGGAAAAAATACGAAATCCCAGGTCTCGCTATTCGTAAAAAAAGAGCGAATATAATAAATCGATAGGAGAATGTTTTTTCAAGAAAAATAAAGCGCTGTCAAAATAGATTTGCTATAATATCGAATATTTTTTTGCATCGTTGGAACCCAAAAGAATGCCTCTTTAAATAAATTTCTACGTTTAGTAAATTCTTTTAATAACCATATCCAGATTAATCATTTGTGCCCAAAATAGGAACTTTTTTTTGTAGCCTAAAGCTGCGAGAAAATGAGAGGCTTGCTAGAGAAAAAGGAAAACGAAGTTTTTCTCATTCCGACGATGCAAAATTCAACGTCACGATTTAATTCAGTTTCGGGATACCCTGGATCGCATTATCGTGGAAAATAATGGGCTACGAATTATTAATAATGATGATAATAAGAAAAAAAAAATAATAATCTATGTAGCAAGTGTCGCCAGATCATTGTCGAGCGTTGTGCTCGGTTTCGAGAAGACACTCGCGTACGAGAATTCTCGCGTGTTGAATTCCCATTTTGAGACGTTCGGCAGCGCTGCGACTGCCGGCGTATGAAAGACGAATATCACGTCCAAGTTCTTCGATAATAACGAGTAACTGAGCGTATTTGCCTTGTCCAGGGACAGAAGGAAAATTGATGGTACTCGATGGGCTGGCTTGGGCGGCTTGTACGGTTTGTACGTTTTGTAAATTTCGGGGATTTGGCACGGTGATAACAGGTTCGGGAATTCTTTGTATTTCCTGTTGCTGTTTGGGGGCGGGGGGTGGCGGAGGCGGAGGCGGTGGATCGTTAAGTTTGGTGATGGTAATTTCATTGAGTTTAGCGAGTTCCGTGAGTTTAGCCATTTCTGCCATTTTCGAATATTCGGGCATTTTGGTAATGTCGTTTTGCATGTTGGCCATCTTAATCATTTCGTTCATTTTAGTTTTTTCATTCATTTTAGCTATTTCCTTGGCCATTTCATTGATCTGAGCAATGTCGCTGTTGTATTTCGCCATTTCTGTCATTTTCACCATTTCGTTGAGCTTCGCGATTTCGTTCATACGTTGAACTTCGTTCATCTTAACCATTTGTGACATTTTCATCATTTCGTTCATTTTAGCTATCTCGTTCATTTTATTCATGTCGTTGTACTTTGCCATTTCTGACAACTTCACCATCTCGTTCATCTTCGCTATCTCCGACATTTTTGCTATCTCCTGCATCTTCATGTACTCCGTGTTCTTAGCGTACTCCGCCATTTTTTCCATCTCGTATCTCTTCGCCATGTCCTGACTCATTTTATTGAATTCTGTCATTTTACTGAACTCCGCCAGCTGCGCCATTTGTACAATGTGCTCCGGCACCTTGCCGCGCTCCATCATTTGCTTCAGCTCCGCTGATATTTTGTTCATGTTCATCTCGCTCATTTGGGCCAACGTCGCAGCGTCCGGCATTTTTGACAGCTCCGCTATTTTCGATATCTCTCGTGCCAAATTCTCATCCAAACAACGCTTCTTTTTTGCTCTATGCCTCGCCATCCTCTGCGCTTCTTGCATTCTCCTCAAAGCCGCTTGTTCCTCCGTCTCTTTAGCCCTCACGTTCTTCATCCTTTCCGCAGACGTGTAAAGCCTCAGTGCACGCTCTTCCGCCGTTTCTGACATTATTTTTTGCCTTCTGTAATCTCGCATTTCCTTCACCTTCTGCAGGTATGATTTTTTCTTGACCTTTGGCATAACACGACGCAACAGCTAGTTTCTTCAGGGACGCTCATTTTTAAGATTTTTCAGCAAATTATTGTTCACAAATGTTTTCCCAAACCTTGCGACTTCGAAAAGGCACAGCAACCCACTTTTTTCCTCAAGTCGCTTTCGCAGAAGATTGCTCGAGTTTTCTGTGGAGGAATATATCATTTCAAATATTAAAGGAACATCTTTTTGGAAGCAAAATATTTCTCGATTTTATTTTGACAGCGAATATCTCGATTTAGTGGCATGGCCAAATACTTTCTTTTTTTTGGTGCGGCCCAAAATGTATTATTGCTTTCGAGCAATTCAAGTTCGTTATTTTGTTGGGATTCATGAAAGAAATTAAAAAATATGAGTTTTGTTGACACATTTTTAATATTGATGGATCGGTTGCTGCCGTTCAATGATGGAAACTTTGTCTAATTTTTTTTTTCGCTCCAGGTATGATGGGAAAAAAAAATTAATTTGTAAAAATATTCGAACGTTGGAGGATTTTTCATTCGAGTTCAGTTCATCGTCGATGTTTATAACCAAAGAACACTGGAGGGACTTTATTTTTTTTACTATTGTTTACTTTTTGTGGAAAAATTTCCGAAGATTTTGGGCTCTTAATTCATGAACGGCCTGCTTTGATTTTTTTCGAATTGTCGAAATCCATTTATTGGAAATTGGCACAAATAATTATTCTTGAATGGAAACTCGAAGCACCGAAGCATTCAGTCGGTGTTAACAGAAATGTTTCATTCACAATAACAATAATTTTTGAGCACTGTCAATATATTTTTTTCTCCGAAATTTGACAAATTGATAATCGCAATCGCGGCACGATTGAATCTTCAAAACATGAGAATATACCGGGGCATAGAATTGCCTGATAAACTATGTGTGTTAAAAAATCATAACAACACCGGTTTTTTCTTAAAATTTTGAACGAAGAAAGAATTTAAGCCGATGGGCGCATGCGCGAACGATATAAGAACGCCGTCTTCACCGAACGTTGGTGTCTCTCGCCAATCACAACAATGGCCGACGAAATTTGGTCAATTTACCGAAAATAGAGATAAATGAAGATAGCGGTTGATTAAAAATGCGAATTGGTGCCGATTTACATACGTGGAATCCTTGTTGTACGAAGTTATCAGGACGATCAGCTGTTCCACGTGAGAACCGTTAATTCTCGAGTTATTCGGCAGA
Organism: Campoletis sonorensis; assembly: GCA_013761285.1. NCBI lineage: Eukaryota > Metazoa > Arthropoda > Insecta > Hymenoptera > Ichneumonidae > Campoletis > Campoletis sonorensis. The sequence continues at coordinate 762,746 of JACEOJ010000105.1, read as the reverse complement.
CAAACGCACAGCTCTTTTCATATCGGCCGACATGTAAGATTTTCGTTCGCTGAAGCAAGTTTAAGGGGTAAAGTAGGGGGTATCCGATAGGCTGGTGTTCGTGTGACGTGGTCGCGTTTATTGACCATAACCCCTTCCTTGGAGCGCCTTTGCGCGGACCTAGACTGCAACTTCACGTCTAACGACGGACAGGTGTAGACAGAGACAAAAACCTCCTCGCCGCCAACTAACGTCTCCTCCTTTCCTCTTTCTTTCCTTATCCTTTTCCTTCTCCTTTCCTTTCCTTTCCTCTCTCGGATTTCGTTCAACTTGAAATAATTATCGTTTCGATCTATCCCCTCCGATACAACGCTTCCTTCCTCCTCGCTTTTCTCTTCCATATATTCTTATTCTTATTGAACCTGCAGGAATGTATGATGTCCAAGACGTTCATAACCGTAAGAATAGAAATATCTTGTACATGATTAAGCTCCAGAACCAAAAAATACTGTCTTGTTGCTAAACGAATAATAATTATTAAAAAATTAATCGAATTGCGAACTGATCTAATTTTCGTCTACTTTTTACTTCGTTTTTTATCTTACATTTATATAAAATCATGAAAATTATTGTTAAACATTCAGGGGAATTCGGACGACAGATAAAATTCATAAAATTTAATTTTTATAACATTTTATTTTCAAATACAATAATATTAGTCTTCATAAAAATTAGACTCGAAGACTCTTTAGAATATTTCGTTTTTTACGTATTCTACTGGCACAAAATCTATTGCACAGATTAAAACTTATATTGAGCATATTTTTAATTCGAAAGTGCCAGCAATATTTACAGACACTTTTTTTCCGTTATTCGTAATTTGTACTTGGACTAATATACATTTCGATTGATTATTACGCACGATATACATTAGTTTGAGGAAGTCTTGTATCTTGGGTGAGAAATATCGATTTCTTTGTTGTTTGCCAGAATTTCTGCTTTTTCGAATCTACATATTTTCGTATTGTCTCTGGGACCGAGAGAAACTCGAATTTACATACTTGTTTTTTTTTTTTTTTTACATATTTCTATACTTAAGGAAAAATATATTTGTATATTGTGTACATTTTGTAAAATATGTTTTTGGAAATGGTACATTTTTTTGGTCATCGAGGTAGAAAGTTTTTTCAAGAGCCCACAAATCGGGATTAAAACCCGGAAACCATATTTTATCTTTAAGAAATTTACATCATTAAAATAAAACGAAAATGATTTTTTCCCATTTTCCAATTTGTTAATAATTCGAACGTGAATTTTAATTCGCGGACGCAAATCGTTGTTTTTTGCATTTTATTTCAATGCAGTTTATGGAATTTCTTTGGTGAACTGTGTTTCGTACTTTAAATTCCATTGCTACGATTTTTTTGCGTCGTTCGATTTTTAGGGAAAATTATTTAACTCAGGAAGCAAAAAACTGTTGCTGTATAGTCAAAATAATTAAAGTACTGGCTCGCAGGAGTTTGTAAATAATTCTACAAAAAAAAAAAAAAAAAAAAAAAAACAAGAAAAAAAATTATTGTCTCGAATTAACTTCCGTTTCTAAAAGGCAATCTCTGACTAAAGTTCTAGCTTGTACAATGCCCATTTTTAATTTTTCAGCAGAACTCTTGCTGCCAGCATAAGACAGTTTAATATCCCTTCCAAGTTCTTCGATAACGGTCAAAAGTTGTGAATATTTGCTTTTCCCATTAACCAATGAAATAGTAGCGAGTGAAGGTTCTCTTTTTATGGGTTCTTGAGTTTTTGGTTTATTTTGATGTGGAGTGGAAGCAGGAGACCTGGTTATTTGAAAAGCGACGTTTCGTCTCTTCAATTCGGAGATTAAAGCAATTTCTGATAATTTCGAAGCGTCCATAGCTTTTGCTTCTTCCACTGCTTTCTTTTTTTTAGCACGAAATCTTGCCATCCTTTGAGCATCGTGAAATCTTCTGATAATTGCTTCTTCCTCAGTCTCGTGGGGTCTTGTTGATCCTCTTCTCCCTCGTTTTCTATTGTCCACGGGATAAACGTTGCTCGTACCTTCTTGGGACTCTGTGCTCCTTGTCCAATTCGTACTGTCATTCATTCTTCTTCGTCCTTTCCACGATGCACTCTCTAAACACGATTATCGAAGCTCCCACCCCACGGAAATGTTTCTCAGTCAATTTCTTCATTCAATCGATCGATCTCTCATTCATCATGAATTGAATTCACTCAATTCAACGAAGAAATTCCAATTTCTCGTAAAAAACATCGTTTTCTAGAGAACACGACGAAAACCTTTTCAAATTTGCCGCCTTTCGAGTCTTCAATGCGCACGCGCTAATCACTTGTTTCTTTTTTTTTATTTCATTCTCGGCACCAATCACAACAATGGCGGACGATTTTATCGTGATGTAGAAAGCGAGGAATCACGTGTGAATGAGAAAAAAAAAAGTCACACACACGTCTCGTCGAGTAATATTGATAACGTCAGGTTCGGGACGATATTTTCGAATATTTTTATCACTCCCACGCTCGAAAGAGAAATTTGCGGAGACTCTTTAGAATCAGGACTCGCTCGAACTTTAAGGTTCACGTTATTGAGACACACGAACCGACGTAAGACTTTTGGCTCGTGGCACTTTTTTTAACACTGGTACAGTTTAGTGGAAAAAACTCTAAGGTCTTGCTTTATTGGAGATTAGAGGGAGAGGGATACACCACGCTTAAGAGCGAGAGAGACGAGTATAGAGATTGTCGCCTCTTCCGTAAGTGTTAACTTATACGCATCTCTGACTCAAGGTGATTCACTCCCGAAATAGAAACTCGAGATTAATTGACGATATATTTTCGTATACGAATTAAGACTTTCGATTCATTCGATGCTCATGACCAAAAAAATAAACCTCCAATCGCATGCAATCAACTGTCGTTTAGAAAATTTAACGACTGTATAAAAACAAAAGTTTATTTCTGTACAAAAAAATTTCTTTACACTCTGTTATGATTGAAATCGAATATATTTTTATCAAGGATTGATGTTGATAACATTAAAAACAATAATATTTTTTTAAAATTCGTAGAAAATTGAGAGCATTCGGTATTTAACAATCTTGGGGTTTAATTTTTGTTTAGAAATCAATTTTCCAAAGTACAGACTTTCTAAATTGATGCTCGAACTGTGTCTGGGGTCTTGTAGACCCTTAGTGTACTTTAAGGTTTCCAAATCCATAAAAATAATCAAAAACCCACCAATTATTTAGACAGTAAATTCAGGAGAAAACGTTTTTAAGCAGTATTTTCAAAATTTCAGATATTTTGCTCAAAAACAAAATTGAAAATAATCATCATAAAATAATCGCATGGGACATAACGACGGAGGGTGAAAGGAAGTCCAACGATGTATATTTCTAACTACGAATATTATTTTCTTCTCTCGGTGGTAATAATTCCAGTTTATTTGTTCTTCAGACTGTGGTCTTGGTTGGGTTGGGAATTATTTGTAAATAATTAGAAGAAAGATCCATGGATTTTATTATTTGTTTGCAATAGAAAAAATTCTTTGGAAGAGATATGCAATTTTTTGAAAAATAAATAGAAAACGAATGATACATTTTTTGAAAAAAAAAAAAAAAAAAAAAAAAAAAAAAAAAACATGATTTTTGTTGGCAGTTAATGTATCGATGAAACTTTTTAATTGTATAGTTAAAAAAATGTAAATAACTTGATTATGTATATATGTATATATAAATATTATGTTAACGAATACTAGAAACGAGCTATTTTATAAAATATCCAAATCGAACTTATAGATATTTTGTACAATTGGAATTAAAAAATAACGTAATAAATAAGAGGCTGAGCGTTTCTTCATACTTTGTTCGTTGTTAACAATTCATCCAAACCCATTTTTCCACAGTGTCTCCATATTCTGTATCTCGCAACATCTTTACGAGTGATCATTCCAATTACCTGAAACGCATCATTTATTTATTTTTCTATAAAGTTATTTGTCAAAAAACGATACAAAACAGGATGAAAATGAATTTTAAGAGAAAAGTCAAACTGTCAGACGTTTTACCTCGTTAATATCGTTGACAACTGGCAAGTGCCGCAGACCCAAAGCTCGAAAAAGCCGGAAGGCACGTGGAAGAGTCGCGGACTGTGGAAAATCGTGAAATAATTGGAAAAATTGAATGAGAACAGTAGAAAAGATTTTTTGGGTTCAATGGATTTTTGTTTTTTTTTACTTACATGTTGCAATGTATATGGTGACGAATTCATTAATGGTCGTAACTCAACAGTATACGTTTTTTCCTCATCCGTAATATCAATTTCATCGACGGTTGGATAACGTGGATATTCGTTTCTAAAAGTTTCTATACTGAGAGGCTCTTCCCTGGCATCGTCGCTCTCATTGAATATTTTATTTTTTATGAGTACGATCAGCTGCGATCGTAGAATAAGGCCTCGTAAACGGCCGTACGATTTAATTTCGTCCTGAAACAATTTTAACCTGTTACTAAAAATATTTCAAGTTGCTAAATTAAAATTTATAATTAAATCAAAATTTTAAGTTAAATATTCAACTTGAGATGGTAAAAAATTGAAAAAAATTAAATAAAACTGCCATGACAATAAAATTTGTGAAAAAAGTAACGTAAACAAATACCCCGTCTCCACTCGGTGGATCGACCACAGGAAATCCGTTGAATGTAACACATCTCAAAAGCTCGACAATGTGGCCAACGTTTTCTGTAGTTTTGAGCGTTACGACCGGATGACTCATTATCTCACTTGCATAAATATTGTTCGATAAAGGCGGTGCTTCCCAAGGAAGCAGGGGAACTCCGGCCATTTGTGTGTGAATATCGTAAATACCCTGAAAATCGAGAGAATTTTTTTTGAAATTCCTATTCAAGTTCGTTGTTGAATAAATAGGAAAATGCGAACACCAAACAACCAAATATGTGGCTATTTATGTGAATTTACGGGTATTATCACTTTTATAAAGAAAGAAAAAAGAAATTCAATAGCGAAACAAGAAAAAAGTAATCACAAGGATTCTCAAACCTCGTTAAAAAAATCTCCGACCCATTTTGCCATTATAAGAACAATTATGAGAGGAAGACCGAAAGAAATTCCTTGTGTAGCTTCAATGAGAATGGCAGTAAGACTTATCGTCATCCTGACAACTCCACCAAGTTGTGCAGCAGCTCCGAGCAAAGCATATTTACCCGGATCGAAAAATGGCTGGAAAAATTCACAATTTCATTAAATCTGTTGACATTTTTTTATTTGTTATATTGAATTCTTGATAATCTTACGCAAGTGGGTATCATTCTTGATATCCCAGATCCGAAAAGCCTTCCCCAAGCAGAACCAATCAAGAGGGTGGGAATGAAAAGTCCACTGGACATCGAAAGCCCAAAGGTTGAAGTAGCCAAAAAGAAATAAAGTATAACGAACACCACGAGCGTTACGTCGTTGTGAGAACCTGCGAATGAATTTTCTTATCAGTTAAAAAATTCAGAATTAAAAGAAAAAGTGTCAATCATTGATTCAAGACTTTTGTAACATTTTGAACTTCCTTTTTTCCAAAATAATATCTTTTCGAATTTAAATCAGGAACGTTTCAAAGATTTCTTTGCAATTCACCTTTTGGATCATGGAAAAGTGATCGAACGGTGCTTTCAGGCGTTTGGAACCACAAAGCAGCAGCAGCGCTGTATTCTCCTTCTTTGCAGTACAATTTGATGGGAAACTTAGTAGGATCTTTGCCGATTGGTTGACAGTCGTTGGAAAAGTACATCATCACAAAACCCATGGTAGCTGATAGCGCAGCGATTATAATGACGTCAATGAGTTTGAGCCATTTAGGTTTTACGTATTTCATTCGAAAGCACGTTATTTTGTAGTTCAGATGATTCCACAACGCCCCCAACAAACCGCCGATTGTTCCGACCAGCATGAACAACGGTATTTCGTATACTTGATACGGTATTGTTTCGAATTTACCCAAATTGAGGAGGCCCGGGTAAGAGAGGTCGCCAGGATGGCCATGATATGCGCTGAGTATTATGTTGAGGGTGAATGTCGATATCATGCTTGCGCAGAATGTTCTCCATGTTAGAGACTGGTTGAAGAAGCTCGTGCCTTCCTCAATACTGAAAAGTACTCCACCTGAGAAAAAAACGGATTCAGGATTTCTCCATTCGTTAAGAAGTTGAAATATTACAAAATAATCCACCGAATACATTTTTTTGACAATAATCAGTTATCGGAATGAGCAACGAGCAAAAATTACCAATTGGAGCTCCAAAAGCAGCTGAAACACCAGCAGCCGCTCCGCCAGAAACAAAATCTCTTTTTTCATGATCTTCCCTGAAATATTTGAATATGCGCAGATCCCAATTATTAAAAGTTGTGCTTTTTCCTTGTGAAATTCCAGCTGCGACCACAGCTCCGGCATGAATCATGGGACCTTCCTTCAAAAGAGAAAAATTACGTCTTCCTTAAGATTTTTTTCATTCTTTATCAATTTTGTCTCTTTTTTTAAATCAATTATTTTACCTTTCCTCCTGCGAGTCCTCCCACAACCGTACTTATAACTCCCAAAATTTTTACAACCAGAGTTTTTATCCTGACGACTCTTGGCACTTTGATACCATTCAGATAAGCTTTTACCTGAGGAATACCACTTCCAGCTGCGACAGGTTCAACATAAGCTACGAGTACAGCTCCCACTAGCGAAGGCCCAACATTCAACAACAGCCACACGACGTACGGTAGCCAAAGACAATTTTCATCCACGCATTGATCAACCACTGTATTAACGGTGTAAGAAAAATACAATTTTTTGAGTGGTTGACACCTTGTCCTGGCATCACACCTCGCAAACGAATTTTCTATTTTTCTGTATTATTATGTTAGATTATTTCTATTTTTGTTTTTGTTATTTTGATTATCCTCGAGCAAATTCGTCAACAAACAAATAAATGAATAAACAATTTGTACAATTTGTAAACAGAAGAAAAATTTCCAACTTATTGGACAAAAAGGATACGCTTCTTGAGGTAGCCGTACTTGAGATCGGACAATTGTTCTATCGATATATCTATGAAACAAGCTATCGTGGCTGTAAAAATCCCGATCAACAGGAATATGAACCATCGTGCAAAATTCTTTCTAACTATAAATTTGTATCCTTTTTTCCTTTCCTCGTCTTGGAGAAGGTTGTTTTCGCAAGGATCGTAGTCCAGACTCTGCAAATTAAATGTAAAAAGAAGAATCGTTGATATATCCAATGTGCTGTGTTTATAAAACATCAAAGTCGACCAGCCGTCCCACAGATAATTTTTTATCTCAAATAATGTTGCCGGGAACTCTCTCTCTCTCTCTCTCTCTCTCGCTTATTATGACTAATTAGTCAGACACGCTGATACCACTTTATATTTCGTCACACAACATTTATTTTTGACATAACTCCATGAATATTAAACGATTTATCTCAAATTACCTCGTATTTGGTGGACAAAAAATTCGTTGATCCAGGCTCAATCTCTTCCGATGATAATCTGTTAGATTGCCTGTGCGACACGCTTTCTATAAGTTTGCTAAAGGTTGTGGGAGCATAGCTGATTCTCTAGAAATTTAAAATTCAATGATATTTATTAAGTGCAATACCAATTTCTCGATTTATTGTTTTTCATTTACTTGAAATTCGATTTATTGTTCAAATTAAATTTATTACCACTTATGGAAATAATAATAATAATTGTTATTATTATTTCACGCTCAGTAAACATCATTATGATTATTTCATTTGTTGATTGAAATAAAAGAATAAAAAATGAGAACAAGCTGATTTTGACAGCTGACAGTACGAGGTTAACTATTGTTTCTATGCACGAAAATGTGCAATAAGGTAAAATTGGCATGGGATAATTGGAATGACAAATTCTTACCCTGAATCTAACGCTGATGTCTTCGTTGGAATAAGATGGAAAATTATTCCTCGGCTTGTAGGGTTTCCTTAAAAGTCTCTCATCGTCTGTTGTTACTTCGGATTCTTGTTCGTCATCATCGATAGACGCATTAATCAAAACGTTAACATGATCCTCCGGTTCAGTCATTTTGTAAAAGCACTTATAGTTGCACTTTTCACATGCTCAATTCTTTTTTTTTTCGTACTTTTCGAAACAGTCGAACTCTTTGTTTGGGGAATGTATTTTTTTTTTGTACCGTTGGGAAGGGAGAGGGTGACCTCTCTCTACGAAGCTAGAACATAGACTGACATATCCACGAGGCACTTGGATATGTATTGTGTACATTTTATGTGTTATTCGGACGAACCACGTGACACTCAAACGCTGCTGCTGATTCATCAACAAAGACAACGACGAAGCTCTTTCGATCAAGTGGGAAATACACGATTGTTTCCGTAATAACCGCGTTTAATCTTAAACTCGATATAAATTAGACGATTCGTTCGAAACGTGCATGAAATTATCGCAGATAAATTCATTGTAGAATCGAATAAGTCTGGAATTTTCTCGATCTCTGCTATGAATTCTTTATCGAAAACTTTGGTAATTTTTCTACGATTTAATCTGAAGAGCAGTAATTCTGCATTTGCAAATCCGGTAGATAAATACATGCAAACTCGTGTAATTTGTCTTCGCCTTGAAATTTTGCTTTAGCAGTCGAGTTCACAATTTCAAAATCGATATTATTTTTAATAGTGCTTACTATTGTTTTCATTTCTACTTACGATTTCAAAGTAACTTCATCATTTTCCTCAGACAGCTGATAATTATTTGTTGACGATAAATTTTGAGAATTGGGAGAAAGCAAAATAGATTAATATGAAGAAATTCGTGCAAATAACTGTCGTTGAACTCTGTTGAAGGTTAAATCAACTACTCATTGACATTTATTTCAGCACAAGAGCTGCCATTATTCAATTATTGTCCCAGTCTTTTAAAGCACATCCTGCTTCGATATACAGTCAAAAATGATTTTTATTTGGTTCTTGTTCGTTTGGACATTAACGGCAGTGGAAAAAAACGAGGCGTTTGGTACAAAAAAAAAAACATTTCGTAACATTATTTATTAATCATTACAATCATTCAATAACTATCCTTATATTTACAATAACGTACAGTTGAAGAGAACAAAAATTCGTCGAATATACGTCATGGACGTTATTCCGAGAAAAATTTATTTAAACACATAGGAATCGACGAGTACGATCGCAATTGGGAAGAATATTTGACCGAATTGGAGAGACTAAAATTCGCCGAGTAAGTTTCGAAAGAACAAAGTAAAAATAATTAAAATTTACGATCTTTTATTTCACGAACTTCGAGGAAAAGTGTAAAAAGTGTGTGAAGGGATTCTATTCGAGAATCTTCGTGAACTGGAATATCAACGAGATTACAAACGATGTCAACGAGTTGAGACAAAGTGCAGTCGAGTTTGGACAAATCCAGTTGCGATTCGTTCAACTTTTCCTCTATTTCCGGCGGCCATTCTTGCATCAAACTATCGATATCGGGCATCGGTTTCGTTAGATTGACAGTTGGCAAATTTTTACTTCTGTGCAATTGGCTCATGTCTTCGATCCATTTATCTATCGCTTTCGGATTTTTTTCCGCATTCTCCACTCTTTTTATCAACGTTTGCTTTCGCGGATCCGCACTTTTGCTCTGACTTCTCAACTGAAGATGCAGCACCGCAGGATCCGATTGATTCGCGCACGGCTCGTCCAGTACTGCGAGTCCAATCTTATCGGCGACTCCATCTGGTCGCGGCACTTTTATAAACGCATCGATATCTCCGACCGCTGGTATGAAATCCGGTATAAATGGTATGAGCTTGTACGTCGGTTCGATCTTTTGTGGGGTGTATCTAAGATTCCGAAAAAAATAATTCCATTCAAAAATATTTTCCATTTTTATTGTGTGAATGTATTTTTTTTCTCAAACCATAAAAATAGTTGCATTCTTTTCTCTTTGCTCCAAAACAACGCATTTCTTATCGTCAGATGGCCAATAATCGATTTTTTCGAACGTCAAACTTATACAACGAGCTCGAAAACGACAACAATCTTCTTTTTAACATAAAATCTCCCTCGTATTCGAGAATAAGCTTTAATTATACACCATTTTCTACGTTTTTTTATAACGAAGAGAATGGTGTACGGTAAAATCGTATTTGGCGGATATTTATTCACGAAAATTCCATGAAACTGAAAAAGTGTCGAAAAAAAGCAAAAAAAAATTTTTCCAAAAATACATTGTGGTCGTTTTCAACACCGTTGTAGGGTTAAATATCCCTTCGTCGTAATATTTTTTTTTTTCAACACTACAAGATCAAGGCTACACTCAAGAGGCCGAAAAAAAAACCGTTTAATTCAAAATTTAATTTCCAAAGCAATAAATAAACATTGAGAGTCGATTTCAACAGACTTATCACCTTTTTTCAAATTGAAATTGACGAAAAAATGAGGAAAAAAAGAAAAAAATGAAAAAACAAAGAATTTTGAGTACAAATTAAAACACCGAATATTAATAAATTGAGAAAAAAAACCTAAAAATGTTACCAAGTTGTAAAAAGGCGAAAATACTGACCTCATGATATTTTGAAAAAGTTCTTTAACTTCGACGGAAACGTCCAAGTCATCGAATTCCGTATGATCATAAAGTTCGATGCTAGTTTTAGCGGTAGTGGCTTGAATATCATCATCATCGGTTTCTTCACTGTCACTGGGATCGCTACCGATGGCCATGACTTTATCGAAGGAATTATCGTTGCCGGAATATCTGTCAAATTGACGTTTACCACGTGGCGAATGAATTTCCAATTGATCATTTGGATCCTTGTCAAAATGTTTGATGGTTCTTTTTTGCATGGTGGTTGGTCGACTGTTGACAGGACTTTTTATTTCTTCAGCATTTTTCACGTCGATACTCTCGTCGAATTTACTAAAAGCCGAAATATTTTGAGTCTCCTCTTCGTCGCTGCTGTCCATTGTCGAAAGTTAAAGAAAAAAAAAAAACAAAACAAACAATTCTTCAATTCACTTTTCGTTTACGTCAAAAAATTAACACAACAATCGATTTTAAACTTTTCCTCTGACGTCATTGTCGAGCAAAACTATCCGACAATACGAAAGTAATGAAAATCACCCCATCGTAATAAAGCAATCATTGTTCTACTATGAAACTCCAATCGTAGGACGATGATCAGTTTACAATGAGCATCAGTTTTGTTTGCCCCATGAATTCCACTCGTTTCTATGGTCACCTGCTCGATCGATATAAGAGCGTCAGCTGTTCTCGAACTTTGCCGCTTTATTCAAAAGATTCAAATCCCTTGTTGCCTTCTCTTTGTCCATTTGAATCTCCAACTTCGTCTATTCATTTTAATGAGTTCATTTCTTCATGAAATTATGTGAATATTCCAATAAAATTAATAGCGATTATAAATGTTAATTTTTTTCTAACCTCATTAGGATGAAGAAAGCCGTAAGATCGAAAGTTCTCAATGACTTCGTCTATCCCTACTTCCCCCTCAACGAAGTAATCATTTTTTATATTTTTTTAATTATTATTTACACTCGTGCAACAAAAAAACAATGAAAAATAGATTTTTTCCTGGAAATTTTGTTGAAAATAATAAAAAAATGACTTTTGAAGATTCGTAGACGATTGGAATTATTGAAAATGTACGATTCCCATAATTTGGAAGTTGGATACTTGAAAAATTCCTTCCAACGAAATACAACTTATCGAACTGCTTCCGGTCAAGGCATTCCTTATATAAAGATAAGTGAAACTGACGAGACTGATATAAATCGAGAAAAGGAAAAGATGGAATTCACGAGACCTATCATTGTGCTCGTGGCAGGTATACGATCCCACAGGCGAATCAATCATCTCCAAATCGTATAATGCACTTTAAGATATTGAATTATAATTGATCTTATCCTTTGATTTATGATTAGAGTCTCGAATATCCAGCAACACACGTTTTTCCTCAAATTCTTTTATTTTATTTCTTTCCAGTTATTTATCGTGTACTCTTCACAATGGAGTCGAAAGAGACTGTTTTTTTTACGTAAACTATTTCTTTATCATGCGACGTTCTTTTCTTTATCAAAAAACCTTGAATTAATGATGATTTCCGCATACGAGAAACATTTCATGTTGAAGATAAAATTAAGATGGAAAACGGCCCAAATTTTTTAATTCACCATTTTTTTGTTGCATTTTGTCAATTTTTTAATCTTGAATGGGATTTTGTCAATAAATATTCATCGAATGCTACTTTATCATACGTCATTCTCTTCGTTATCAAAAAACGAAGAGATAGACATACAATTAAAGCTTATTATCGCATTGGATTGAGATTTTATGCTGAAGATAAAATTTTGGTTGTTTTGACCCCTCAGTAAGTTTTCCCTTCACAAACAATTATTGTAGGGGTCAAAATTTAATAAAGTAGACAAATTAACACGAACTACGAATGAGAATAATTAGAAAAATTGCATTTTCCTTTTTTTCTTGCTTCGAAACGACGATGATCGTAAAAATCCAGGAATTGGAGGAAGTGATTGGATAGTCGTTCAAATAATAATGCAGATCGTAACTAAATTGGTTACGAGTTACGACGATGATAAATTAATGGGTTTCGATTGGTGGATAATTCCCGTACTGAATCCGGACGGCTACATAAATTCGATGGTCAATAAATTCTCGAATTTATTAATAATCCAATTAAGACCATCATAAAAATTGCAATTTTCTGTAAAACAAAAAAAAATCGTCAAAAATTCGTAATACGAAAAAGTGTATTCACGTTATTGGAAAATGACTCAAATGAACATTTTTATTAACAGGAATTAAGAAATTACAAGCCAAATATAAATCCAAAGGCTGGATGCTGGGGTGTCCATTTGGATAGAAATTTCCTGTCACAGAGAAACTTTTGTAAGATACATTTTAATTGTATTTTTTTATAGTCAGAAACAGAGCTAGAAACGATTTTTTAAATATTTTGATTTTATTTATTCTACAAGGCGACGGTGCTAAAAAAAGAATAAATTGTGCGGAAAATCCTGGCGAACATCCGTTTTCCGAAATAGAAAGCTCCGCATTGAGAGATTTCATTAGTTCGCAAGTCGATAATTGTGCAGTATTCGTGGCTCTCAAGGAAGGAGCAAAAGTAAACAGTTTTCAAGGAATTCTAATTTTATTCGAATAGATAAAAATGTACCAAGCCATCGAATATTATTGTTTATTGCATTTTTTAATTAATAAATACCCAAAAAATTAATAATTATTAAATAAAAGTCAAATAATGATAAATTGTGGAATAAAAATTGATATAAAATTTGATTATTCGATAGGCTCTTGTTTACCCTTTTGCATCGACTCTTTCTTCGGCTCCTGGTCCATATACGGTGCTACAAAATCTTCTTTGCCTCGAAGCTCTTGAATTATTTGATGAAATGCACAATGGGAAAAAAGGGCTTTTTGTGTTTGGAAACAGTGGCAAGATTTTTGGTATGAAAATAAAACGAAAATATTTTTTCATTCATGCACAAATGAATCTGAAAAATAATCAAAATATGAATAAATACCGATTTCGTAAAATTAGGACCGAGCAGTGGTTACATCGAAGATTGGGCAAAAAAACACATGGGAATACCACGATCTTTTGCTTTTTACGTCGTTGATCACAACGATCGACATTCATCGCCAACAAGAATTGAAGAGTATGGAAAAGGGACATTAAAAGTAATCGAAGCTCTCGCTACGTCGAGACGAGTGGAACTTTATGCACAAAGTTTCGACGAAATGATAACAAACCAAATGATAACTTATGGTTTTTCGAAACACCATAAGCCTCGACCCATTCCTTGGGGCAGGGAATTAATAGATGAAAATTTACGCAACAAAATAAATAGAGGAGCCAGGCTCGAAATACCAGTCGAGTTTACGAGGGACGCGGGGGAGAGCAGATACGATGATTTTGATTATATTGACATCGAATAATCAAAATTAACATAATTTTCTTCATTTTTTAACTTTTTATTAGGAAAAAAAAGACTTTGTATTCACTTGATTATTTGAATTTGAATTAAAAAATAGAAATTGAAGAAAAAACAAGATTTTTTAAATTGAGTTTTGGAAAATTTGAATAATACATTTTTTTCTTTTACTCCTGGTGGAAATCGAGAAACAAAAAACCTCATTGAATGCTTGTCGTTCGAGAATTTCAATAAAGTTCCCAACTTCATGGCGTTTATAGACGATTTTTTTGAAGTGACGTTACTTTTTCGACCATCGTGAATTTTTTTTCGATTTTAAAATGTCAACAAACAGTGACGATCACAAATTACATTTTTTACTTCTTTTGTTATGTCTCCACTTGAGCGTTATCTTTGGTTTTATGTGTCCAAACACAGACGAATCGTATCACAACGATTACGACGAATTTTTATCGTTTAATTCGCAAACACGCGATACTAAGTTTCCGAAATATCGACCTTTCGGAATAAACTTCGATTCCGGAAAATCGTCGTTCGAGAAAGAGTTTTTAAGGGAAACAAAAAAAATTAAAAATCGTCGACGTAATATTTTTTTAAACAATGAGACTTCAAAGTCGACAGGAGCAGGCTCCAAAAAAGTTGTAAATGTTGTGCTCAATTCTTATCAAAGTAACTTCGATCTAATGTACTCGAGAGAATCGAATTATTCGCAAATATTTGAAGATCCAACGGCAGACAAATTATTGTCATTTCTTCCAACTCGTTCGTCAGAAAATTATGTTTTTTCGTCATTCCCAAGTCTTCGTGAGGTAAAAAAAAATGTGGTTTTGCATTTTGCAAATGACCAGGAAACAATAAATGAAAAATAGAAAAATTTGGGCGAATTTAATTCGATAAAAGAATTAAATTTTATTGATTTTTTAAAGATTTACGAGTATCTCGGAGTATTAGAAAAATTGGGAAATGGTAGAGCAAAGACTTTTCCACTCAAATTTCACAATGGAAGCTGGAACGTTGTTCACACCAATTTTAGAAACGAAATATTATCGATTCGTATTTCACCGAGAACTCTTGACGAGTTTCAAGTGGAAAATCCAATAATCGTCGTCGTAGCAGGTTCCCTTATCCACCAATCAGTAATTCATACATCAACCAATTCGTCTGTGACGTGTTTGAATGAAATTACAAAATTTTCTTCTTAAGGTATTCATGGCAGAGATTGGTACGCTATTCGGTCTGCAATTTTCTTGGCTACCGAATTAATAAATCATTGGAATCGAACCAGAAAAGAAGACTTTGATTGGTGGATCATTCCGGTCCTTAACCCCGACGGTTATGAAATTAGCCAAATGCACGAAAGAGTAATGTGCATTAAAATAGATTTAAAAAAATAACAAAAAAGTCATTTCTCTAATGATTTTAAATTTGTTTCAATTTTTTAGTGGCGAAATTGGGAAAAAAATCTTCATGGAGCTAAAGACTTTAAAAATATCGAGTGTTTTGGATTGGATTTGGATTTAAATTTCGAATATCAATACCTGGATTGTCAGTAATTTTATAAACTAGAAATTTGACGTTTTCGAAGTTTTTGAAAAAATATTTTTATAGGTGCAGCAAGTCCCTGTGATTTTAATTTTCCTGGAAACGTTCCATTTCTCGCTCCGGAAGCTCAAGGTTTACGAGACACTTTGGAAGCATTTAGTGATTATTTAGAAGCTTTTGTTGCTCTGAAGGAAGGAAAACAAATGTTGGTTTATCCATTTTCTGACACTTTTCAAAGTCCTCGTAACGTGGATAGTTTCGTGAGACATTTGACAATTGATTATTCTTCAAAAAATCTATTTATTACATTTAATTTGTTGAATAAAAATATTCCCAGGAAAAAATATCGAAAAAAGGTGTAAAGGCTTTTAAGAAACACGTCGAAGAATTTTACGAATATGGGCAAAGCAGTTGTCTCCTTAATATCAGTGCAGGATTCATCGAAGATTGGGCAAAAGTTCATTTGGGTGTTGACAAAAGTTTTGCGTTTTATCTCGGACCCACGAGTAAAGATCGACGCGATCTAAAGTCCCAACATTTGATGGCTCACATGAGAGGAACTTTCGACTTAATAAACGTAATAGCACGTGGAAAAATTCGCAAAGTTCGAAATTCTGCCGCAACGATGTATTTTTCATTAATTTATTTCAGTATAATTTTGATAATTTAATTAAAAAACAAACTGTAATTCTGTCTTTTTTTCTTTATATTTCGATCGATATATTTGTCAATAAAAAAATACATTTCCATAAAAAACAACAATCAACAGATTACGAGATAAAAAAATGGCAAAAGCAATGTACAAAAAAGGAAGAGTCTCGAGGAAGACTCCAAAAAATCCGAGTCTCAAAAAGAAAATGTGTGTAGGAAATGAAAGAATCAAAAAATGATGAGATGAAATATGAAATGACGTAAAAGTGGGTCGTGGATATTCTTCAGTTGGAAAATAATCGAAACTTTGTGATTAAAATGGAAGGGGAAATGACTAAGAGAAATAAACGGTTATCAGAGAATAATTCGATGCTCGTTGTGACCTCGCGAGTGTAGGGTCAACGACGTCGTGTGCAGAGAGCTACATTTTTTTCCCTTCAGTATAAATTCGGTTGGAGAGGTCAGTGATCGTTTCTCAACGAAGCAGTCTCCGTTCAGGAATTTCTTTGAAGCTCCAACAAGTTTCGTTTCTTAATTATTTTTTACGATTCAACGATGACGTCAAAAATCTTGCGATTTTTCGTCCTTCCGAAAAAAAAATAAAAAAAACAACAACTACATTGGATATTTTCCATAAACGTGACCACTTCTCGTTCTTCTTATTAACCAATCACGCTTATTCGTCACACGTTTAAGCAATCTTTCGTTCGTTTGTGTGCTCTGAGAATGCTGCGAGTGAGTTTCACGCAATTCTATTATCGATGGCTTCCCGTTACGCTTTTTTGACAGAAATGGCACTCTGCTACGCCCACCAAATTTTTCACGCGATAATCTTGACTCCACGTTCAATTCACCCGATGTCGTGTCACCCCATGCATTCTGATGTGACGTCTCCAATCGTGCGTCCTCTATCGTGTACTCGTCGTCTTCCAGTAATTCCAATGGCTCGCTATGGTTTTATTATTTATTTCGTTTTTTTAAGATCCTTATTTTTATAAGGTAAGATTTCTTCTTGTGAGAATTACTCAATTAAATAAAAGTTCGTAAACAAATTGGATGTCACTTGTCGAATTTCTTTTGCGTTAAATTAAAGTGTACTCTGATATTTTTTTCTTTCCACGTCTCTTTGAGACCATACAAATGATTTTGATAAAAGTTTAAAATAGATTTATAGTCCGGAACCCACTCATAATGAGATTTTGAATATTTTTTTCTCGTAAAATATGAAATTTACCCAATTTTTTGTTTCAAATTTACTTTTGAGAACTTCTAAAGTATATTTCAAAAAGTTTGAAAAAGATTAGTAGCCGGGAACTCAATCATAATGAGATTTTAGATTGTGAACATTTTATCTCGTAAAATATAGAAGTTAACCAATTTTTTGGTTCACATTTACTTTTGAGAACTCCTGAAGTATATTTGAAAAAAGTTTGAAAAAGATTGAAAGTGCGAAACGTTCCCATAATAAAATTTTCTATTTTTAACGTTTTTTTTCGTAAAATAACAAAGTTACCCTCACTTTTATTTAACACATGATTTAGTGCACTTTCAGAATACTCTTAAGAATAGTTAAAAAAAAAATCTACAATCCGGAACTCACTGAGAATAGAATGTGAAATTTTGGTGGATTAAAATGATTGGATAAACGTAACAAACCCTTCGCTCTCTGGGCTCATGGGTCTTGGTGGAGGGTTGTAAGTATTTTCGTCGTCCTTCGTGCATTTGGTCGAGTAGATAAAAAAGCTACTAAAGACAGCACAAATAGTAAAAAAAGCGACAAAATCAGCGATAGCTCTTCTGGTGAAAGGATGAGTTCGTGTCTTTGCTCCGGAGACGTCAAGTTCGTCATTATCGTCAGGAAACCACGAAAGTTCATGAAGAATAATATCCTGTTGAAATTCCTGACACTAATAAAAAAATCCAAATTGCTGTATTTTATTGAAATTCTTGAAGAAAAAAGCACTCACTCGTAAATAAACGAAAACTCGTCCAACTATAATCCGAATTAAATAATACATATCGCTGAGGTTCTCCATTTTGAGCTCCTTTTTTCCCACTCTCTGATAACCGTTTCGAAACTTTTGGTAAAAAAAGTGAAAATAAAAAAAAAAACGATGAAAAACGTTGATTAATTGATCAACGGAGGAACGGGAGTTTTCGAAATTTTATCACATATCGAGCCGAAAAAAACTCGCGTCTTATTCTGATCGATGCCCTGAATTTGACAGGGAGATCACGTTGACAGTCGCAAAATATTGACTGAATTATAGAACTGTCATTTGTTTTTTTCTATTTTCGATATTTTTATTTTTTTCATGTACTTTTCGATCATTTTGATGATTAGCAAGCTTCTTTGTCGCATTCTGTTATGTACGGTTGTATGCAAGGATTGTGCTTCACTCCAATACTGAAAAATCTTCCTTTGTCCGGATTTTCAGGATAATATGCAGGCCCAGGACTCCGTTCTTCGACTTCTGACGTTTCTGCTTCCGGTTTTTGACGCCAACCAATTGTGAATGCTGGTGCTTTTGGTTTTATCGGGTCCACGCTGAATGGAGGCGAAGGCCCTGGCCCTCCACCTTTACACTCTTCTGGGTCTTGTCTCGGTATTCTAAAATCGACATTTTTTCAAAATTTAATCAACAAAATATCAAAAAATAAACGAAGTAGGCAAAGGAAATTTTTTACAAAATTTCATTCACAAAATATCGAAAAATAAACGAAGTATGCAAAGAAAAAACTATCGAACGAGTTCGTGAATAATTATCAAAACGATGAGAATCCACCATTTCAAAAAAAAAAAAAAAAAACTGAACTTTGTGTCAATTAAGTGGAAAATTGTCAATAATTTTGACTGGTTGTCACAAAAATCAATGCAATTTGAACGGTTTCAAATAATTAATAAAATTATGGGAAAAAAATTGTTGAAAAAATTGAACGGTAAATATTAAAAATGAATCAGTAGGCGAGTAAAAAAAATTCGAATTGATTTTTATAGAATTATCAAAACCAGAGGATTTGACTCTTTTTTAAATCCGTTCAGGAGAAACTAAACCAAGTGAAAATTGACGAATTAAATTTTCACTGAGAGAGTCCTGAGAAAATGTAATAAAAAGGACGATTTCGAGTAATTGATAAAACAGATAAATTCGTACATAGAAAATGACGGTCCGTTCAATGCACTAGGTAAATCGTAAGGACCTGCGCAGGTAACGACTCTCCTCAATTCGCTTCTCCAACTCATAGAAAATGCTGGATTTCGCATTGGATCCGGAAGCTTATAAGGTCCAGGTGTACATTCCATTTCGGCTGAAATAATAAAATATGAAAATTTCTATTAACGTGTTAATCAATACAACAATTGCAGATTTTTATTCTCAGTTTCTTCTATTTTATGATGAGAATAATTTTCTCAATTTGAACGAAAATGCATTAAAATTGGTTTCTTCATTTTCTAAGTGGAAAAAAAAAATTTGATAATAAAATGTGAATAATTAAAATCAAATGGTCTTACGTTCTTCTCGTGGGTACGGAGCACGAATGGAAAATCCTCCTTCTGTTCTTGGTGGTCGAGGATAATAAATTGGCCCTGGACTGTCGCTGTGGACACCCAATCCAGGCTGTTTAAAAGCAACGGAGTAAGCAGGTCCTCGAAATTTCGAGGGACAATGATCGACGTACCCGATCACAGGTTTAAGTTTGTATTTAGGTCCAACGCCTGAAATGGAATAAATCGATGAATTAATATCGTGAGAAGAGAACCTTTTTGACAATTAACCTGAATTTTCGGAACGAACCCCAGTCGTGGCACAAAATAGCATCTTTCTGAAAAGCTGGTGGTTTATTTTTGTCCTCTTCCTGTTGCTTCTTCTTTTTACCTTTTTTCGGAGGCATACTTGAAAATTTTGATAAATATGTCACTTTCTAATTTTGACGACCAAATAAGACTGAATTTTTTTTCTTTTTCTGCTGCAGTGATTTGTTTTCCTAAATAACTAACTTCGCGATTCTTAAAAAAATGAATAAAGTCAAATGATAACTTATTTTTATGAAAGTACGAAAAAAAAATTATTTTTTTTCATTGAAATTCAATCTTTTCTAATGAAATTGTAACTTTTTCCCATAAACTACGAATTCGAGTGATAAACAACCGCGATTATTTTTGAAAAACATAAAAATAGGAAATTTTTACATCAGTTTCAGAGATAAAATTAAGATTAAAATATTCGAGTTAAAATGGTAAAGACAGCACTTTTATTTATTGGACAAAGGACAATTATACTTAGAAAGAAACGAATTTTGAGTCGAATTATCCGTCCAAATCGGTTATTGCAGGCGCTGCGCATTCGCTGTGTCTCATGCCAAAAGAATACATCGGAGGTCGTTTTGAGTTGTTGAATTCTGGATAATAAATAGGTCCTGGACCCTCTGGTACACCAAAAATTCTTGTCCTCGATTTTAAACTGTAGGCTGGATATCTTTTTTTTATTGCATCTAAATTTCCACTCCCATAATCCGCTGGCCCAGGTGTACTCGATTGTTCTGATGAATCGTGACGTCCATTGCTACAGAAAAAAAAAATTCAACAAATTATCATCAAAAAGTTCTTTTTCTGGTCATTTTTTTAAAAACTTTTCACGATAGTTATCGAGTTGCGAAAAGATTTTTACACGAAATTGCAAAAATATGGATTTTTAAACGAAACAAAGAAATTCTGGAGAATTCATGAACTTTTTTCTACATTTTTGGTTCATTAATTGAATAATAAATTCTTTACATCGTGAATGCTCCTTTGGAAGTTTTATGAGGAATGTTCGGACCGAGACAAGGAGGAAGAATATAAGCGTTTGGTCCTGGTCCATCGCCTGTCAACTTTATCATCGATCTCGATTTAATTGTAAATGCAGGAGGTCTTGGGTAGTGATTCATTGGTGGTACATTTTCGGGATGATAAGCTCCGGGCCCAGGTCCACAACCGATGGCTACGAATCATTCGAATTGTTTTTTTACAAGAAATCATTGAGAAAAACGAATAATGAAGAATCGAGCTTACTTATTGATTCGAAATCCAAATTATCTAAGAAACTAATCGCTTAATCATTGTGCAAACTTATTGAATTACTTTTGAGCATAATAATCATCGATTTTTTGAATTTATTTCTCTTTAAATATCGAATGTTTCCTCAAAATATCTAGCAAAAGATAAAAAAGAGTAGAAAACCTTGAAACTTTTCTCTTCCTTTTAAGGAGTAAGCCGGTGGATTGTCGACTCCACTTTTCGTTAATTTAGAAACATCGTACAAAGGTCCAGGGCTGGCAGTTTCGGCGTCACGAAGTCCTTGACGTCCAGGAATGGAGTAAGCAGGATTTCTATATCGCGAGGGATCATGACCGACATAACCTGTGAGACCCGGTAATTTATAAGCAGGTCCTGGTCCTTTGGACATGCAGGAAGTCTTTGGATGATTTTCTTTGTCTTCCATTATAATTTTTCAAATGTAAAGCTGACTATAAAATAAAATCTATTAAAAAATCGAAATACTGCTAAAAGTTTGACGCTCGGGGAAAAAAAAAACGTTGAAGAAATTAAAGGTTAAATAAAAAAAAATATCTGAAGACTGTGAACAGTGTTCAGATCATAGAGAAAAGATGTTACACGAAATCGATTATTTACATTGTTGGATTTATTAATTGTAATATTTACAGAACTAATCATCATCATCATCATCCTCATCTTCGTCATCAGTGAAATTTATATCGTCGAAATCGCTGCCGAATTCGTCATTATCGTTTTTATTCCTTTTGCTGATCATCAGAGCGTTCAGTTTTGCCACTAAATCGTCTCTCGTCAAAGGTTGCCTCGGACCTGCAGATTCATCCTCGCTGTCTGAACTTTCATCCTCCTCTGGCTTCTCAGCATTGGTCGAAGATTCAGCTGTGCCTGAAGTTTCTTTTCCAGCGGCTGTAACAAAAATTCGTGAAAAATTTTACAATGGAATTTACAAAATTTACAAAATTTATTAATTTACACAATTAAAACTGATAAATTTACAGAATTTTATAATTTTACCTCTTACAATGAAATACCAAGAAAATGAACTTAATCAATATTTGAATTTGTTGGAATTTATAACAAAAACCTCAGACGGCAAGCACAGGAACTGAATTTATTTAGAAATTTCTGTATTGAAAGAAGCAAAAAAGAAAAAAAATATTTGACAACCAAATTCTAAATGCCAAGAAATGTCATAATTATAATTGTTGAATTTATCAATTTATTGCAAATTTTTTGGATTTATTGAGAAAAAATTCATCAATAGATTTGAGAGTTTTAAGATTCAATAAATATGAATAATAAATAATTAAAGGACGAACCTTTTCTGTTCATGTAACGCATGAAAGTTCTTCTTTTTCTCTCAGGCAATTTTTTCAGCATCAATCGAAGTTCTCTGTCCAATTTCAAAGTTTCTTCTTTGGGTTCTTCCGGTACAATGTCTCCCTTTTCTCCGCATTTTGGGCAAACGTTATTATGAAGAGCGCAGGGTCCGCACATTATGTGGTAAGCATGTTTGATGACTTTTTGTTCGCATTTGGTACATTTTGCTGCAGCTTTGAGGGGCTTGTACTTTTTGTACTTGATTTTCCATTCTATGATTTTTTTGCATCTTTCGCAGACATTGACCACTTGTATGTTATTGACGCGTTTTGTTTGGTGCGATTTGTCGTGCAAATCGTTTTTGAATGCGTGATTGTTCTGGTATTTTTGAGGCCTCACACGTTTCGTGTTGCCCTTTTGGGAACTCATTATCGCGTGAGAAATAACGAGTTTTTCAAATATTGTGTATAACCTAAAAAAACGTGGACATCACGATAATTTTATCGTACTTTTGATGTTTAATGATTTTTTTCTGAATTACTGTTCTTTTTTTCAACACTCAAAATAATATTCTTACCTCTTCGGTTCAATACTTCATAGAAAGTTATTAAAAATTATTATTTTCGAGCACACACGTGTTGTTGACAGAAATTTCCTGCCAGTGGCGTTCAATCTCTTTCTCCCCATTTCATAATGTTCTTGCCAGGATTTGCGGCAATGAAAGCTTCACTAGCGCCATCCCAATGTTTTGAGAACCAGAGAACGTGTCCAACGATCGAATCCCAGGGTAAGAAGGTTTTGAGTTCCCGAAATAAAAATTCAAACGATCCAACTAAATTAAAAAGTGAATTTAATATTAATTCACATTCAATTGAAATAGATGGAGAGAAATAAAGTGAACATTAATTATTGTAGAACTAATGAAAATCTTATAATCGAGAAAATGAATATTCAAGCACATTTTAGCATCGAAATTAAACTCATTACAGCTTGATTTGCTTAACTGATTCTAATCAAAGATCCATACAACTTCCTGAAATGTAAGACCATACATTTATGTACATTTTATTTATATTGCCATTTTGTTTCTGACAGAATCAGATGTAAAAATGGAAGAAATCGTCTTTGTGACTGTGAACTATACGTTAACTCCGTGTGACGTAGTTTTATTTTACAAACCTGTTATTCCTGGTGTTCTCATCGAACGTATACATGAAAGATTGCCTGCGCTAACGGATAAGATAACTTTCAAACAGAGCTAACGATTATACGAGCGCACAAATAAATATAACTTCATAAAACAATTAGAACACTAATTGGGAGAAGCTTTTTATCAAATTTACAACGACACTCGAAGGAAACTTTTCAAAAATTAATTTAAAAAATCAGATTGACAAATGAAACTAATTGGAAATCCGGTTCTTTAAAAAAAAATTCAACCAAATGAAAATCCAATCGAATAATTCGATCAAATTTACAATATGACACTTGATAAAAAATTAAAAACAGTACTCGAGAATTAAAGCCAATAATTTGCTCAAATTTACAACAACAGTCTATAAAAATAAATTCTTAAAAAATTGATGAAACTCAAATTCATAAATAAATTGAATAAAAAACATTCATTTTATGTCGATTTTTTTTTCAATCTTATTAAAAACTTCAAAGCAATAATTGAATAAAATTAACAAAGACACTGACCAATAATTTCAAAAAAAAAAAAAAAAAAACAAAATTCACACAAAAACTCAAATAGGCAAATGAACTGAATGAAAAAATCCACGTTTCACTTGTAATTTTTCAACGAATTGAAAACTTAATCCAATAACGTGTGGGATGTGGAGACTTTTCTTAATAATTCACGAATAAGTCGATGATAATGAGATTTAAGGGAAGAAACTAAAAGTAGCAGATCCGATTTCAGCTTATGAATACGCAATGATTCAATTAACGATTTTTGTCGAAGAGCACATAAATGAGACATGTATGAAGAAGAGATAAAACCTATAGATGTGTACAGAAGAGATTGGGGCAAAATGAAATGCTATTTTTGGCCCAGTCATCATTTTAATACTTAAAACAATAGTTTTATTGAATTTCGCTATTTTTAGTGAATATTATAAATAAATAAATAAACAAATTCGTGGAAAACCAGATTTTGTTGGAACTATACAAACATTTTATCGAACACGTAAAAAATTAATAATTCGCGGAAATTAATCAAATTTTTGTCATCTCAACAGTATATTTTGGTGTTTAACCAAACAAACCGTTGAAACGTCAAAAAATTTGGTTAAATTTCGTAAATAATTGTGTTGAATTTCTCAAACGAAAATTCTATAACTTTTGTTCAATTTCTCCAAAAATGATCATAGAAGCTCAATTTTCCGATCGCGAAAATATAGACAACAACGTTGATCACATTTTGTCGGTTTTGTTTTATTTCCTAATGAATGTGTCCGGGACTACCCGAGAGTCTCCCGTTTCACGGTAACGGGTCACCAACCATGTTGTCACATTTATTAAATTTGACGCGAGCACGAGTTTTCGATATATTGCAAAATGTACGATATCACAATTTTCGAATTTTCTATAAAACAACGATTTCTGTCCTTGCACAAGAACCTTCGAAAATTCGCAATGCACTGTGGTAATTTTTTGAACTTTTTTGTGAACACGACTATTTTTTGCGATTTTCGATCTTTTAACCATTCGACTGGAAAGGGGTGCAAATCTACACTGCAAATTCCGATTTCTTTTGGATTTTGTGTTAAATACAATTCCAGGTTCCCTCTTTTTTTAAACAATTAATCTACAACGTTTCGAGGTTGAAAAATCATCTGAAATTAATCAAAATTGGACGATCGAAGTTGGAGGAGGATTGAAGAGCGATAAGAAGAGAATTTTTGTAAAAAAAGTGAGTTAACGTACAGGTTCCACAATGGCTCCGAGGGTTGAAACGCCCTGACGAAAATAGACGTGCATCGAAAGGGCGAATTTCGTATAAAATCACAATTTACAATGTATTTGAGAAAAATTTTACACGAGAAAGTGTCCAATCGCACAATTGTGAAAAAAATGGTCCTTCGCAATGAGGCTGGTCAAAAGAATAGTCTGTTTATTCCGGTTTTCGCTAGCGTTCCCTTTTCGCAGGTGGCCCATTATGCCTCAGAGAGTCTTATTTGGTCTGTCGTCCCTCGAACACATTGTATACATGTGAATATATAAAATGAAATAATTTATTCGCGCGACCTGGGGGAGAAATCGACAAGGAGTTATATATCTTCGTGAAAAGTTCACACGTACATTTGTATATCGATATCGAGAGAAACAACCCCTGGCCTATGCCACTAAGAAAGCCAAAATTAAACCGAGCTCGAACCGATCGAATTTACCAGAGATATAACGTCAGGCAAAAGTTGCAGAGAGATGAGAGATCGGATGCTGCATGTAGACTGTAATGCGTCTTGCCAGAAGTGTAAAAACAGTTGAGACAAAGAAAGAGAGAGATTGAAAGAGAGAGAGAGAGAGAAAGTGAGAGAGAGAGAGTGAGAGAGAAAGATGAAGAACAAGCTCGGGGTCACTTCAGGTCGAAAGTTCGCCAGGGCAAACTATACATAGAGTCTCGCCTCTCCTGACAGGGCTTGAAACGAGCTAAAATATTCATTCGGGTTTCGGGCGACCGGCTGTCAATCTGTCAACTATAAAGCAACGCGATCTCACTGTCTACCGATCCTTGTTTCAGTCTCCTCTTTCCATCGATCCCCCTCCATTGCCCCTCTCTCTCTCTCTGTTTCTTCCTCCTGGCTCTCTCATTGCTTGGCAGTTTCACGCTTTTCGAGACACCTCACCATGAAACGATCTCCATCTGTCTGTACTGATATCCTCATCGTCCTCCATGTCTTTTTATCCTCCATTCCACCCCCATATTCCTCCCCAATCCTCTGTATGCTATTCCACAAACTAAACGAACAAATTAACGAAACTTTGAAACGCTTTTAAAATTTAAATATTCCATGTCTGACCCACATCCACCTCATCCCTCCATTTTCATAAAAAGGACCACACGAAAGTGCCGCGAATATTCGAATCTACAGCCCTGTCCGCCATTCACGTCACAGGTTACACCCTTCATTTCTCTTCAGTCATCCACCACCTTCTGCCACTTGCCCCTGTCCAGATATTCTTTTCGGAGATTTCAACGATTTTCCTAACTTCTATATAGTTTTTATTGTTACTTTGAAACTTACACACTTAAGGGCTCAAGTCCAACTGGAAAATCAACTAAACTGAGCCTTTTTTCTGGCCCAAGGGTCACGATTGTTTATCCAACCATCCAGCCTGCTCTCTACGAACTATAAACTTTGTTGACAAATCGACCAAACTTCAACCTCTTCCTATATGCAACTTCCTGCCTTTTGTTCACCTGTAAATGTCCATAAAATGATTTTATAACAATTTAAAAATGTATTTTGTGGCTGAGAGCATTCTTCTCTCACAGAAATACGTTTTTCGAACTGTCAACCTGCCATTTAAGGTGTCTGAATATATTAACTGGAAAATCAAACGCTAATCAAGCTTGTCAGTCTATTTCTGCTCAATTAACTATTTCGTGAGCCCACTGCATCCACTGTCTCGTGTGTCTCAACGAATATTTCATTATTAATAATCAACCAACACGCCAGTTCAATGAACTCCATTATTTTCTTTTTTTTATATTAAAAATCGTTTATAATGGCTCGATCGTTGGTTCTCTCGTATTTTACACTTTGCTATGTCTATAGCCATCGCGAATCTCCGTTGTGCTGACTTCCTATTAAATTCTCTGCTCTGTCCCTCGATCATGTATTTCGTTTTCCTCTGGGACTCTCTCGCCCGCAGCTCGAACCTGAACCAGGAATTTACGGACGTCAACAAGTGACTCGTTTCCTAACAGTGCTAACAGTTCTCACTGCAGTTATCCTATGTCGAAATTTTCAACCTCGTTCTATCAGCGTTATTACTGTTGAAATTGTACCGTTGCTCTCGATATTATTTCCATTATTTTGGACTCGTTAGTAACAAAGATTGAAAGCAATGACTCTGCAGCTATTTTTCTTTCGAACTTGATACTTTTTTTTATAACTTTTTTCATGTCGGACAGCAATTCAACATGAACGCCAAGATTTTTGCTTCCCTAGCCTCGAGCTCTGTTTATTTTTGTAAACATTTCAAACTTTTAACCATTTCACTTGGACCTAAAGTTTGTTGCTCGTTACTTAATTTTTAACTCGTAAGAGCAACGATAAGATGAACTCAAAGTTTCTTGTTTTCTTTTACTCCTGGTTTCAAAGCAATTTGGAGGGAGCAAAAGTAAAGACTTTGGAGTCTGAATGAAAAGTTTTTGTTGTTGCTGAGATTTTGATGGAAATACACATCGAAATTTTGGAAATGATCGTGGTTCATAAAAGCTCAGATTGTGACGTTCAGCTCGGTTTCTTTTTTCTGAATTTCAGGCTCATTCGAAGAATGTTTTTTGGTCAATTCTTGGGTCGGGGTTCATTTTAGTTGGAAAGTTGATTAGTGATTCAGGTTGCCAAGGATTTTGAATGGAAATTGGTACATGACAGTGGTTGAATAATCAAGGCAGACAATTATTTGATTTTCCATATTTATTGAGCACATACACAGACACAATGAGTATTTGAAATAGTATAGAAATTCACAAGGTTGTTGTGTCTACAAAGCGTGGATTTCTGTTGAGCATCATTTGGATCACTGAATCTATTGGAAGGTTGAATCTCTGCTGAAGCGAATTATAATCACACAGAAAATCAAATTTTTCATATGGCTGACACGATCTTTTGATGTTTATGTTTAGGCAAACGTATGTTCGTATATTTCCATTTGGATGAATTACTACTCTTCCGTGATTATGATTATTGCCCGAAAGCCAATATCGAATCAAGGCTTTCTGAGCAACAATCAAAAGCATAAAGAGTATCGGTTGTCATGGTGATTTTTTTTCTGCTATCTGAAGTTTCAATGTTCCTTGTTTTTCGATCCTTTTGTACGAATGCCTTCAATATTGTTGTATTTTTGTAGCAGCATTGTTTATCACTGGTATCTGCAACAAACAGAAAAAAACTTTAAGTTCTTTTGGTTGAACACTCGAAGTCCTAGAAGGTAAAGTTTCAATGAAAAAAAGAACAAAAACCAGTATTTGTTGAATGAAAATCAAGAGAATTCACGATTGTTTGCAAGTGTTTAGATCGTAAAACCGAATGAATGGACGATAAAATTTCAAAGTCCGAAGAACCAGTAGGAGTTGAGTGAATAGAAGAATGTAGTCAAAGTCCCGAAGTGTTTATTCGTGACGAAACTGATGGAAGAGAAGAACCGGAAGGTGTTGTTTGCTCCAAGGGATGATCCCTCGAGCGGGTCGCGAACGCGAATGATATCCAAGTGGAATTGCATCTAGCGAGAAGCATCCCTCGGTTATATATTGAGAGAAATGCGGAGGGGTTGATACGCGCGCGCCACTATCTCGTGAGTGGGGGTAAAATTGGAGTTTTGATAAGAGAGGAGGGTTGCACATTGCTGGAGGTTGCATTTGCGAGGATTTATGGTGGGGAAAGTTTTCATTGGTTGAATGCATTCGTTGATGGATAAATGTGGAGTGTGGTGATAGAAAATGGTAGTAAAAGGGGCTAATCAGGGGATAAAACAATGGGAGATAGGTCTTTACGATAGTGAGATGTTTGTATGAGTGTAGAATCGAAATTTTCAGATGTTCAATTGATTCTGCGCACTTCACCGATACCAGGTACATTATCGTCCTGGAAACGCATCGCCTCCAAGCAAATATTGCATCTCGACACTTAGTTACGTGGGAATTAGTCACGGAGAGGGAGTGAGGACAGGAGAAAGGGCAACAGGAGGAAGAAGGGGGAAGGACATGCATTGTGCAAACTCTCCAAAGCGCAAGGACATGTTCCAGCCATGAGAGAATTCTCTCCTGTCCATGAGAGCATCCTCCCTGTACCTTTCTATACTGTCTCCTATCCGTCTGTCCATTAGTCTCCTCTAATCTCTGTAATTTGACAATTAGCTCGTCTGTGTACACTGCTTCCAAATCGAGAGATCGAGAATATCCACCCTCAAATCGTCGGAGGTGGAACTCTCTCTCTCTCTTTCTCTCTCTCTCTCTCTCTCTTGACGATTTGCTTCACGAAATCGTGTCAATCACACCTGGACTTTATTCACCTGTACCTTCTCTTTTTTATCCTCTTTTTTTCCTCTCCAACTCGAAAAAATGATACGATGAAATTCTAAATAATTACGTCAAATATTAGTGGAAATTATGGAAAAAATTTCAGTGTCAATTTCAATTTGATTTCTTCTTCATAATAAAAGGGAAGAAAATGAATTTATTGCGAGATATTTTTGATAAATAATAAGGTTGCAGCTTGGATTTGAAATTTGACATTTTTGACGTTTGTTTTGAAGTTGAATTTTAGAGTATTTCATCATTTTTTTGTATACAAAAGTTAAACCCTTGACGTTGAAAGTTCATGGAACGGAGTTTTTGTCCCTTTGTTTTATTTTTATCATCGCTGTCTCATTTGCCATTCGATCTATTATGCGAAGTCCAACGACAAGTAACCGCAACGTCTCGCGACATTTTCTCCCGGTTTATCTTTCTCTTCGCGTTCTCATACCCTCGCCTCTCTTCGTAGATTTCTCTGATTAATTAATCCAATCAGTCTCGACTCTCGCAGCCTCCCTGGCAGGTGAAAATTCCTTCATTCGATATGCGATCGCATTGATATTTAATGTCTCATATACGTTTCTGGCTCTGTCTCATTTTCGATCTTTTACCCAACTGACAATCATCCTCGTGCAAAATTAATTTTATCCAATTGTCAATTAGCTCCATACATATTAACGATTACAAAAAAAAAAAACGTTTTTTGTCATCGAATATTCATCGATTCTCCAGAAATACTTTCTTCCAAATGACGTTCAAATTCTTCAATTCGAATGAAATAACGAAATTTCATTTCTTCGTATTTTGTTTGATTTTCAAAATTATTCCGAACCAAAATTTTATATCTTGGATATGAAAATAAAAACTGCAAAGTGAATTTTTCTTCGAAACTCGAACTCTTTGATCCCAAAGTTTTTCTGCGATATTCGCCGAGGATTATGAAAGTGATTCTTCGAAAACTCGGTAAAAACGATGAAGGACGAAGAAAATTCTCTCTTGGTACCTTCTGGTCCATGTTGGTGCTCTTCAGAAGCCCGGGGCTCGTTCCGGGTGCGTTTTTCCCGGACCGTGAACCCAGGCTCCTTCTTGGAAACCTTTCTGGGCGCTGAGCTCCTCTTTTTTTCTCTCTCGGTTCATCTATCTCTGGTTTTACCTCTTTTCGAATTATTTATATAAATATTTTTGTATTAAAATACATATAAATACATTTTTTTCATATTTATACATAAGTATCTTGATATATTTATTATTTATATATTTTATTTATAAATATTTTATACCCGCGATATCCTAAAAGCGTGTGTGGGTGGAGTTTCTCAAGCAATCGCGAAGCCCAAGGCCACAACTTCCCAGGGGCCACTTCATAAGTGCGTGAGTAATTGAGCCTCTCTCTCTCTCTCCCTTCCTCCCTCTTCCGATGTTGCTTCTGAGACCCAGAAACTTTGAAGCCCTCAATGCTCGTCTTAGTTTCCGTCACAACCTCCTCTATTTAGCCCGGGAATCTCTCCCCAACATCTTTATTATAAAGCTCGTCGCTTCACCCTCATATTCCACTTATTGGCGCATCGAAATATTCATTTAATTACGCAAGTGAATGACCCAGAATGTGAAAGAAAAAATGATTGAAAATAATTTCAATTATTCTCGTATTTAGGATCGCAAATTCCGATAAATTCTTTCTGAATATTTATTGCATTTTTTTATTTAATTTTGCATAAAAAAATGTTGATTCCAGTTGATCAAATTCTCGTTTGAATTTATATTTAAATTGAAGATTTAATTGTCCTGATTTTTTATTCATTTTTCGTCCAAAAACTTATTCAACTTGATTCCGACGAAAAAATAAAATATCCTCAAACACGGAATACTCGCGGAGATAAATTTTCTAAATCATTGATCTAAGCCATTGTTTCGCCGAAATCGTTTGCCTCGCGGATAATCTCTTTGGCTGATCGCACATGCCACGGATCTTTCGATCCGGGGTACCTTGACCCCTCAGAATCCTCATTTCTCGTTCAATGACTTTTAAATCGTGAATAGAAAAAAAGAAACGAGAGAGAAAGAAAAAATAGCGATCGTATGTAAAGTATCGCTTCGTGATCTTCGTGTTTCGATTCAAATGTCAGCGTTATGTAGTACAAGAAGCCGGAGTAATAAAAATATCGAGAGATAGAGACTCGCGGATAGATAAATAGACGAAAAAAGGGGAGAAAAAAAATGAGGAAAAAAATTATAGCAAAAAGATCGATACCGTGCTCACGAGACTCCTTCCAAGATCGTCTCAAAACTCACATTAAAGCATTCCCAGTGAGTGATAAATCGTATCTGGTAAATAAACCAATTCGACTCAACGTATAAACTGGTTAACAGGAAATCGATGAACGATACAGGAAAAAAAAAATTGTCACGATGAAGAAAAAAAAAGGAAAAAAAACACGATAAAAAGCTTCAAAGTGCCAAATCGCAACGAACCTCTCAAAACTAATCCTAATGTTCTTTTTTTTCGGCTCCCAAACTCCTGCCAGGGTCGAACACAATGAAAGACTTTTTTTTCGCGAGTTTATAGACGTCACGAGAGAATCCTCGATGACCTGAGAACCAAACATGTGTTTTAACATAACACGAAAATCGACTATTCAGGACGGTTTGAGCATTTAAAAAAAAGTGTAAAAAAAAAAAACAGGGAATCTCCAAGTTTCATCATCCACGGATTCGGTTACTGAACCGTTCGGTTGCACCTCGTTGTCGATCAGACAATGAGCTTTTGACGTTGAAACGACGATGAATGAAAAAAATAAAAATAAAAATAAAGTTCTTGGAGAAATCTTTCGACTCACATTAGGCAAAAGTCAATTAGCCACGTGTTATTAACCCGGGAATTTCTGACCTCTAATTAGTCTAAATATTATTATTATTTTGTATCTAATGATATGAAAATATATAAAAACAAAAATTTTGATTAAACATCTAGAAAAAAGGACGTTCCATAATTTTTTTTAGGCTCAGGAACAATTGTTTTCTCATTATGTCTTGTTTTTTTTTTAATCCTCAAGGCACCGTCGAACAAAAAGGAATATTAATAAAATGAAAAAAGGTTGAAAAACTTACGAAATAATGTGCAGTGATTTTTTTTAATTTTCAATTTAACTGCAGCTCGCAAGAAATTTCTCGGCCAAATGATCGGTGCCTTGCAATTACAGTCAATAATACAAATTTGCAAGACTGGCATACTTGGGGCGTAAAAAAATAACCGTGACGAGTGAAAGTAAATCTGGCGATTCTTCGGGAAGAAATAAAAAGTAACGAAGAAGTGAGTGAGAGAGAGAGAGAGTGAGAGAGAGAGAGAGAGAGAGAAAGAGAGAGAGAGAGAGTGAGAGAAAAAAAGAGGGAAGCATGAAATAAATTCGAGGAGGTAAGAAGGACAATGAATCCTGCGAAGCGAGAGATGATTTTTCTTGAACAGTGCAACGAGAGCAGTTTCGAGACAGGTTCTTATTCTCTCCCAACCTTTTTTTTTTTCTTTCTCTTTCTCGCAGACTGGTTCGAGTCGCTCAAACTTACTGAGAGCAAAGCACATATTGCTCGAGGGAACTTTCATCGAGATCAGGATTTCGTCGATTTTTCTCTTCCCCTTTATATCTTTTTACTGCTTCATTCTTTTTTTATATTTATTTTCTTCATCTCGAAGGAGAAAAGGTGTTTGTCACTATTGTCCAGTGGTCCGGGGTGGTCGAGGCGTTTCATTGGATTTTCTGCATCCGTTTTCGTCCCCGGACACGCTCGATCGATCGATCGATTTCGATAGCAAGGATCAAAGGAGTGTGAAATTGTTCTCAATCTTTAAATCCCCCTAAAAAAATCGAAAAAAAATCCCATCGATATTTCCTGGTAATTTCTTAATCGTAACACTTCGGAATTCGTCCAACGGCGCGATTATAACTTTTCTCAATGACTCACAGTCCGTTACGAAGCATTAGAGGAAGAAAAAAATCAAATAAAAAGAGCAAAAAAGGGGAGCACATTTCTCGAGCAAAAAAAAACGTGTTTTCTCGAACAGTAGTCGTTGGGAGCAGAGAGAACGCGTTTTAAAGTACAGCATGTGTATCGAGCCACATGTACGTGAGATTCCAACCGGTTTTGTCCAACGAGAGACTCTCTAAGCTACTGAAAGTGACGCATAAATACCGAAGAGTATAGGGGAAGAAAAAAGAATGAAGTTTAAATAAAAAAATGGAGTAAAATGACAAAAAAAAAGACACGTGTTTCTCAGATATTCCACCTGTGTGTATCTCGTTCCTTCGTCTCGTCGATTATATCTCCTTAACATATATATTCATGTACTTATAAAACATAACGCTTTTTCTGTCGTCGTTTAATCTTATCGCAGGAAGTTGGGTGTCCCTCCCTCCCTCCCTTCCTCCCTCTTTCCCTCCCTTCCTTCTGCCTCCCCCTCAAATACAGAAGACATACCTGTTGAGGCGTTTAATATGAGTTTAAACTCGAGCTCCACAGGGTCAGCAATTCGATTACATTCGTTCGAGCATGTTCAACATTATACATTTTTTTTTTCTTAATATTCCAGTTTATTATTCGTCCAGCATTTTATTACTACGATGTTAAATCATCTGTAATTATTATCAAGTACTGCATTATTTAATTCACTTCGAAACAGCTTGTTAGTTTAGACGTTTGAGAACTCTAGAAATTCAATTACCTGTGTTCCATCATTATCGTTTATTTACTTTATTTTAATTTATTCAATTGATGCTCCAAAGATTACACCGACTCGACGATCATAAATCCTCTATAATTACCAATAATTCTTATCAATGTTTCAACCTTTTTTTTTTTTGAAACTCCTTATTCATTTCGACACTACCAACACCACGTTTTATGTTAATGCTCTTTTTTTTTTATTGGTCAACTTTATTTATTTGGATCCTCACGTGATTTATTCATCGTTCACTTAATTCCTGGACTTGTCAACTCGATTAATCACCTGGAAACTTATACTTTGGTTATTCTGTTTGTTTATCTTATTGTTTATTTTCAAAACGATGTTTCAGTCCTTTTTAACTACTTTTCCAACATCGAATTACCAGGTTTTTTGATTCTAATCAGTCCTTGGGACATGCATGAATGTAAAATAAAATTGGAACTGTCATTATTTGTTAATTGCATAAATAAATAGTCGACTTTTGTAATTTATCATGAAATAAATTATTTTCTACTTAACTAATGCGAATATTGGAATGGCAATTTTTTCACGAACTCTACACGCTTCAAGGAGCATTACAGAATTTTTTCAGAATTTTCTGTTCGGTAGTTTCGGTTGAAAAAAATGAGGAAACCAGTAATTATTAATTTCCAAGTTTTGAGATCATGTTAGTAATCAGCGTTTTTAAAAAACCTGAGTACTAAATTTCAAAATGCATGTTGAAAATCGATTTGAATTTGCAGATATCGAGGAAAAGAGAAATTTAATTAAATGCTGATTGTTAACACATTAGAATTTGATAAAAATTCGTTGCCGCATTCTCGTGTCTCCGATGTTTTATTAACGAGACCGAATTTTTTGTGGACTCGATATTTACTAACCTCAAGTATTGATTAATCAGACGAAGAGTGAAAAAAAAAAAAACTGAATTTCCCATCAAATAGATTTCTAAAAAAGCAGCGATTCAAATTAAAAAATAGAAGATACAATCGCGCTTTTCGTGGGACTACAACGAGGAGGAAAATAAGTGAAAGGCTGGGAGGGTTGGAAGCGCGCAGGGTTGGAATATCGAGTTACTGTTTCCTGTGGTGCTTTCCGTTCTTGGACTGGAGATCCGAGCTACTGTTGAACGTCAAGCAAACTTGGAGGAAATTGATGGATGACAGGCATTCTTCCGGTCGGTAAGCAGGGAGGAGGTTTTTCCGCAACGAGAAAGATGCGGAACGGGAGGGGATGCAAAAAAAAAGAAACTAGTTTTTTTTTTTTTGCAAAGAGGATGAGAAAATCGTAGAGAGGGAAAAAATGCAGGAAGTAAGGAAGTCAAGGCAGTGGAGAACAGAGATGAACAAGTCTGACGTCCGAAGAGGCTGCGATGTGAAGTACTATCTCTTTTTCTTTTCCTCATACTAGACTTTTCAAGCTTTTGCCTTGTTCTCGTAGCTGCATCATCGACACGAGAGAGTCTCTCCTTTCTCTCTCTCTCTCTCTCTCTCTTTCTCTCTTTCTTTTTTCTCTCTCACGGTTTTATTCTCGGTGATGCGGCAGAAATCAGAGTCGGCTTCCATTATCTTTGAGAAATAATCGTTCGAGCACGTATAAAACAGGACGAGACTCCACATAGTCCAGAAAGAGAGAAAAAGCGCCTTTCGAGCATTATTTTCTCGCGGAAAAAAACATTTCTGGGAGGAGAAAAAAATTCTATCAGTCATACCAAACTATTCCCATAAACTTTAAGGGGTTCAGCGGCTTTGACACGCCGAAGAAAAAAAAAAACAGGTCCATAGTCAGTTTCTTCATCCAGGTAGTGGCTCGAAACGATTAATGGTTCAAGTCCATTGTGAAGATATTTTCGAACGAAATTAACTCATCGCTTCTCCTGATTTTCAGGGTTTGACTGTCCACGAACGTTATGCAGGAAATTTTGTATTTATTTCGATCGGAAAAATAAAATCTGGGATAAAAATTGATTGATTTTCATTTTCTTGTCAACTGCTCTGATTTATTTTCGTTGAATTAAAAAAAATTCCAATTTTTTACTCAAATTTTTGGAAATAAGTCTCGAAAAATCGTCTGTAAAACAACTGTCAGTTAAAAAGTCTTAGAAAATGTTCAAAAAACCTCGATTTTTGTATAAAAATACATAAATTTGAGAATATAAGAAAAATGCTACTCGCACAACTGCCTTGACCCAATTTTTGCCGGCAAAATATAGAAAATTAATATCTCAAAGTTCCCTTTGATGAAAAAATCCTTGTTGAGGAATTTAATTGCGATTCTCGAGTTCGACAAGAAGTAATCTCTGGGAATTAGACATTATTACGAAATCTCGAAGAATCCACGATGATGTAAAATTTATTGATCATAGGAATAAATGTTGGTGGAAATACGAAGATTTATACACGTGATTCGTGAGATTTGTGACCGATAATTGCAGCTTCAAGACAAAACATTATCGATGACGAAAGAATCAAGTGGAAAGCGATGTTTCTTATTGCCACACGTTAGGATTCAGGAAATTATTCATTGAAGAAAAGATTTCTCTGTTTTTTTGTGCCTAGAAATATTTTGTACTCGTTGCCAGATTATTACCGAACTTTTTTCGTGATAAAAAGAGCAAAAAGTAATGAAAGAGAGCGCATGTGCAATGAAGCAAATTCCAAATGTATTTTTAGACAACGAAGCGTTTTGTTGGTACAAGTGCCTCCCAGACGACTAATCGTCAGGCAAAAATGTTCGCGACTCTCTATATCTTTGGATGATCCTTTAAAAAAAAAAAAAAAAGATTTTTCCACAAAGAGTGTCTATATCTCTGATGAACCGGAAGTCCTTCGAGGACAATAACGAAAAATCAATAGCTCGTCGATTGTTCCGGTTAAACAAAGCTCCTGTACGAAGAGAATTCAATCGAAATTTTTTTAGCGAACATAGTTCACTTTTGACGTGAAAAAAAATGGTAAATAATAACGTAAAAATGGAATAAAATTGTTTCTTGTAAAGATTATCGTTTAAACCACTATTTCACGCTGATTTAAAAAATTAAAGATTATCTCGGCGTGAAATAAAGTGGCGAACGTTGAAAAAAGTAGAAAAAATGATCGACGAGACTGATTAATCGTTTTTCAACTTTTTTCTTCGTTTTTTTTTTTCTTATAGATACAACCGATGAAATGATCGATTAAATATTTGTAAAAGATCATCAGATCGTCTGGAAAAAAAGAGCTATATATATCGACATCTGGCAGAGTGTATGTCAGAGCCAATTACGAAATTCGATCAGACGTACATTTGACTTTGCCACGTCGATCATCCTTGGCCCAGTTTCGTTCTACTCTTTTTCATTCTTCATTTCTTTTTTCACATGAAAATTCAAGAAGAAGAAAAAAATATCGAAGCAGGAAATTAAAGCCACTGACCGGAATTTCTTATGCCGAGGTGAAGAAATACTAAAAGTTTTGAGGCTCGAAAAAATGATTGAGTCACGCTCTTTAATCGATTCGACTGACTTGAAAATCTGACGATCTTTTCACATCAATTTCTTCAGCTTTTTCTCACTCTCTCTTTCTCTCTCTCTCTCTCTCTCTCTCTTTCTCTTTCTCTCTTTTATGCATTTATACTTTGAGTGGATGTATTTCCTCGTTCGATTATGCATCCGTTTCAAGTATTCAAAAGTACACATGCACGTGTCGAAGATCTTGAATCATCTCTTTTGATTGAATCGAATCTACACACGTATACACACTTGTTGAACAAATATTGAAACTCACGAATAAATCGCTTTATTCCACGGGGGATATTTGATATTACTCTACAGACGTCCTCGAGCTCGTCCCTCAAATTGCGAACCTCGATATTCAACGCTCTAGAAATTTGTGTCATCAGATCATTCAGTGTGAAATATAAATTTATACAATTTTGCTACAGTCTGCAGCTTTTTTTTCACACCCAATTATATTCAGCCTTTCTATACTTTTTTTTGGGCGTAAAAAATCATGACGAATTCATGATATTCGAAGTAAAAAAAAAACTATAAAAATCAACTACAAAAGTTTCGTATTTTTATCGACTAAT
The DNA here is from genome assembly GCA_013761285.1 of Campoletis sonorensis. Lineage (NCBI taxonomy): Eukaryota > Metazoa > Arthropoda > Insecta > Hymenoptera > Ichneumonidae > Campoletis > Campoletis sonorensis. The sequence goes on along the minus strand of JACEOJ010000105.1, from coordinate 724,084 downwards.
ATTAAGGGCTTCCAAAGACCTACAGAGCTCAACGAATCCAATTTTTTTAAATTATATTTTCTAGGAATCGATGAAACAATGCAGTTCTGAGATAAAAATGACATTTTAATTTGCTCAAAGCATCAAAATGCTTTCAGTATAAATAGTGTTTTTTTAAAACAATTTGTGGATGAAATGTGGTACAGAAAAATTGTACAAAGTTATTAGAATTCTTGGAAAATGCAATTTAAAAAATTGCGAATAAAAAATAAGAATTTTTTCAACTCCATTGACAGCAGTACATATTTTTCAAAAAATCAAAACGTTCTCTTACTCGAAACTTTTTATGTGGATAAAAAAAAGTTCTTGAAATCGACCTTATTGTAGACAAGACTCGATAATAAATTATAAATGTTTTTTGTAAACTCGACCTAAAAAAATGTGACAGTTAGTGATTTCTTGTGAATGAATAATTCAACATAAAGGTGAAGGGTTGAAAAGCGATTGTAATTAAGCATGAAAATGGTTTGTACATCCATTAGTTAATTTTTTGTCTTTATCTTAAGGTCGATTAGATACTTTTTTGCAACAGTAATTACTTTTCTCATAGAAATTTGTGAAGAAAGAGTGAGGGAAGGAGTGAATATTTTTCGTGGTCTTTGACGGAGGAGGAGAGATAGCGAAATGTATGTGTGTAACGAAATGGAGGGAAGAGAGAAGTGGAGTATTCCACGGATGAACAGAGAGCTTGGGGCAAAGGAGTGAAGAGCAAGTTGCAAATCCGAGGGAGATTCTCTCACAGAGAGAAAATGCAACGAGGCAACAGAGAGCAAAGGAGAAAGAGGAAGATTGGCAGAGAGATAGAGAAAGAGAGAAAGAGGGAGAGAAAGAAGGAGAGAAAGAAGGAGAGAAAGAGTAATAGAAAGAGGAGGAAAGCGAGGAACCTGCACTTCGCAGTAATAAACGTTCTTTCTCCTTGTGTGAGAGTAATATCTCTACGAATGGATTGCGAACACGAATCTCAAGGATTTACGATCGTTGGACCACGAGAGGAGTAGTTTACGAAGACTCCTGTTCGAGCTATTCTCGCTTGAGAGATGCGGATTCACGTCGAGCATAATATGCAGATATGCAGATAAGTCAACAATTTTATGCCAGTGGAGATGTGTCGTTGAAAGGGAAAGATTATCATTGTACCATTCGAAATAACATTTCAATTAGCAGAGGAGGCGATGGACGAGGACAAGAAACTTAATAATTTTCTGTATAAATTAAATGGATGTGTGTTTTAATTGGAATTTTTCATTCCGAGATTAAAATATGTGAATTTAATTTGATATTAAATGGAATTTGTTGCGAGTTTATTTGAGGGATTAAAACGAAGATTTCATCGAAAATGGCAGGTAAACGACTCCGAGCCACCAGGTGTTTCATGCCAGTTACAAATCTGCTCTCATTTGCCAACCCAGATTGTCATAAAAATTTCTAAAGCCAGTCTCTTACTTAGTTTCATCGTCCTAGAATTTTCATCTCTGCTGACTTTCCTAATTAACGCCTTGCTAATTAATTCAAATGGTCGTTTCTTTCTCACCCGTTGATCCAAAATGGCAAACTAAGTGTTTTAGAGGCTTCAAATGAGCTTAGCCTTGCGGATAAAAATGCCTCGCTAAGTTGTCCCTCCGAGAGGAGTTTTGTTTGGAGGTTTACGAAACGAAAACGTAAACGAAATATATCTTGCTTACTTGCTTTCTGTCCGGCAACTCGACATTCTATCTTGTCTTGTTGCCTAAGGCTCCCAAGCCAACATTAGGACCTTCTCTCTTTCTCTATCTTTGTGCTGGCCAATGCAACAAGACTTGCTACCACGAGCTAAACTTCGTACATATACAGGGTGTCCTTCCATATATGGTTCGTAGCCCAAAGACGCGCTGGAGATCGAATTTGAAGCCCGAACGTGGCCCTAGATTCCGTTGTCTTCTTGATGAATTATTTATTAGCAAAACTGACGAATTTTCGCCTTTTAACGCTTCCACAGTCAAAACGGTGAGAGATAGAGCAAAAATGGAGAGAACCAATTTTGTACAGCATCGAATTTGCCAAAAAAAACTTTCAGGCAACTTTTTTCTATCTCCCATAGTTTGGACTTGAGAGCCGCTCGAAAAATCTCTTGCTTTCGAAACTTGCCACAGGACCTAAAACAAGCACTTTACGCAATATTTGCTGGAACAACAGTTCTAGCCTTTCGACTTGGACCTAAATACTAAATCATAACTTCAAATATTGACAATCTATGGCAGGACACCCTGTATATTGAAAGATGTGGTTGGTGTACTCGTGTAGCAAACTCCTCGGGGCATGAACGTCGTTCCAGAGAGGACTTTAGCCACCGCATGTAGTATCGAGGCTACGTGAACTGGACTTATATTGCTTCGAAGATACCGCCATTATTGCTACGAGAGTTTCTCTACAGATCTGCACAATTTGGCCCTTTCCATTTTCATTCTCCTCTTATTTTAACAGCTCTGAGAGCAAGAAAAATAAAATAAAAACCACAAATCCGTGCAAGGATTTGAGGCAGGATGTTAAAAGTTAATCCATCTGGAATTTTCTTGAAATTTAGTTCCCACGAAGTTGAAGTCGATTCAAAAATCTCTCCAAATCCAAAATCCATTATATTTACATTCAAATATTCAAATATCATTTAAATGGCAGGACAATTTTGACAAAAAGCCATAAAATCTTAGAAATCCAAAACCCAAAAATAATTATCTTCAATTTTTGATTTTTTTTTTCAACAAAAATTCAAATTCCTCCTCATCCAACTATTCGATGCATTAAATTGAATTGAGGTTTGAATTCAAAGGCTTAGAGGTACTTGCATGTACCTTTAGCGTGTACTGCAAGTTCCATGAGAGGGAATCTCCTCGCGATGGAGAAACGATGCAAAGGAGAAACCACACAGTGTGGACGAAAAAGAGAAAGAAAGAGAGAGAGAGAGAGAGAAAGAGAGAGAGGATATCGTAGTCGTAAGCCAGTAAATACGAGTCATGCTCGAAGCGTGCATTCTTCCTCGCAGAGGTTCTCCAAGCAGGATTTAAGCCTTGAAGTCCTTTATATTTGTGTCCATAGCCCGCAAAGGGATTTCGATCTGACAATACTGATAACAAGCATACATCGCGAGTTTCTTTTCATCAGGATGGAGATTTCACGAGTGTGTTGAGAGGGCATGATTTCTGAATAATTACTTTAGTCATTTGTGTGAAAATGGTCCAAATTTAATATTGCAATTAGATTTTTATGTTTGACAGTTTAAAAATAATAATAATCACTTGTAATTAGAACTTTAACGTTCAACTCGACGTTCAAGTGTTTCATAATTATTTCCACCATGAAATTTAGCCTTAAATATATTTTATAATGCTTTCCGGATGGGACTCTTTCACCCAAGTACTTATTAACTTTATTCCTTCCTTTCCCTCACTTTTTCTCTCTCTTTTGTAACGTTTTTTTTTTGTTTCAAACAATTGGGATCGCGAATAATTCGAGTGAAATTAACTTAAAGAGGTTTGAATATCTACACAGATACGAAAGCTACGAGTGAAAAAGAGAATAGAGATTTCACATAATAGGTAAATGAATAATTCATAATCGTTCTTAGGGAAACGCTGGAAAAGCAAGCTTTTACGCTTCCTCTGTGTCTCGGTTTATAAGGACATAAAAAAATTGTTTTCTCTCTTGTTGAGAACGATATCTCGACGAATCTCAAAGGAAAATCTTGAGCAAGGACCTCTCAAACCCTCTTTTCTCTCTCCTCTGACTGACCCATTTATACTCTTCTGCGCTTCGCCACCAACCCACCCAGATTTATTATTTCTCTTACCGAGAGCACGACACCGAGCGAAAAACTCCTCGACATCACGTCCCACGTTTTAAGCTTTCGAAAAAGGAAACGAAATTTTTCACCATCATAACACTCTAAGTACCAAAATGGATCGAAAACTCCTGACGTACTCATTCAATCTTTTTGTTTGTAGTTACGCTTCTTTCCCCAGGACAAAAAAGTCAATTTAAAACAAACGAAATTACGAAAAGCTCAGTTTTTTCGTCATTTTTCTCGAACTAAAAATGTCTCGTGTAAATCCTCGTAATTATGTGAATGAATAATTTTTCTGTTTGGATTTTTGTTCTTGATTAAAAAAATCGAGAATTTCTTGATTTTTTTGAAGTTTTTCGATCCCAAAATGTCCTTTTTTTCGATTGTAACTCAAAAATTAGAGTTTTTAACATTTTTACTTTTCGTGCAAATGTTTCTTCTCATAAGTCAATGAATTATTATTAAAACGTTGAGGCAATAGATTCGAAACACATAAAAAGTGTGTTTCTCGTTGAAAATTCACTATCAAAAGCTTAATCTCAAAGCAAAGGAAAAAAAAAGGATAAGAGTTAAACGTCGAAATTCGCATTGAAGCTCTAATCAAGAATTTGAAACGTACGTGTGTGTGTGTTGTTTTTTCTCCTGGCCTTTCTCGGTCGTTCACTCGTTTATCTACGTTTTTCACGTGAATGACTCGCGAAACGGTACACATAGAGAGTGGTGCCTGTCGATATAAAATATTGGCACGTCTCCGCGAGTCTCGAGCGAGTTTTCGGAGAGCAAAAGCAGAAACAGACGACATACACGATATTTCGTGAAATCTCATGAACGTGCAAACCATTTTTTTATATGTTGGTAAAACGTCGTGTTTCGTGTATTACGATATATACGAGACGTTATTAGCTGGTGAGTGTGTATTCCATGTTTGAGCAAATGTTGGCACAGAAAAAAATGAAAGAAAAAAAATAAAACATGCCAAATATCGAAGACTTTCGGCGAAAACTGCACCTCATCGGTTAGCAAATTAATCGAAGAGAGTACGTGGCTCCATACGAACGAATAAAAACTCAAACTTCAAAGCTCATCCAAATCGCTACGCGTTTCTGACAGCAAAATAATCCAAACATTTTTTTTAAATTCAATTCCTTTGAATTTTCAACATTTTAATCCATCATAGAATTTCATTCGATTCGTAGAAATACAAATTCAGTTCATATTTTATTGGACCAAGGTTGACACTCTGGGTCAATTTGACCCACGAACGCATTTTTAGTGTCAATGAATCCCTGGTCCAGAAATATTTTTCGAAAACTCATTTTTCACCAGAATTAATCATTTTCTTCAATCAAATAATAAACAAAATTCACTTTTTTCAAATGAATTTCTTTTTAAAAAATCTCGTTGCAGAAGAATTTTTTGTTCGAAACGTTGTTCATTAAAATGTTATGATTTCACAAATAAAGTTTTCATATCAAATAATGTTTAAAAAGTACTCATGATTTTTTTCAATAAAAATCAATCAAAAGCCTGCTGACGACAGGTGGTTTGGTCAAATTGACCCAGTGTGGCCCAGACAGGTTTTGGTGATTTGATTAAAATGTATCGTGGATTGAACAGCTGCCACTTAATGTTTTTTTTTATTATACCAACGACTTTTTTTCTACAAAATAATCCAAGTCCCAATTACGAGAGGATTCGCTACGTGCGAAACGTCACATAATCTTGATAAATGATTCGAAACATTTTTTTTAGGATCTCCATTTAAAATACAAGATAAAAGTGAATTTTTCGAAATTTTTTATCCATTCTTGAGGCACTTGGTAAAAGAGTTGGAGAATCTGGAATGTGATACGTATAATAACTCAAAAGATATCGTGTGTACATAGGATTGAGGGAGTTTAAAATTCAATTATATCCTGTAGGATGGTTATAATCCGATATCCTCGTCCCCGTGGCCCCATCGTCCTCGATCCACCATTCACTCCCTATTTTAATCCTGTACTTTCTCTCTTCCTCTGTCTTTCTCATTCTCTTTCATTCTATTTCCCTTTCTCTCGATCACAACCCTCATCACTCCGGCATCCACGAGCAGAGAGCCAGCCAGGTTCGTTTCGGCTCGCATCCCTTATCCCTTTTTCTTTCCCTTTCGCTCTCAGCCCTTGATCCATCGCGATACAATCGATCTCGCGATTTTTATTTTTTCTTTTTCATCCACTCCACCAAACTATATTCCTTTCTTTTCTTCAATCTGGATGAGAAGCTGCCAGACAGTGGCAGCTACGAGAGATCGAGTAGATTGTAAACGACACTGGACAACCTCAATTTTCATGGCTTTTCAGAAGATTTTCATAGTGTAACCAATTTTTTCTAATAAATCAAGTATTTTCTTTCATTTTTATCGAAAAATTAATTTGTCTCCATTAATGATTCGTTGACACACGCAAATCTTGACACTGCGTTTACACACTGGGTCAATATGACCCGGAACGTGATTCATGCACTTGGCGACAGCAGCCTTTCGGTCAATTTTCATTAAAAATGGTGTGCAGCGTGAGAATTTGGGAAATATCAAGTTTGATTGTTTAAAAAATAAAAATTGAAAACTTCAGCTTCTGGAAATGGGAGTAATTTACTAAAAAAATCACAAGGATTCACCGTTTTTTCATTTTTGAGATTAATGACTCGCGACGGGCCGTGAAGAATGACAGTTGAAAAAAAATAGTGCCATGGCACGTTTCCCAAAAAAGCATTTTTATTTGAACGAAAGTACGAAACGTTGGAAATCTGTCTTTTTATTCATGGGAAGAGCGAAAAGGAACTAATTTCGTATCTTCGTAAAAATATTCCTCCACGCTTGAAAAACTTTAAGGCATTTTTTCTTTTGAGTCATTCTTCATAATGTCAGCTGATTTTTAACATTCGAAGTTGTGCGGTGTGACCTCAGAGCCCAGTTTTAAATGGCTGGATATAAACTATCCACAATGTTCCAACGTAAGGAAAGGAACGTTCCAAGAGTACCTTTGACCCGAGCCAAGTGGTACGAAACTTGGTGGTAGTTCAACCCAAAAAGCCACAGAGAGATGAAGAAAGAGAGAGAGAGAAAGAGAGAGAAAGAGAGAGAGAGAGAGAGAGAGAGGGAGAGAGAGAGAGAGAAGGAAAATGGTTTGCAACACATTGTACAGTGCGCCTGTGGACATTAATGTAAGTCTCTAAGTTTCTTGATAGTGGAACTGGTCGCTTTGTCGTATAATATGTGTCTGCGGTTCGAGGTCACCCAGTACTTTGATTTCAGAGTTCTACGCGTGAGCAACCAGAAACCAAGAGAGAGAGAGAGAGAGAGTGAGAAAATAACTTCCTATGTATATTCTTCGCTGTATTAAATTTTAAACCTCAAAACCAAAAGAGAGAGAGAGGAAGAGAAAGAGAGAGAGAGAGAGCAAGAAAAAGGAGAGAGAAATAATGCTCTGTATATTTTCTTAGCTAAATTTTTAGAGCCAGCTGTGGGATTCGTAGACTTCCGGGGACGAGTCGAGGGTAACGGGAGAAGCGTCAGCATTTTTTGTCACTCAAGACTTAGCTTATTCTGCATATGATACTTTGCGAAAGGAATAGAAGTTTCAAAAAGTTCAGAGTCGTCAAGAAATTTGGTACGTTCTCCAACTTCATGAAACTGTGAAATCCAGTTGGTATTTTTTAATTCATTTCGTTTTTATAACTTCGTTGGAGCGTTTAATAAATGCGACGATTGATTGGACTCTCGCTTACGTGGCCCATTTTTTACCTTTTTTTTTGTTTCATACATCGAATCGAATTTTATTCGAAAGCTTTCGGGGTGATAGCTCCCCCCCCCCCACTCTCTTTCGATCTCTCTCTCTCTCTCTCTCTCTCTCTCTCTATTTTTCAACCCCATGGACGGGCAAAACGAGGGTCAGGGTTCGTCCCAGCTCCGTCGTCATAGCAACGATACGAATTTTGGGGAACTTGGCCTCGCAAAAGACAGAGAAAGAAATCTGCCAAAAGCAAAAGCCTCTTTTCTTTCTCCTTTTCTCCCTCTCCATTTCTTTTTTTCGCCTGCTTTTCTCCTCCAAATAAAACGAAACGTATAAGAAGCCATGCGCGGAAAAGCATCAGAAACCATCTTGAGAAAGCTCCACACGTAATGACGATAGCTTATCGACGTGACTTTTGTAAAAAAAAATATATATTTTTTCACACATCTCGATAATCTTCTTCATTTTTTCAATTTCATGAGCAACCTGTCATTTTTCAAATCCTCGAGCCTATAAAATAACGCAAAGATTTCCAAATGTTTGTGATTCCACTCAAAAGACTTTTCCAGGCGACCATTTTCATCTGGATTCGATGAAAATGTCGTAAATATTGCAAGTTTAACAAGAAAACCACAGTTTAAGACATTTTTCAATGTTTTTCATTGTAAATAAAGAGCCTAATGCGAATAACAATCAATTGCTCTCATCCAGAACGTTCATAAAAGTTCAAATGTTCAATATTTCGAAGCACAATTTGACGGATTGGCGAACCGAGGTAACACTTTAAAGTCTCATATAAAAATATCGATAAGAGGAAGAGAACACATGTCGTCAGGAAACTTTTTCTTCGTGCAATTTTCCTCAGCACAAAACTTAAAGCTTCAATATCATCGCGACGAGAGTGCAAGGGCTTTAGATTCGATGATCAAATATCCTGCCCACGTGGAACAATATTTTTTATTTTAAATCCACGGTTTCAAAGGTTGTATCAAAATAGGAAAATAAAAGTTTGTGAGATCGATTTTTATCCAAGATATTTATGTTTTTTTCCGAGCATAGTACGAGGTGTTTATCCTCGGATTTGTCATGAAGGATTCGACGATAATATCGTTTTATTTTATCGACGAAATAGCCAATAAAAAATAGATCGTGATTCGAAGCCAATTACGAATCAGGTGTTACTTTTTTTTGATCCCATTTTTATTTTTATTTCACGTGGCATGAGAAGCAAACTTCTCGTTCCACGAACTTCAATATTTCACAGGCTTTTTGAAAGGATATTCTCAAGGAATCGAACTGATGATGGAGGAAGGCTCTATTACTGAGGACTTTGGACTCGTTGTAGTTTACAAGCTGTAAGAATGTTGGTCGTGGCGTGTAAAAAAAAAAAACGATGAGGATAGCAATAAGTCGTTGTTTTTTTCTTCTTCTTTCATTTTGTTACGTTGTTTCTTGCTTTTTTCTTGTCGTACATTTATTTTTACCGATCTGGGATGGAGAGACCGCACGCCGGAGATAAAAAGAGGTTCCGTTACCGGAGCCTCGCCTTGGCCACTCTCGCGGTACGTGCAAACGCGAACGTGATGCAACCGAAGCATAACGCTGCAAAAGTCGTCGTCGAGGGGGTTGAGACCTCGAGATCTTTTTATTTTTCTCTCTCTTTCTCTCTCTTTCTCTCTCTCTTTCTCTCTCTCTTTCTCTCTTTCTCCTTCTCTTCTGCCTTCCATCGCTCTCTATCTCGAGAAACTCTTGGAAGAAACGCAGGTGAGAACTTTTCAAGATCCTCTCTCGTCTCAATGGACGATACATAGCTCACCTGAATAACGTGGACAGTATTTTTCACTCTCTCTCTCTCTCTCTCTCTCTCTCTCTCTTTCTCTCTTGTGAACACAAAACACTTCTCTGTACTTTTATTTTCGAGGTAAATTACATGGCTTTGCTCCTTCGTTCTGTGAAAATCAAGCAATATGAACCAGTAAATGAACGAGAGAAACAAGAGAGAGAGAGAGAGAGAGAGAAAGAGAGAGAGACGAAAAAAGGAAAGAGTTGAATGTTGGCGAAGGAGGATTTTGGTACATCCTCTCATTACGTGAGAATAAGAAAAAAAAGAAGAATTTCGCTGTTGGGAGAATAAGATTGTCCGAATCTTTCCAGGAAGGCTTCCTGGCCGAGAGATAAGAGACTTTCGATTCCGTCTCAATTGATCTTTGGCCTCTTTCTCATTGCACGAAAAAAAGAAAGAAAAAAAAATGAAACATCTTCGTGGTTTAATCTCCCCCTGGACGAACGTATAATTTAATCATAAATTCGCGTAAATAAATGTTTGCAGTCGGTAATGCAAATGAAAATGGGGTGACAAAGCGATGTTTTTCATATTTTCATTTTTTACAGACGATAACAAAGACCTTGGTCATTATATTATTGCGTAGGAGCAGGAATAACTTCCTCTTCCTCCTCTCACTTTTTGCTTCAACGAGGCGTTATGACACCGGGAATCATCGAACCGCGTCGAAGCTTTTCTCCCGATGTTACTGCGAGCTAATGAATAATATATCCCGAGAAAATCGACAAACCGTGACCAATTATTTCTTCGAAAAATGCCTTTTAACCGAACGAGTCCTGAGGCTGGTTGAAAAACGTTTTTTTTTCATTAATAAAAACGAAAAAATTGATACTTCGAACGAAACAATGAATTTTCAGGCTTTTTCCATCATCGCAGCTCTTCCTCTCTTTTTCGTACTTTTTCTCGGCCAAAACGAGACAAAAAAAATGAGCGAAACAAAGCTTTGAGCTGGACAACAAATTATTTATGTTTATCCTTCGTCGTTTTCTCTTTGGAGAGAAAAAGAAAATTGAAATATTTATAAGCTCCTGCTGCTTGTCCCGCAGCCCGAAAGGAAAAACTGTGTGGAAATTTGTCCCGCGTGTGCCAAAACTGAATGATTCATGCGATTCTCGAACGATATACGTTATATTAGTTGGGTCGTCGACAGAGAGGTCACTCACCTCGTACGTTTTAACCTTACGTACTTCATTAATTATACATTGCGCTCAATTAGTCTACCAGGCTAAATGAAAGATAGACATGTCTCGTTTCTCGAAAAAAAATAAAAATAAACACTTTCGTTCTATTTTTTCTTCCGATGCCGATCCAAATCATTAACGATTTGACCAAATTTAATTTTTTTCTTTTATTTTAATCCTGTTCGATTATCATTACCATTTTTTCGTCACATCCCTCCCAAAAAAAAGGAGTAAGACTCGATTTTTCAACGTGGAAGAAAAAAAACGAACAACTGTCAAAAATGTTAGTGGACATTATAAATCCTGGTTATCAATTTAGTGCAAATAGTGTTGAGTCGTCGATTGGAAACCTCGTGAAAAGCATGTGTCAATAATATCGACATATTCCTAAATTCGGTTTTCACTCATCAGCAAATACGATTTTACGAAGTAATTTTAATCGTGGATTATTTTGTACCTTATGAATTTAATTTCAAATAGAATTACAAAAAAGTAGGTGAATCAATAACGAAAAAGCCTGGGAAGCTTGTCCAACAACCGAAAAATAATTTAAAAAAATTTCAATACTTTCTTCGATCGAGAACGAGTGATTTTATTTTTATATTTGAAATCCTAATGGCTAGATTTTTGATATTCTTGTAACATCGCCCCTAACGATTGGTCTCTTTGAAGAAGAAGAGAGAGAGAGAAACTTGTAAATAGGTTTTATAGAGTCGAGTTAAATGGTCATTAACCATTGGATTACGAATGATGGAGCAAAGAGAAGAAACATGACTGAGTGTAGGGTTCGCTGGTATTCGTGGCCTTGAAAATAAATACTCACTAATGACGTAACGTAGTTTTGTCTCTCTCGCTCTCTCTCTTCGTCTGTGGTCCTGTTTGGCTTCTGCTGGTGTAGAATAAAGTTTGTGAAAAGCTCGTCTCTCTCAGTTTCTCGAGATGTAACAAATATATGTGTATATATAAATATATATAAACATGAATATGTACAAATATTCAGGAGACTATTCAGTGAGTTGAACGGATGAGAGAGACGAGCTGAAAGATGATTGTAACGGTGCCTCGTGCCGTGTGGTCTCACGACTTTCTTTTTACTGTAAAAAATCAAAACAAAGGAACAAATTACGAACCTCAAATCCTCACTCGGCCTGAACAAATTAATCTCCAAATTATCACTAGAAACGATGCCAAAAGAAGACAAAACCATCAACACAAAGCTGCGAGGAGAATGAGATGAAAAAAATAAAAATAAAACGAGGTGAACGTTGTTTTCTCAAAAGGCAGGAGGACTATAAAAGATCCTTTTGCTATAATTAACATTTTCGCTCCGAGAACCCACTGCCACCGACATTGATGACTTCGAGGCTGACTGTCAGCGCGTCTGATGGCTAAACATAGAAACCGGATTTGTTTCATCTGCGAGGAAGGGCTGGTTCCCTATGACAACATTTTTCTTATCTTTTCTTTTTATTCGATTACTACAATCGCGTTGTCACGTAACGAGATAAATTTATACGCAGGTAAATATTCTTACCTCGTTAAATAACAAGAGGTCGTTGAGTTTATTGAGGTCAATAAAGTTCTTGTGCTCCGAAGAATCGAGATTCGCTGTTTTTAGGAATTATTTCCTCTGTGGAATAATTGTTTTTTCATTTTTGGAGGTTTTTTTTCCAAATTTTGGACAAGGGTTTATTATTTGTCTGAAAAAACGTACAAAATTTTTGAAAACAATATTCAAACTTTTGTCTCGACGTTCTGTGGATCCAGAAACAAGAAATCGAAGATATTCTTAATCTGTATATAGCAATGTTGCGAGCATTTGTACCAGATCGAGAGGAAAAAATGAATTTTTCATAAAATGGCGACACGATGAATACTGATTCCCGATTTTTTTCTTACTTTTTCCTCTTTCTCAGCCCATGGAACTAATAACAATTATTTCGACTAAATTCTGGTCCCATTTCTAAAAAGTAGTTTAATGAAGATTTGTAGCGAATTTCAACACAAAGTAATTAATAATTTTTGCTCGTCTCCGAAAAAAATTTGCACATCTTCTCAAAGAATCGATGAATGTGTACAAAATTGCAGAAACGAAACTCAAAAAGTTCCAATCTTATTTGATCCTGAAACTTTTTCACAAAAACAGAATTTCGAAAATTAAAACAGCCTCGAGTCGAAGGCCATTTCGATTGTTTGATTCTTAGGATTTTTTCAAAAGAAACAACAATAGTTTAAAAATAGTAAAAACTTTGAATTCTGGATTGTCAGACGATGTAGTAGAAGAAAAAATAAGAAGCGTTTGTGTTCATTAACGTTTGGATATAAATAAAAGGAGCGTCACGAAGAAGTGTTATTCCGAGTTAAATTCATCGGTCGCTCCTGTCTGTGAAGATTTCATTGGCGACGAGTGTATGTGGAATGAAATACATAGGGGTTTGTTTCCGAAGGAGAGACATGGAAAGCGTCGGTGGTCGCGGGAGCCAACAATGAGGAATAGCGAGTTATCTCGAGCGCGTTTGTATTCGGAAATGATCTTCGTGGCGTGACCGTCGAAGAGAGAATTTAGCACAGATTCCTCCTCATCGAGTGGGCGAAATCCATGGAGCTCTGAGACTCTCCTTCTTAACGGGCACATCCCACCTATATATATAGACTATCTGTCCTTTGCTCTGTGGCCTAGTATAGAGGAATCTTGAAACGTCGAATTACTCTCGACATTACTATATATCGTTCCTATGACTCGGTTCTGTGCATCTCAGTAGACACAGAGCTATACATATAAATTCTCTCTATCCACACACACGTACAAATGTATTTGTAAATGTATGAGAGAGAGAGAGAGAGAGAGAGAAAGAGAATGAAGGAAAGGAAAGCCAGAGAGAGAATTGAGGAGAGAACTGCATCACGTTACTAAGAAATAGTAATATGGACATCGAACAATTCTCTACGATCTTCAGAGTCTCAGCAATAATCACTATATAGACTCGATGATCAATTATAACGCAGTGGGCAAAAAATAAAAGAAATAAAAATCCACTCTCCTTTTTGCTAATTGGAGAAAAATGAAGAAAACAGATTGTCGAGGTCAATCGAACGTTAATTAGAACTTGACACTTCATTCTTAGACCCTTCAGTCTCTACTCACTTCTCTCATTAGTTTCTATTTTTGGTATTTTATACTATTTACGAATCGTCAGTTAACGAGGGAAAGTATTTTTATTCAAGTTCAGTTTTTTATGGAACAAATACGATTAACGTTTCGGAGTCGGGTTTGGATTTTAAAGTTTGTAGGAATGAGTTCCAAACTAATTTTGAAATTATTTCAGACTTTAAAGTCATACTTTTTTTGTTACGGACAACTGACTCGAAGTTGAAGAGTTGGAAATTCAAAATTTATTGCTTTAAACATTTTTTTAAACAGAAACTACCGCACAGAAAATTCTGAAAAAATTCTATTAATTTCTTTGGAGTGTATCGAGTTTTAAAAAAAATTGCCATTCTGATGCCTCTAGTAGTTTTGTCGAAAATGATTTTTTTCATGAAAAAGTACGAAATTCGAATTTTTATTTATTTTCGTAATAATGAAATGAAAAAATAACGACGTTTTATTGTTTTTTTATTGTTTTTCGTTGAAATAGCAGTTAAATGATCGAAAAATAGTTAAAAAAAACTGAGTGGGATAAAAATGGTTTAAAGGGTTAAATGAAATAACTTTCGCTGTCAAATTGTATCGTTGAAAATTGATAAATTGGAAGAAGAGTGTGATGTAATGAGCATTGAAATTAAAAAAATGATTTTTTCTATTTACACGATTCTCACTCAACGTGTGAGGAGTGTTTCACACAAATTATTCATGAGGTGGAGCAAGCTTTCTCATTTCTTATCTGTCTAATAATTGAGTGGAGAAAAAAAATGGTAAATATTCACAATTGCGACTCCGCCTAGACCGGAGTTGCAACATTTTTTCTCTCGAAGTCTTAAATATATTAATCAAAATTCATTTTTTGCCAGAAAAAAATGTATAATTTGACGTAAATGTCTAAAAATAAGAAGATGAACGATGACATTAAACTTCGAAGTGACGTTTATTGAGTGTCGAGACATTTTACGTGCAATAACTAAAATAGCGAAGCTGTCAAAAAAAAAAAAAGCGACGAATCTAGAAGCTGTGATACAACATTAATTCAATGACTAATTAATTAATAAATAATTCAATAATTGACACTAATTCGACATGCATAATTAATGAAAATTAAATTTACCTGTTTGCAGTGACAGGAAGCAGGCTTTTGATCCACTGATAAGTGAAAGATTCGAAATTCTCTCGTTGCGATCACTTCGACAATAAAATCATGTTTTTTTTCCTTTTTTTTTTACAAAAACGCGGGATTCGCGAACAAGTTGAAGTTTCGGGAATTTCCGGGACTTTAAAAGCGAGTATCGACGATCCCCGGGCCAGAGTTCAACGAGCCCAGGGTCGTTTTTTGTTTTGTTTTGGGAATTATGACAAATTTCGTCGTCTTTTTTTTTTTGTTTTCTTTCGCCTCAACGCCAAAGATCTAACGAACGAGAATAATTATTTGAAGAACTGACAACTCGCGTCCACCGTCTTCGAGTTTCCGTGACGGAGTGCTGCTGATCGTATGACTCGTGCGAGCTTCGAAACGTTTCTCTCTACGGCGCCTGGATATTCCGTCTCACTTTCTCCAACGCTTTTCCTACACTCGCGAGAGAGCTCTGCCTCTGCGCCGCTCAAATCCTCCTCCCACTCTCTTTTACTTCACTCTTTCTCTCTTCTATCACATTTTCTCTCTTCTCACTCCCCACCCCTTATTCTTTCTTTCTTTCTTTCTATATTTCTTTCATTTTTTTTTCGTTATCTCTACCTTTTTCACTGGATTTTCGTTTCTCTTGATTACAGATCCACCAAAACTCTGTGAACTCTTCATTAGAACATTGTACGAAATTTCAATTTGTTTATTTATTTTTCGATTTACTCCTTTGTCAGGGTCGTCGACCCTTGACCTCTACGATCCATTTTTTTCGAAAGTAAACCCTTGAAGACAGTCAAAAACTACTTCAATCTTCTCTTTGGCATAAAATGCTTCCAGCACGAGATAATCAGCTTCAAAAGTACGTCTTTTTCTTCGTTTTTTGATAACGAAGAGAATGGTGTATGATAAAGTTGTGTTTGATGAAGATTTAATTGTGAAAACTGTAGAAAAAGGAAAAAGTTTCGAAAAAATGTAAAAATAGAAGTTTTTTTTAGTGGAAAAATGATTAATAATGTTATGGGAGTTTAGGGTTTTCTTGGTTCCGTCTCTTATCGCATGTAGGAAGAACAATATTGTCGATAATTCACGTTTCAAACTATTATTTAGGATTAAAAAACGAAAAAATCCTCTGACGATTGCAATTTTTATAATAATCACATAATCGAATGTTATGTACTTCTATTTTTCGAATAACAAAAATCCTGCTGTCAAACGTAACGAAAAATACTCAGAAAAATGGTCGAGAGACAATGCAAAGGGGCGCGAGATTATTTCGTCTACTGAGCAATTGTTCGATTATAACTGACGATTTTAGAACGAAAATTAGTGCGTTTCGTCGATTTGAGGAGGCGACAGGCGATGAATTTTCGGGTGTACATAAGATAGCGACAGTTTTTTTCGCGAATAACAAAACTCACGTTATCGTTCGATGTTTATTTTCCACTGAGAAAAAATAATTGTTTATCGACCTGTATCCATAGTTTGTTGGATGAAAAAAAAAGCGTTTTCCCATTTTTTTATTGATTGGCAAATGAAGTAGTTAATCGAACTAAAAATCTTGACAATTTCTTGTCAAAGATTCAGTTCGAACAACTGCTGCCATTTATTTTCTTATTCGTACTTTTTATTCGTTTAAACGAAATATTTGATTATATGTCAATTATCAAATCGATGAAATATTATAATTGGGATGAATGAATAAATTGGTTTTATTCGAACGATATTTCGCGACATTAACATTAATAAGTTTATCCGTGTCACAGTTTTGTTGGCCCGACCAATAATTTGCTGTCATTGAAACCGGAAGTCGATAATCGGATACCGAATAAACGTCAATTTAATGCAAAATCAGAGAAAAATAAATTATTCATACAGGAAATAATCCATAAAAAAAAATTAAACGAATTAAAGTTCAATGACACGAATTATTCGATGAAACGAATTGTCCATTTTTGCTATTTCCAAAAACTAACAAAACTACAGAAAGGACTCGAGTGGGGATGAAAAAAAAAATGGAAAGAGAGCCTCGTCAGTCCACCCTCGAAGGAAACTACGTGCGTGAGTGTTTTCTATCTTCGAAATATATTTCCTCCCTTCCCATTTCTCCATTTCTCACCATTTCTTCATGGACCAGTCAGCGAGTCGACGTTCGACTAGTTACGTCGCAGAAAACATGAAACAACCAATAGGATTTGGGAAAAGGAGCTCGATTTCCAGAATCCTGGAAAGGGACCACCAAATTTTTTCCTTTTTCTCACGCGTGTCAGAAAAACTTATCCATATTGATAGAACGAAAATTGTTGGAAACCCTCATTAAACAAGGAAAACAGAAGGTTTCTTTGGGAAAAAAAGGAAAAAAAAACCCCATGGACTTGTGTCAGAAAAGGCAAAATGGCGTCGAGTTTTCAACCCTGATCAAATGGTCGAAAAAATACGAAATTAATGATAAAATTAATAACGAGAATTAGCATAAATACTCAGACGAAAAAAAAGAACAATATTCCAATTTTCCTAATGGTACGATGAGTTTTTCGTAGCTCAGGAATTTTGTGTAAATAAAAAGTTTATAATCTGAAAAATGTGATGAATTAAAATGAAGTAAAATAATGAAAATTGTTGAGAATTTATTTCGATAGAATTTGAGTAAATATTTATCTCCTGTTGCAATGAAATTTTTTTATTTACACTAAGAATGTAAACAAATGTATTCCATTGACAAGAGTTTAAAAAAAAGAATGATCATAAAAATGTTGAATATTTACTGCATGGAAAGATTGAACATTTGACGAGTTGTTTTCCATGGTCCCAAAGAGTAGCTGTAACCGAATTTGAAATGAGAAAAGCTCGCGAGGAAAAGGGGTGACTTGACATTGAAAGTGGAAAATGTGAGAGTAGCCAAGAGTTATGGGGATTTATATACATTGTAAAGAGAAAGAGAGAAAGGGAGAGGGAGAGAAAAGAGAAAGAGAAAGATGGCGAGTGAGTGGAAGAGAGTTTATTCAGAAAAGCTTTATTGTCTTTCGTTTTCAGTGACAGTAGCAATCTGTACACAACTCTACAAGTATCTCTTTCAAACTTTATCTTTTTCTACGCTTATGAACGTCCGTCTCTTACGGATAAAGACTCGGTGCAGGATTTTTTGAAATTAGCCCGTCACACGCATGTTTGTGAGTAAAAAAAAAAAAACAGGAGAAAAAAAAAGAAGAAATGTGCATCGAATTTAATACTCGATTTGGTTTCATTGCACGGATCCCACAAAGTGGTATTTTCAACAACGAACGAGAAATATGCGTAAACGCGTTTGTTGACGTTCAAAGCCCCGAACGAAGAGCAAAGAGAAAGAGGGAATGAGAGAAAGAAAATTGTGGTACTGTGGTGATGAGTTTGTTGAGGATTGATGGCCTCTCATCCCAATAACAATTCCTCTCACCCTTTTCTCCTCTTTCTCTCTTTCTCTCTCTCTCTCTTTCTCTCTTTCTCTCTCTTTCTCTTCTGCTTCTGTTATATTCCACATATACGATATTGGTTTGAGCTCGAAGTAAAGGGCACAGTTTGATGGTTTCCAGTTTATCGAATCCTCCCTTCAATTATTCCGATCACAACTTTCTGCCTATGCTTTGACATATTGATACAACCATTCCCATTTTTTCAAACTATTCCTATATATTCTCTACCTTTCTACTGTCAAAATACTAACTTTTACTTTTCATACTTTTTAGACTTTCATTTCAATCTAATCGAATTAAAATTTTGTTTAATCAAATTTCAAGATTTTTTTCATATTTTGTTCACATTTTTTTGCTACGATCGATAAATTATTTTGATATATTTTCAATAACACTGTTTTCTGGCTAATCTAATTGTTTATTTACTTTTTTGAATGACTTTGAATCTTTGGAACAAGAACAAAAATTGATATTTATTTTTTACGAAAACTGGAAAATTTAGTATAGGACGAACAATAAACATATTTTTCAAAAGAAAATTGAATTATTTGAAATGTTGAATGAATGAAAAAAAGAGGAAAAGTCATCGTTGGAGTAAACTTTTTAATTGGGCAAAAAATCCGTTTCTTTTTCGACACAACTCGACAATTAAATAGAAAAAGTAATCAATAAATTTTGATGAAATAAAAACACATTTCGAATTCTCAATTAATGAAAAATCGAACGAATCATTTTTCGAGGAAACATTTGAATTGATCAAAAATTCTACGTTTATATTTTCGAACAAGAAAATGAAACAGTAGAAGAAATTAATAAATTGAATTATTAATAAAAAATGAATTAAGTTTTTTGGAGAATATAAGAAAAGGAAAGAATGGTTTTTGGAACAAATGTTTTAATTAGGCAACCATTAATAAATGGATTATGGGAGGAACTTTGAAAATGCTGTCAGACGATAGTTAGACCACACCTCCTCGAGAAAAAGCGAAAAAATTGGTAAACCCTAAGTTTTCGTGTACACAAACTGACCATTTGTGCTGACAATGTGTGACACAGAACTGGCTTATTATCGTGGGGCAGGAAAAGACGACAAATAATCGATAGCTACGCGTCAGAGTTCCTCGCATTTCCACCAATGAGCTGACATTTGGGTAAGAACGAAGAAGGGGCGGTGACCCCTTCGCACCCCCTCACTACCATGAAAAGCATTTCGAGCCCAGGACCAAACGAACGAATGAACACAAAAATGCCTTGTCCCTTTTTGGCTTCTACACCCCTGGCTACTTTTTCCCCTTTTATTCCCTTCCCTCGACCAAGGGCTACTGTTCACGAAACATACGGGATGCTTCACAAAATGGCGTCTATATATCTCTAGGCCTCATCAATGTCGAAAACCATCATTTCGTTGTTATTATCGTACAATAAAATCAACCCAAAGATAATTTCATTTAAATTTATTTAAAAAATTAAAAAAACAACTAATTTGGTCATTTTTGTACGAATTTACAAAAAATAATATCACTTTTTTGGTCATTTCGCCATTTTTTTTCTTCAGTAGGATCGTATTTTTATCAATTTTTATAGAAATGAAGATTCCAAGTTACATTGAACGAAAATAAATTCACACTCAACTTCTCTCGTCAAAAAAATCTGACATTTTTCAAATATTTATCAAATTTTTATTTTTTTATTTACGAAAAGATATTTCCTCGAATAAATGTCGTAAAGAATTTTCGTTTTCTTGACATTAAAGTTCAATTGAGATCATATTTTCATTAATTTTTCGTTCAGAATGAACTTTTCTCTCATCGAAAAATCTGACATTTGACATTTTTTTAAATATGTTTACGACGAAAGAATATTTCCTCAATTAAAATAGTCTCAATTATTTGCTTGTTCCTGACATTTGAGTTCATTTAATTACGAGAGTTGAAATTTACAAAAAAAGTGAAATATTCTATTTATAATTCTATTTATAATAAAAAGATTAACGACGAATTATTGCTGGTTGGCTTGTGAGAGAATGACATCGACAATATTCTTGCTATTTTCGTTCAGTTCGGAGGAATAATTTGGTAGAGCTACGAATAATTGACGCACGAGTGTGTTATATGCATGAGCTTTTATATTTTACATCGAGATGAGTATGAATATTTGATGATTTTTCTCCGTATATGAAGAAAGATAGAAAATTCAATCGATTTATAAAATTATACACAGATTGTCTATACTTAAATTGTCTCTTCGAATCCACGAGGCAAAAGATATCTTGGTCGCTCGTTTGGAGTATAACTAATGACGATAATGACTCAAAGCCTGATAGAGTATGTCATAAACTTCGAGCTCGAAGGAAACAACCAGTAATTCACGATGTGCACCTTTATTTTACGAAAGTATTGTCGAAGCTAAGACAAGAAGATCGACTACGAACAAGGATCGAAAAACAGCAATTGGGCGAAGAACAAAAAAAACAGATAAAACTAAAATCTACTCAAGTTTTACCGACTAAATAAACTCGACCTCACTCATTCGGAGAAACCGAGTTAATGCTCATTGCTCGAACAAGTGCACGATTCCTTTTTTTTTTACCTACTCCATATTTTTCTCTTTTATTATTTTTACTGCTAAAATACACGAGGGATAACTTTTTTTTTAAAAGCCTTCAGTTATTTGTACGTTTGTACATTCCCAATTTATCGATATGGTCGTTTTTTTCTTTTTTTAACGTTTTATTTTACACACTGGGTCAATTTGACCCGGAGCGGACTTTGTCAGCTCGGGATCAGCAGCCCTTTGGTTGGTTTTTGGTGAAAAAAATCAGGAATATACTTCGAAGGGTCCTTAATATGGGTGGGTCATAAAAATTTCGAAAATGTCAAATTTGATCATATTTAAAAATTATTGTACATTTTTAATTTTGAAAAAGTGAGGATTTTACTTGAAAAATTGTTATTTTTGATGTTTTTAACAACTTTCGAGACTAACAACCGGGAATGTGATGAAGAAAAATGCTATTTTTTGATTAAATAACAAATTTAATTGAATCAGTGATTTTAACTTATTCTCTGATTAAAAAAATAGATCATTATGCTGGAAAATTGTTAGAAGTCCTTGAAAATGTTTCTGCAGTAAGAATAATCACCATCGAAAAATCAGTCCGGGTCTCGAAGATCCAGTGTGTCCAACGGGTTCAAAATTTATAAAATTTCGTCAAATAAATAATTTCGTTAAATAGGAAATAATTCAAAATGAAGGTCAAAGTTTTCGAAACCGGAATAAAAACAATTTTCAAAATACAAATGACAAAAAAACAGAACTTCATTCATTTTCGCTTCATTTGAAGAATTTCTATTCTTCGAGAAAATGTGACACGCCTTGCCAATGAATCCAGTTCACCGTAGAACAGTTGTACAAAAAAAAAAAGTAATATCCTTTTTATAAAACTGTACTTAGCGGTTTTCCTGCCGCGTCGTAGCGGGCGTTGCATGGATAAAAAGAAAAAAAAACAAAGTTTTACGGTTCAGCTCGTAAAAGAAGTAGAGAAAACTAAAAAAAAAAAAGTAACAAGAGCGACGAAGAGTGAGAAAGAAAAGATGAAGTCTTCCTGGTTACAAATCTCCAACTTCTTGAGTTTGTTGAATTTAGCTCCATTTGTAATTACTTGTTCACGGGTGACTGAGATTTTGTAAAAATCCGTGTTCGATGAATCGTGATAAAATACAATAGCAACGAATCAGTTACGTTTGATTTTTCCTTTTGTTTTTTCTTACGCTCGAGTTTGCTCCAGTTTTTAGGTATTAACTTCCGGTCCGTTATACTTCATTCATTTCGTGGCCTGGAGCCAGTTTGAGCTCAATTTTTTCAATTCAAACTACTTTAAAACCGTCGAAATAAAAAGAAGATTTCAATTTAAAAAAATCGAAAAAATTCCAATAATTCGTAAAAAATTCTTACAATTTCAATCTTTTCTTCAGGACTAAAAAAAAAACAATTCACAGATTGACTTTTGTGATCTAAAGTCAACAAAAAACTGACTTCGTCACAAAGGGATGAAAGAGCAACAGAAAAAAAGAAGAAAAAAAACTTCCCTCTCCATTTCAAGCTGCTGTCCCACAAAAAAAAGCGTAGGTACGAAAGGCAAGAGGATGATTAGCGATAATTGGTCAGGTATAATTTGGAAGTACGCTTTAACGCGGGTGTGAAAACCGAGTTCGATAAACTAACAATTTGCTCCGGACGCAAAAGAGAGCAAAGGGAGGCGATAGACTTTTTTAAGTAAAAGATCCACTTTTTTTTTGTTAATTTCTTGAGAGGTTGGAAATCGAGAAGGAAACTGAAACATACGGTGAGCCGAGAAAACTTGTCGAGCCTGACGATCGGATTTGTACCGTTACGTTTTTTTAATTTTCGCCCTTTTTTCGTAAACTCACGCTCGCGCAATTTAGGGGAGAAGAGAAAAAAGGAGGAAGAAGAACAAGAGAATGAGAGAAAAGGATAAAAAGGCTGGCATTACGTTTCTGGCGTCGTGGCGCGCACGATGACACGGTGCAGAACATTTTATACATGTTCTTGGTAAGGGCAACCCCTGACAACCTGGCGATCCCCCTTTCTTTTTTAACTCTCCCCAGCAGCAGCAGCTTCACCGCGTTACCCCGCTGCGTTTCGTTTTTTTTTTTCTTCCTTCTTTTTTTTTTCGCCACGCATTTTTTTTCTCGGTACAATTGGCTCTGTGCCGGTGCCACGAAAAATTCTATATCTATACACGAATAATCGGTCACATGTGCAAAAGTTTTGATGCTGAATTTAAGCCACGAGGGTTGTATTGAAATCGCTGCGGAGTAATGAGACGAAACTAAATTTTGCCACTTTCGAACTTACCTAGCTCTTCTACTGATATATACGTCATGCTACTGAAGTATATAATCCATAGTATATTGTACTTTTCAAATGATGACTCGGTCAAAATTTTCTTTCAATGCCGAACGAGAAAAAAAATGTTATGCAACGATTGATCGATTAGTGACCTAATGGGGCCAGTTTTTTTTACATTAAAGAAAAGACGAATCTTCTAGGGGTTTTTTTTCCGTTGGTGCTTTTTGACTGTCGGAAATTAGGCTCGTTGTTTTTTGAAGAGAATTATAAGAGTTTGTCGATTTTTTTTTTAAGTCTGGACAATTTCTTTGAATTCTTCTTCAGTTTTGATGGAGAAATTCATTCGGATTTTGTTTTTTTTTGAAGAAGAAGATTTTCGAGTTCTTGTTTGAAATTGTTACAAGTTTTTTGTTTCTGGATCCATTGCAAATGTAATTAAATCGTTTGAAAAACGCTCAATTTTTAAACCCAATTTGACGAATTACATTCATTTTTGTTTTTCAAAGATGAGAAATTCAACATTTTGTTCAAAGTTACGAATTTTTCAACTCACGAATTTAAAAATCTTTAAAAAAAACCTTCAGTTTTATTCGTTTTTAAATTGAATTGATTGAGACTTAAATGAAATTTTATAAATCGTAAATTATTTGAAGCCTCTAAATGTTTGATTTTTTCAACACAAAAATTGATGAATCGACCCAAGTTTTCGGTTCAACTATTTTCATGACTGGAATATAAAAATATCATTAAAAAGTTTAATTTTGAATTTTTCTGTAGTTTTTTCACGAACAAAACCGAATTTTCGAAATTTTTTCATAATTAATCGATTTGTGTGTCAAATTTTTTGACTTTTCACAAAAAATTCATGTATCGAGACAAATGTTGAGTCTCCACATTTTGAAAAATAGTCAAAAATTGATCAAATTGAGTATAACTTCGTACAATAATATTTCGATTAATAATTCGACGAGTCTAAGAACAGGAAGAAATAATCGGATGTTTAAGGCCCGAGGACAGAGAATTTTCTGTCTAATAGTTGAAAGAATGAAAGTTTCAGTAAGATCAGGAATTCACGGCAGCGTGGATGATCGATTTATTTCTGTGTCGCTTGACTGAGCAGAGAATTCCCGATCGGCATTTATCCATGCGGCAAAGCCGATGGTCCTATTTATCGTGTTATTCGTTGTCGATGACGAGTTCGAGAGAAACGAAGAAAATTGTTCGAGAATATCTGATCCATTGAGAATTCCACGTTTCTGTTTCGAGTTCTCGTCACAAACATGAAAATCATTATAAAAACGAGAACTTTTATAATCGTCGTCAAAGCGAATCCTTAGAAGCGTTAGAGAGAAAAATGTACAGTTATCGAGGTTGGGAGGAGAAAAGATCGTAATTGGAGTAAGAAAAAAAAAAACGACAAAGAACAACGAGAAAAGAAGGTCACATTGGAATCGATTCTCTGAAAGCGAAGAACTCTTAAAATTGTGTTCGATTTAAATATTTAAATGCACTAGAAAAACGTCACTTGTTTACAAATGACACTTCGATGACACTTTGGTCGATTGCACTTTGTAATTAATTAATAAAACGATTAATTAATATTCGTGGACGTGAAATTAGACGAAAAATTAATGACACTCACTTCTGTTTTTTAATTTATCCTCGTTTTTTTGTTTTTTTTTTTCATTGACACATAAATTATAAACGAAGGATTAAAAAATAAAGAGTTACGAGTTTATTTTGAACACAGAGAGAAATGCCACGTGCCCTTGCCAGTAACATACTGCGATGTGTGTCTGAAGCCAGAAAACCAAGAGAGTTCTCTCATTCATTCTCTTTCCTTTTTCTTTTTTTATTCCTCTCAGTCTCTCTCTCGGTCTCTCGTTCTCTCTTTTTCTCTTTTCACGATCAGGGACTCGCGTGTATTATTATTTAAAACAACCCTTCGAGGGATCGCGAGCAGGGGGTAAAAGCCTCGGGGATCTCTGAGGGTCGCGCGTTTTACACATACGTCGTTTTTTAGTACACATTCGATAGGGGGAAGGAAGGTTTTAAAAGTTGGGGTAAGGCATTACGCTGCTTCATAGAGGAAGGGTGAACAAACTCGCGCTCCTCGCTCTAAGCTCCAGGTGCCCCTTTACACAGCCTCCGGGATCTTTTTTTTTTTTAACGGGGTACCATCAGACATTTTTCTCTATGAAAATATTTCAAGAGAAAATATATTTTTTGTTTCTATTCTACTGTTTTATACTTTAGAAAGATTTTATTGACATTATTATTCACAGCTTTAATTCATTTATGCTTCATTTCTTTTATTGAAATTCAGTGTTTCAATTGTTTCTACTTTTACTGAAGGATTTTCAAAGTACA
Source organism: Campoletis sonorensis (assembly GCA_013761285.1). Classification (NCBI taxonomy): domain Eukaryota; kingdom Metazoa; phylum Arthropoda; class Insecta; order Hymenoptera; family Ichneumonidae; genus Campoletis; species Campoletis sonorensis. Next base: position 698,475 of record JACEOJ010000105.1, on the reverse strand, counting down.
GAGAATTTTGATTTTTTTCATTTATTTTGTTCATTTATTTGTGAAAGATTTCAATTTCAATCTTTTTCTTTAAACCATATACTACGCATATTGGAAACTTCTTGAGGAAGCCCATGGGAACAATTTCCTGCCCACACTGAGGAAACAATTCTTTCGGAACGGTCGATTATTTCACTGAGTACGGGGCAACCAAACATTTTACGACTAAAGAAAGTTTGTGATCCTTCAAAAGTATAGTTAATTTTATTCACAATCACCAAAATAATCTGTTCGAATGAGAAAAAATAAATTGTTTCCAACGCAAAACGTCTAGTTATCAACATTTAACTGATTAATTGAAGACGGTTTCGACATAATTTATTTCTCATTTCCGTCGTGTCGTTTTTAATGTATGTGATGTGAACTTTTAAGTACGGTTCCAGAGTGATTTTCCTAGAAGTGTGTTTGAAATCATATACGGTCGGTCATTTCGACCCGCCCAACAAAAATTGTATAATATGGATATATTACACTGAGTATTGCATGCTAACAGTTCAGATGCTCGAGTTCTTATAATTTCCAGGTCTGGGCAGTGCCTACGAGAAACGTTTCCGGGAGGATCCACCTACCGGAGAAATCGTGAACTAAGGATTCCCGATCCGGGCGTTTGAGCCCAAGAAATCTTGATCCTGGCTCGATACCCAAGAGTTATTGACCTGGGTTTCGATTCAAAGAGCCAGGATCATTGAAATCGATAGGACCGATTCGACAGCAGATAATTGGTACGATAATAAACACCAACAAAATAGAACGTCGGTTCAAAAGTTGAGAGTAGAATTTGAAAAAATGTTGTTGCCTGGCGTGAAAGTAAGAACCGATTTTTAATCAACGAGAAAATTCGTCGACGTTGAGAATAAATCTGAACGTCTCATTAAAAATGAATCGATTATGAATATTTACATTTTTTTCGTTCATTTCTTGAGACTTTTTTTCCTCAGTTTTTAATGCTCGAGCTCTCGTCCGAAAATTCGAAGCACAATAAACCATTCTCCGGGATCAAATTCTCGAAAAAAATGAAACTAAATAAAAACATCAAAATTTGCTACGAATTCGCAAACTTTCTTTTGCAACGTTTTTCACTTATTCTCTTTTGTATTTTTCCGGTAAATAAATAATCCTGACATCGACTCATCGGAACTTTTCATCCCGAGACTCGTCCTTCCACGAGCTCGGACTTTTTTCTACAATTTTATTCACACCACTCGATCTCGATCTCCACGAACTCGAGCTCAAGTCCAAACAACGATTTCGCTGAGTCTTCACCGTTAAACACTCGGATCTCGTTATCCACCCACTAAATTATTCGTCGTTCAAGAAAATTGTTATCGGCTATTAAAACTCGATACTTTTCATTTCATTTAAAATCGAAACCTCGATTCTTTTTTCTTGCAACGAAATTTCGATTCTCGAGGCTTTTCAGTTTCTTTTTACCGGGAACTTCGTCCTGTGACAGGAGTTAACGAAATTGAGTTTTTTAACGATTTCGGAATTTTTTTCTCTTCCTCGTCAGTCGTGTACAGGGATTCGAACTTTTTATGAAAATTGAAGGGTTTGGGGATCCATTTTTTTCTAATCGAAACCTCAATTCTTTTTTCTTGCAACGAGATCTCGAGTCTCGAGACTTTTCAGGTTTTTTTTATCGGGACCTTCGTCCTGTGCCTAAAATTAACGATATTTAGGTTTTAACGATTTGATAATTTTTTTCTCTTACTCGTCAGTTGGGTTCAGGAATTTTAAGTATTGGTGGAAATTTACGGTTTTGGGATCGATTTTGAAAAATTACGAAATAAAAAAAAATTATTTCATTCGCAATTTTCCAGTTCGAGATTATTATATTTGAATTGTTTTAGCAGTGCGCTGTGTTTCACAACAAGCCTCACAAAAATTGTATAATATGGATATATTACACTGAGTATTGCATGTCAAATATCGATCGACGCCTCGCTTAAGTAATGTCCAGGGATACTAAGCGCATACGCGAAAGATTTCGGCCCGAGTGTCCACCTACCGTCGAGCGAACGAACTAACACGACGCGGAACCCTCCAAGTGGAGAGTAAAAAAAGTTTGGTATCCGTGACACCCAACAATTCATAAAACTGGATCCTGCTGAGTAACGAGTTGAAAGTGAAGTTTCCTCAAAAAAGTAACGAAGCAAAATTCATTGACTTCGTTCTCCCGGGCAAATATCTAATTCGAGTGTTCGAACGCGTAACGATTGACGTCGAGGAATAATCGAAAAGTTTTTTTTTCCTGTGGCACTGTCGCATGTCCGGGGACGTGAGTTGCAAACGAAAAATTAAAATCGATGATTTTGTGTTGAAGAGAAAAAAGGATTGTTACGATGATGAATAAAATCGCGGGGTGGAGATCGGGCGGTTTATTTTTTGGAGGACGCCAAGGAAAAAAATGGCGCGCGAAGAATTTTCACAAGACTCGTCGACTCGGAGAATCGAGTTTTGTAAACTTTTTTGTTTTGGACTCGAGACTGTTACGAGGAACGAGAATCAACGAAGGATTGAGACTCAGCTGTTTTTTTTTTAAGATTCGAGGACAATCGATCGAAATATTTGGAATTATGGGAATTTGAGGTTTGTGACGAAAATTCATAAAATGTAAGCTATCGCGGTCGTGGGCTCGGAAAACCTGTTGAACATATTTCGACGTTTCGTCGAACGAGTTCATGGAATCGTGATTTCTAATTATTTTGTCGCGCAACGATCAGATATTTTTGATTCGAATAAAACGGTCGATGTACAGGTTTTTTCAAAACTTACGGAGCACAGCAAAGAGCGTGGACGCGGATCCTCGAATTTTCCGTCCGTTGAGACACGACGAAGTGGAAACGACGAAAATGATAAAATCCGCGAGTATTCACGACCGCGCGCTCTCCCCGTCGCTATTGCGACGCTCGTGAGAATTTGCAACGATCTGTACATAAAGTCGTTCGTCGATCGTACTCGGTCCTCCGTCCCGTGACTTGACTATTGTTTTTATAAAAATGTGGTAAATTTGTTATTATTTCAATATGGCGGCTCTTCTCGAAGCTCCAGGATTCGGGCCGTGCGCAGAAATGCACGAGAATTTGGATTTATCTTTACAGAGTCATTCGACGACCGTTACACTCACCCGGCTCGCTCCTCCGTTTTGTAACTTGACTATTGTTCTTATAAATGTGGCGGAATTTTTTGTTACTTCGATATGGCGCCTATTCTTGAAGGGTCGCGATTCGTGCAAGTGTCCGGGAATGCAGGAGAATTTGCAATGGTTTGATACACAGGCTTTCGTCCGTTATACTCGACCGGCTTCCGCCGCCATTTTTTAACTTGACTATTGTTTTTATAAACATAGCCGAATTCGTTGTCGTTTTAAAATATGGAGCAGATGCTTGAAGCGGACAGGATTCGCGAAGATGAACTGCCATGCAAAAAATCGCCGGGTTTTACTCACCCCGACCAATCGCTTTCGTACGCTTAATTGCGCCCAATGGGATCAGAATTGGCTGAGGAAGTCAAAAAATTCTTATGTTTCGAAGTAGTTTATAAAGCTACTTATCAGTATCGCTTTCCGTCAAAAATTGTATAATATGGATATATTACACTGAGTATTGCATGTCCATCGTTTCGTCCCTCGAGTTTATATTCACTCGCGGCGCTCTTTCACTTACGAGAAACTTTGAGCGATCACACGCCATCTATCGCAAGGTGAAGAAACTACAATTTCACTGCCACGTCACAGTCTTCGTCAATTAGGACTAAATTATATTCAATAATTCAATTTAATTAAACAATAAAAATATCGTTTTGTTCATAAAGCCAAATATTCCAAACATTCCTGAACCAAGAATTTCAAAAATAACGGTTTCAATTCAAACAAGTTTCAACTTTTTCGAACACACAATGCCTTTCAAATTTTCAATAATAAAATTCCGATCGCACTTAAAAATAACGTTTTTCGATAAACAAAAACCAATATTTGCCATTATTTGTAGAAAAAAATATCAATACATCAAGAACATTTTTTCAATTTCAAGAATTCAACATTATTTTTGTAACGTACATTTTTTCGTAAAAATCTATATAAATTCGTAGCCTACCTTAACGTATTATTACGTAACGTACCCGATTCTTTCTTCAACCCGATTTGCAGAAAAGGGGATCTCAAAATTTCCAGTTCTATATAAAAATTCGAGCACATAAGTTTAAGGGTGTAAAGAGGCAGGGGGGGGGGGGGGAAGGGGTAACCGGCTGAACTTGAATAGGGGTTATGCGTACATAGCGCGATCTTGGCGCAAGGAGGAAAGTTAAAAAAGGGGAAAAAGAGAGAGGGTAACTCACTGCACCGGTCCTTGGCCCCTAAAAAAAAATCCGAAAAATCCCATTCACTGTATCAGCTCACCCTATCGAGGAAATATGTGTAGAAGGATTTTCTTTCCTCTTTTCTCTCTCTCTCTCTTTCTCTCTCTTTCTCTTGCCGTGACAAAAGTGTTCTACCCATTTTTACCCCTAAAATCGCGCGTGCACACGCTCGAGCCCAGCTAATACAGAGAAACGAGCGCGGATGAGGGAGAATAAAAAAAGAAGCGAGGGGTTAAAAGGGGGGGAAATAAGAGAAAAATCTCATTGTATTTTGCAGCGTCGAAAAAACCTTGGGGTTAAAAAATTATCGTTACGTTTCACGTGATTCTGTCGCAATTTTTCGTTCTTTATTCCACTTTTTCTATCCTTTTTATTGTGTCTTTTCGAACGTTCTGTATTGAGTATCATTTCCTCCTTTTTTTTGAATTATAGTGACTGGATTATTTTCAATCCCTTTCAAACTTTTGCCTCTTTCATGTCGCCTCCACCAGAGCCTCCACGCGCTCCTGTTCATTGTTAAAAAAAAAAAAAAAAATCACATAAAACTATAAGTAGCGACTGAACTTACCACTGAATCAAAAAAAGTATTTTTCGTATTCGAATTTCGTCAATATTTCAATATCTTTTATTCCTCATCAATAAAAATAAAAATTTTAGACTGGAAAATACGAATTTTTGGATAAGAACTGGATAAGAATCCAGTAGAATATTTTTTCTCTATTATTGTTTCGTATTTTGCTATTAAATTTAGAATTTTCGACGAAAATTGACTTTTTCCAAAGTAAAAAGAAAAACAAAAATGTGAAATCATTAGAAACGCGTTTTCTTATCATATTAAAATCATTTTTCAAATTAAATTTATTTGATTCACTTTTTTTTTCGTTATTTATTTGGTAGGCCCTGAAAAACGCATTGATGTGGCACCTTGGACGTTTGTGTTTGCTATCGTATATTCGGAAGCGGATATGTAAACACCGGACAGGATTCCTATTGCATTCGCAACGTAAATATTTTGCTGGTATATTAAGATTTCAGTCGCTACAAGAGGGCCAAAGAACTTTAGGCAACAAGCCTAGTTTTCTGGGCTTTTATGGACGAGAATGTGGGGATCCAAAAAAAAAGAAAAACATTTCGAAAAAAAAATTCCCTACACGATGACCTGGTAACGTTTTTTCTTTCAAAACTAGAAAAAAAAATGAAAATATAAATAAAAAAAACGAAAACAAAAACATCTAGACAGAGAAAATTTGATCTGGAAAACTTTTTGTTACGGAATAAAAACGAAGGACACGCAGCTTCGAATTTTGGATAATTTTTATAATGCAAAATATTCATTTTCATGGAAAAAAGATCAAAGTTTTGTATATTTACGAAAAACTTTATTTAATTTTCTTGGAAGTTCACATTTTGTGTTAAAAAAATTGTTCAAAGTTCAAAATTTTCCCTCGTTTTTATTCTGTGACAAGAATTTTTTTTTCTCTGACAAAAGGAGAAGAATTTTCAACTTTTTTTTCGTCTTGAAATAAAGAAAAACGTCAAGCAGGATTTTTACTGACTGGACGACCGTAAAGCTTCGATTTTGACATGAATAAATTTTTTTTACAATACTCAGTGTAATGTGTCCAAATTGTGCTATCACCGAAGAATATTTTGAGAATCGAGGGTGAAAATGTTCTCAATAAACAGAGCTTCTCATTTTTGAGTTCCTCGTATGGAAAGAGAAATCATAATTATTCGATTCCTCTCTCTATATTCTTCAGGCAATGTACAATCTGGAAACATTGCACTGAGTATTGCCTTTAACGATTTCCCTCATCGACATTATATTCGTGTCCATTACGATTTCGTTTGTGAGAGACATTCGAGAGATCGCGCCATTCATCGAATGATGAACGAACTATCTTCATGGTCACGATCCCACATCGTTGGCCGATTAGGGCAAAACCTCATTTTATATTCCACTCAATAATAAAATCACTTATTTTCACCCAATGGAAAAAAAAATCCAAAATATGAAGCTTAGAAATAATTTTTTTATTTCTACTGAATTTCGACTTCAACATTCCGTGACAATAAATTCGAATCGACCGTAAAAGTATAGAATTTCGATGAAAAAAAATTCTAATATTTGGAATTGTTTGAACGAACAAAAAAAACATGAATAAATTGAAAATTTTTGTAGTTTTATTGAAAAAATTATAGAAAATAAATAAATTGTGAAAAACAATCATTGAATTCTATTTTTTTTGTTTGATGGAAAGTTTGCGAAGTTTACAATTAGAAACATTCATTCCCAGAGATAAAGAGACAGTGGCACAATGATAACGTGATCGGGGCACGACCAGCGAGTCCGGGTTTGATTCCAGGACTCGATAAGCTCCGGTCAAGAATTTGCAACCGGACTGTGCCACAGATTAGAAGAGAAAAAAAATCTCGTAATAACGTCACTGCATTCCTTAATAATTTACATATTTTACATTGGAAAAAAGTAGAGAAAACGTTCGGGGAAATCTCTCGTATTTGACTCTTATTTGGTAATCGAAATTTATACAAAAATGTAAAAGATCAAATCGAGAGAATCCGTTTGTTCTAAAATGGTAAACAAGTTTCTCAATCTCTACCATCATGCACACAAAATCATTTGCTTATTCGATTCTCGAATCGTATTTATTGTTCTATCTATTCTGCTGGCCCTAAAATATCCATGTTTGGTGTTGCACTCTGGACGTTCGTGTTTGCAATCATGTATTCGGAAGCGGATATGTAAACACCGACCAGGATTCCTATTGCACTTGCAGCGTAAATATTTCGCTGACATATTAATATTCCAGTCGCCACTAAGAGACCAAAATAGGTGAGGTAACGAGCCCAATTTTCTGTGGCTTTGCGACCGAGAATATCTGGATCTGTAAAAAAAAAAACAAAATGTATTTAATTATTGACACAGTAACGCAGGATCTCCTTTAAATGTTTATTTTGAATTTTGAAAGGAAACATATCGTCGATTTTTATTAAATAAAAATACTCCTCATTCCTTGGGCTCTGGATATTTACTTTTTCAAACATATTTGTTAACACTAGAATCGTATAAAATATTACGTTGATTGCCTGCATCGAAATATTAATAATATTTATCTGTATAAAGAAATGAGAAAAACAAAACCTTACGAAAATTTACATAAATAGGATTTTATTTTTCCATAAAAATTTAGTAACAATTTTACATGAAAATTTACATTTTCTTTTTAATAATCCACTCTAAATTATTTGCTCTGTAATATAAATAGTGAATTCTGTTTCGGAGATTCTATAGTTTTCTGTCAACATTCTGTTCATTTTTAATGAGAAAATTTAATGAAAACGTATAACAGCGAATATTTACATGACTGGAAAGGAGTTTCAATCAATTTGCTTTTTTATTTTTGGGAAATGAATGTCAAAATTCGGTTTCAATGATTTTTTTGTTATTCCATGCATAATAATCTGTGTGCGATAAGAATTTTTCATAGAAAAGTTCTATCCCCCAGTGACTTACTTATACAAATATTATCTTTAAGTTCATATCCATCAGCGCATTTGATGCACATATCGGGGCCATCGCCGCTGCAGCCATTGCAGGCTCTGTCGCATCCGAGACAAGAATAATTTCCTTCTTTATTGACGCAGAACTGATTGCCAGGACAGTATTTTTCACCCTGGAGACATTCGTTTATGTCGTGGCAGCCTCTTTCTCCCATCATTTGCCAGCCTTCTTTGCAACTTTCTAAGCAATCAGCAGGCCCGGCTCCTTTGCAGGCTCCTGCACAGGCTCCGTGGCAAGTTGAGCAGAGCAATTTGTTCTCGTCTCTGTACGATTCGTAATGGCCAAAAGCGCACTCCGCGCAATTCGTGCCTGTGTAGCCTCGATCGCAAGCGCACTGACCGTTTCCTTTTCTCGTCCCTGAACCTTTGCATTTTCCGTTATTGTTGCAAACCTTCTCGGGATAACCCTCGCAAGGCGTGCACGCCGGCCCAAAATGATCTTTTGGACAACAACGCTTTGTGTGGTCGATACAAATGTACGTGTAAATGTCAGGATGTTCCGTTTGGTGGTGGAACCACCAATCTTCTATACTTTGCTCCAATTCTCCTCCCAACGTGTGACATTGGTCTTCGCCTCTCTCTACATCTTTACAAAGATTCTCCTGAATTTCTGTCAATCGCACTTCGCTCTTCGCGTAGGATTTTAACTTGTCCTCTTCCCACGCACTGTCGCCTCCTTCAAATTTTCCTCTTTTTGTTTTCTCAATTCCCTGGGGAATGAAATATTCGATCAATGAAATTTTATTGGAAAAACAATCGTCGGAACATAACCAAATTGGAAAATGAACTCAATTAGATAAAAAAATTTGATTAAGTAATAATTTCACGGAAATTATAGTTGAATATTTGAAAAGAATTTCATTTTGTTTTGGAATAATTGTCGTTTTTTTTTGATGATCTTGAAGAACAATTGAATCGAGAATTTAAAGAAATTAGATTTGAAAATAGAACCATAATTGATCGAAAATTATTGAGGAATTTTTATTTGGAAAAAAAAAAAACTTTGACAATCAATATGACAGCATGATATTCGTGTTAAATTTACTTACCTTTTTGAAACTTTCTGTAAGAACTCTGCACGCTGCACAAGGAGGTAGTTTTTCCGATTTCAATTGTTCTTTCGTGGGTGGCGAGATTCTTTTACATTCAACAGAAGCTAAAGAGCAGAAGATAAGAAGCAGAGTGGAATGGAGAAAAATGATACTGGCAATCTTTAACATATTCTCAACAGCCTCCGGCAAGTTGTCACTTAAACTGTGATTATTTTATTAAGTACGATCTCTAAGGATTCTCAGTTTTCCTGCAAAATTAGCACAATGCTGCTAATCAATAAATATTTTAGCGGTATAAAAACTGCTAAAAAAATTACTGCAGTTTTCGTAGCAGAAAGATTTAGTATTGAAGGTGTTGACAGACCCAACGCCACTACTTTGGCGTTTGGAGACTCAGCCAATCGTCAATAGACATGCGCTAAGAAACTCACCTATAAGAAAACACCGCGTTGTATTTATACGCTTTTGCATTCAAATTTTACAATTCAAATGTTTCATTATCGAAATGTATCCCTGTTGGCTCAGGAATATATTTTGAAGTCATTTAAACTCAAAATTACGAATAATAATCTTAAAAAAAAGGTTAACCATTAATTGTTACTGTCGGTAAACAGTATTTTAGGCTGGTCAAATTAAAAAAAACATCGAAAAAGTGCAAAACCTCATAATGTGACATTTAAAAAAAATGGATTCATTCATTATGATTTTCCGAAGTTATTTAGATGCAACCATATCAATAAATATCATATTTGAAAAAAAAGTCCTTAAAATATATCAAATGCTGGTAAACAATAAAGTTACAAGTATTGGTAAATTGTTCAAAGAGGTCGCTGGCATTCAGTTCGATGGCGACGGCCGGCAAATCTAAGATGGCGTTTTTTAGACTTCAGTACAGTTGGCAGAAGTGTACGTACACGATATCCAAGTGACGTGTCTCGATCTCGGCTGAGAGTAATAACGACAATTAAAAAAAACCGCCTGGGCGGTGATAAATGTTCAGTCTTTACGGTTTTTCGGGCTGAAAATAAAGGATAAAAATGTTAACAAAGTTCGAGACGAAATCAGCAAGGGTCAAGGGACTCTCGTTCCATCCAAAACGCCCATGGGTACTTGCCAGGTACGTAACCCCCAACAATCAAACGCATTGTTTAAAAAAAAATTGTTAACCTGCTGTCGGTTTGACATCTGCGAGATTAATATTGATTGGTACTCGTCACGTGCAAATTTCGACTTTTTACGAAAATCTACATTAGTCGCGAGCTACTTTCTAGTTTCGGAGTATTTTTCGATCATTGACATAACGATCCTGATTTTTTCTGCTTTTGAAGTGTTCAATTCTCATATTTTATTAAAAAATCATACGAGCCTTTTTTTTCTGCAACTCAACCTTTTCCCGGAAATTTTTCCCCCTGTCAAAACACAGTGTTCAGCAATTAAACATTCGAACAGTTTTCAACAGTTTGTCAAAACTTTCCCTGTATTGACGAAATCGTTCAAATTCTTTCAATTTTCGAATTCGATGTCTGATTCAGTCGAATAATGTACAAAACTGTCATAATCTCGCCCAGTGCAGGAATGGTTCGAAATAAAAGTGACATTTAAGAAACAACACAATATATTTTCTTTTTTTAAAAAAAAACAATATGTATCTACAAAATTTATTCTTTTATGGTACATTACAATAGACACAAACCACACGAGATTCTTTCTCATTTCTACAAATATATCACAATATTTATTCACTTAATTCCAAGCCATTGAGTAAATTTATGAATTTGACAGCATAGTGGTTGATTCTTCCGCTGTTCCTTCGTTGGGAGGAATTGCATCAGATTCCTTGGTTAGAGTTGGTACAACGATAACATCTTGAACTTCTTGTGGCTCTGCTTCTTTCGTCAGTTCAGTTTTAATTTCCGTACTTTCCATTTTTGTTACTTCTGGAACCGACTCTTTTGTAGCAGCAATTTCTGGTGATTTTTGTTTCTCCGCATCGACAGCGTTATTAGAATTTTCGGCAGGTCTAGCATCTTGAGAATTTGTAGAGTCCGTAGACGGCAAATTCTTCCATACGCCCAAAAGTCTTGTTTGGAAAACTCCTTCACCAGAAAAAGTCTCTAGCGGAGCAGCAGAATTTGAAGCCGTAGTTTGTTCTCCGGGGTTTGGAGATTTTGTTACAACTTCCTCAACGGGAGTTTCCAGTAGAATTCCAGGTATTATTCGCGCAATTTTATCCCCAGAGCTGGGAGATTTTGTAGCGACTTCCACATCAATTTTTTGCTCTTGAACCGGAGATTTTTCATCAACTATTTTGGTTCCCGAGTCTGCAGACGTTCTTCTCACCTCCTGAGCCATTGCTTGGGTCTCCATTTTCTTTTGTATGTTCTCCAACTCTGCTTTTTGGCTCACTATCGTGTCGCAGTCTGCGACGATATCACGAACCAAAGGTCTTTCGAGAAGAGGCTGTCTTCTGTGCGTGCCGAAGAGAACTGCCATTCTCTGGTAATAATGCAGAGCCGGGTCGTCGTAGCCGGCATAAACCGGAGGGAAAACATCCCTGGGCACAGCTTGAACATTGTTTGGGATGTAAAAGTTGAAAGGATGAGGTTGAGCGTGTGCGAAAGGTTGAGGCGGAGCGAAGGCTTGGGGAGGACCGTAAACCTGAGGCTGTCCATAAATTTGAGGATAACGGAAAGGCTCAAAATTGGGGAAAAATGGTTGAGGAGGAAATTGTCTTTGCGGAGGCTGGTAAAAGTATTGTTGGGGCTGTCGAACTCCAAATTGAAGGTACGGAATGGGAATCGTTGCCCAGCATCCACTCGTCGCTACCACAATCTGAAAAATAAACAATTCCGAGGTCATAAAAACTTGAAAATTATGAAATTGTTTATTTTGTAGTCGATATTCTTTCGATTGTTATACTCACGATCAACGAAATAATTCTCAATCTCATTTTGTTTGTTAACTTGAGTGTATTTTCCAAATGAAGGATCGTCTTCAACTGCCTGCTCATCGTTTATCCTCCTTATCTATATACAGCCGTTCGATGATCCTAAGCGCCTTGAACCCCACCAATTTGTTGAAAAACGCTAACTGACCCGATTTTTTTCCTCGTTGTGTAGCCTCAGGCCATTCCTGTTTACACAACGACATGTCACTCAACCCGTTATTTTGTTGGCCAAAGAGTTATCTCACGGGCGTGGGCCATCGAAATAACTGGTTCTTAAAACACTAACGGTAATATATATTCACAAGGGGTCAATACTCTTCTCAAATCCTTGAATTTGAAACACTGATTACTAAAACTCTCATATTTCACTCAGATTTATTTACTCCTCAGATACGAAACGATCCATCAATTCCTTTCTGTCTTTTTATCTCCCTAATGTAAACAATTTATAAAAATATTATAATTTACACAAATCGTAACAACAATTTTCGAAAAACTTAACATTTTTTCAAAGAAATGCTGCAGCGAATTCAAGTTTCGCAAATTCATGCTCCAGTTATTTTCTTATCTCTCACCAATAAATTGAGGAGTGCCATTTTGCATAATTGATTCAGTCCGCCTCGTAAAATTGTAAGAATTTTTTTTTTAAACTTGAATTATGCATCAAATCATTAAAAAAATCATTGAATAGTAAAAAAAAAACAATGACAAGCAACTAAAAAATTCGAATGTCATTGTTTTTTAACAATAAGAACCATTTTTCTTGGGTTATAAACATTCAAATATGATAATTATTGTATGATTTTTATTACAGTTTACACAATGGAGTCATTCAACTGTGGGACTACCGGATGTGCACGCTGTTGGATAAATTTGACGAGCACGATGGACCAGTACGTGGAATATGTTTTCACAACCAGCAGCCATTGTTCGTCTCGGGTGGGGACGATTACAAGATAAAAGTGTGGAATTACAAGCAGCGAAGATGTATTTTCACGCTTCTTGGTCATTTGGATTACATCAGAACGACGGTGTTTCATCACGAGTATCCGTGGATATTGAGTGCATCGGACGATCAAACGATACGTATTTGGAACTGGCAAAGTCGAACATGTATTTGTGTTCTAACTGGACACAATCATTATGTAATGTGTGCCCAATTCCATCCATCGGAAGATATGATCGTGTCGGCATCCCTGGACCAGACAGTGAGGGTCTGGGACATTTCCGGTTTGAGAAAGAAAAACGTTGCTCCAGGGCCCGGAGGATTGGAAGATCATTTGAAAAATCCTGGAGCCACGGATCTCTTCGGACAGGCTGACGCGGTCGTGAGGCACGTTTTGGAAGGTCACGATCGTGGGGTCAACTGGGCATGCTTTAATCCGACCATGCCTTTGATCGTTTCCGGTGCGGACGATCGACAAATAAAAATGTGGAGAATGAACGATCTCAAAGCCTGGGAAGTGGACACTTGTCGAGGACATTACAACAATGTTTCCTGCGTCCTTTTCCATCCCCGACAAGATCTCATTCTTTCTAACTCCGAGGACAGATCCATTCGCGTTTGGGACATGGCCAAGCGAACCTGTCTCAATACTTTCAGAAGAGAACACGAAAGATTTTGGGTCCTGGCTGCTCATCCAACTCTCAACCTTTTCGCAGCTGGACACGACTCCGGAATGATCATTTTTAAACTCGAAAGAGAACGTCCTGCTTATGCTGTCCATGGAAATCTTCTGTATTACGTCAAAGATCGGTCTTTGAGGAAATTGGACTTTACCACCTCCACCGATACCTCCGTCATGCAAATTCGTGGCGGTGGAAAAACTCCAGCGTATAGCATGTCTTACAATCAAGCCGAAAATGCTGTTTTAATTTGCACCAGATCCGCTGCCAATATTGAAAATAGCACGTACGACCTCTACATGATCCCTCGTGAAGGCGACTCCACCACTGATCCCGAAACTAAAAGAGGATCTGGAGTCACTGCCATTTGGGTCGCTAGAAATCGTTTCGCTGTTTTGGACAGAGCTTATTGTGTAAGACACTTTTTTATTTATTCTCCTCGTTTTATCTTTGAAATAATTTTCATATATTCTTGAAACCCTTCCAAAAAAGACTGGAGAAAATAATAATTCCTGTTACTTCGAAAAATTGTCATTATTTAGTAAAGATGGATTGAAAATTATTGCATTTTTGACGAATTTTCGAAGTCCAAGGGAATTATTATAATCAGTCGAGTCATTTCATTAAAATTGAGTTCTTAAATAGAATTTATACCTCGAAATCGAACCATTTCTGTTGAAAATTAATTCTCATTATGGAGCCTTTGGAAATTATTTTTATAGTATTTTTATTTTGAATGGAAAAATTTCAATAATTCTAGAATTTCCTTTTCATCGAAATTTCCATTAATAAATTTCCAGGATAAAATAATGGAATTCTTTTCTATAATTAAAATTGATATTTTATAAAATTGGGTTGCAAACGATTATTCATAATTTATACAAAAACAATTTATTTTTTTACAGCTGGTGATTAAGAATCTGAAGAACGAAGTAACGAAGAAGGTTCAAATTCCGAACTGTGACGAGATATTTTACGCAGGAACGGGAATGCTTCTGCTTCGTGACAGCGATCAAGTGATACTGTTTGACGTCCAACAAAAGCGAACACTGGCCGAAGTTAAAATCTCGAAATGTCGTTACGTCGTTTGGTCGAGCGACATGTCGCACGTGGCTCTTCTGGGCAAACACGTTGTAAACATTTGCAATCGTAAGCTCGAGTCTTTGTGCACGATTTGCGAGAACACGAGAGTAAAATCCGGAGCTTGGGACGATTCTGGAGTGTTTATTTACACGACGAGTAACCACATAAAATACGCGATCACAACCGGAGATCATGGAATAATCAGGACCCTCGATCTTCCAATTTACGTTACGAGAGTCAAAGGCAATCACGTTTATTGTTTGGACCGTGAGCCCAGATCAAGAATCCTCAAAATCGATCCCACGGAATACAAATTCAAGCTCGCGCTCATAAACCGGAAGTACGAAGAAGTTTTGCACATGGTTCGCACCGCTAATTTGGTTGGACAATCAATCATCGCTTATTTGCAACAAAAAGGTTATCCCGAAGTCGCTTTGCACTTCGTCAAAGATGAAAAAACGAGATTCGGACTCGCCCTCGAATGCGGAAACATCGAAGTCGCTCTCGAAGCCGCTAAAACTCTCGACCAAAAATCCTGCTGGGAAAATCTCGCACAAGCTGCTCTCCTCCAAGGAAACCATCAAGTCGTCGAAATGTGCTATCAGCGAACTAAGAATTTCGAAAAACTCGCGTTCTTGTATCTCATCACCGGAAATCTTGATAAACTTAAGAAAATGACGAAAATCGCCGAGATTCGAAAAGACGTTTCTGGACAGTATCAGGGAAGTCTGCTCCTTGGAGATATTTACGAACGTGCCAAAATCCTCAGGGTAAATATACATTTTAATGAAATTAATTGTCATCTCAATTTTTTTCATCCGTTTATTTCATTCATTCAATCAATTGTTTACTGTTTTTTGCTTCAGCTGCAAAATATTCTCAAAATAATTACTATACAATTTCATTTTAATTCAAGAAAAGTTGCTAAATTATCTTCAGCTCTAACAATTTTCTCACAAAATGAATGATTTCGAGTTTTTGACTTCATAAATAACATTTACTCGTTAAACTCCGGACCTCTACGATGAGGTTGAATATCATTCCATTCATTCGTGTAAAAAAAACTTGTTTTTTGCATATTTTATAAACTTTTTCTCATCATAGAGTTTTTATCATTAAATTTCAACTAAATGCAGCTTTATCGTGCATCGTTTTCTTCGTTTTTTTAATTTTTAACATTTTTAATCGCAGGCGATGAGAAGTGAAGAGAATTCATCGCTGTATCGATATAAAAAGAAAATAACAAATATGTTGAAAATTTCCAGACATCCGGACAAAACTCTTTGGCGTACGTAACAGAAAAAATCCACGGAATAGCGACAGAGGACGACGATTCGCAGCTCGAGACGATGAAAGAAGAGTTGGGAGATTTGGAGCAAGGAGCGATATATTTGCGACCGCCGGTGCCAGTCCAACAGGCGGAGAACAATTGGCCGCTGTTGACAGTATCGAAGGGTTTCTTCGAGGGAGCAATGATGTCGAGAGGAAAGAGTCAAGTAGCGGCAGCATTGGCGATCGAAGAAGATTCGACGCCGGTGGAGGGTTGGGGTGCGGACGACGAGTTGGGAATCGAGGACGAAGACGGTGTCGAGGGTGGAGAGGCAGGAGTCGAGGGTGAAGACGGTGCAGGTTGGGAGGTCGAAGACGTTGATCTTCCTCCTGAGCTCGAAACTTCGGCTCCAACGGCTGAGGACGGTTATTATTCGGCGCCGACGAAGGGCGTTCCAACGTCGCAGCACTGGGTGAACAATTCTCAACTCGCGGTCGATCACATACTCGCTGGATCCTTCGAGTCCGCTTTTCGTTTGCTAAACGATCAGGTCGGCGTAACCCAATTCGAAGTTTATCAAACACACTTTTTGAACACTTTCTCACGCGCTCGCACCAGCTACGCTTCGCTTCCAAGCATTCCATCGCTTTACGCGTATCCTCAAAGAAATTGGAAAGACGCGACTCCCAAAACTGGACTCCCAGCCGTCGGCCTCCATCTCGCCGAATTGGTGCAAAGATTACAAGTTTGTTATCAATTAACCACCGGAGGCAAATTCATCGAAGCCATTGAAAAACTCCAGGCGATTCTTCTCAGCGTTCCTCTTCTCGTTGTCGACACCAGACAAGACATCGCCGAAGCTCAACAACTCATCGAAATATGCAGAGAATACATTCTCGGCCTTAAAATGGAAACCGACAGAAAAAACTCACCCAAAGGCACTCTCGCCGAACAAAAACGCGTCTGCGAAATGGCCGCTTACTTCACACATTGCAATCTACAACCCGTTCATCAAATATTGACTCTTCGTACTGCTGTTAATATGTTCTTCAAACTCAAAAATTATAAAACTACCGCTTCCTTCGCCAGAAAACTCTTGGAACTTGGACCTCGCGCAGAAATCGCTCAACAAGTCCGCAAAATCTTACAAGTAGGTCTTTTGTTTACAAACTTGCACCTTACTTTCCATTTTTTACTCTCCTTTGTCGAGGGTTGTGCAATTTTTTTTTATTTTCTCACCAATTATCAAGAAAAAGTCGAAAAAATCGTCTAAATCATGATTTTTTTCGGTTTTTTTTGTTTACAAATATTTTTATTCCATCAAATGAGCCTCAATTTTGATATTTTCTGATTAGAATATTGAATATTAATTTTATTGTAAACATTTTATCGAATTTTGAGTGATTTCTCGATTTTTTAAAGTAAAAAAAGCGTCTTCAAAATAATTTTCATCGATTTTTTAGTTTACGAATATTTTCGTTCCATCAAATGAGCCTAAATTTTGATATTTTTTCACTAGAATATTGGATATTGATTTTATTGTAAAACTTCATCGAGTTTTGAGTCATTTCTTGATTTTTTAAGTAGAAAATTGTGTCATCGTCCAAATTATTCGTATTTGTTTCGATTTTTTATTGATTTTTTCGTTCTCGTAGATTTTAAGGTGGTACAAGTGCTTTTTTTATGCGATAACATTTTTTTTTTCTTTCAGGCTTGCGATAAGAATCCCGTGGACGAGCATCAATTGGCATACGACGAACACAATCCATTCTCGCTATGCGCTGCCACGTACACACCGATTTATCGTGGAAAACCGGAAATCAAGTGTCCCTTGTGCGGTGCAAGTTATTTACCGCAATACAAAGATTCAGTGTGCAAAGTATGTGAAGTTTCGCAGGTTGGCAAAGAGTGCATTGGACTCAGGATAAGTTCGTTGCAATTTCGATAAATTCCACAATCATTCAACATTATAAATAATTATAATTGATTATTACTGCGATAAGAGATACGACTATTATTGTTCAGTCAACGAGCTCTTAAGAATCGTTGATGATAAGAGAATATCGGGAGAAAAAATTTTAACTCGAATTTCAATGCGTCAGCATAATCAAGTTTGTAAAAAAAAAAAAAGAATAAGCATTTTTTGGCTGAATAATAAGAGTTACTTTTTGTTTTTTTGTTTTTTTTTTGGGATATACGATCGTCGTTTTAATTTTTATAGAAACTATGCTAAAATATCCAAAACTCGAAAATAAAAAATGCTTTCGTAAAACGAATCTATAAAAAAAAAAACAAGCGTACGTCAGTCAGAAGCAACGAAGCCCGCTTCGAAAAATACATTTCATTGTTTTCTTCCATTTTTATCATTTTTTTGGGTAGAATTTGGAAAAATCAGGTTTTCCGCAATCGATATCGAACTTTTTTCTTAATTAGTCACCAAAAAATTGAGTTATTTTGTTCCCTTTTTATAAGAAACGAAGGATTGTAACAACTAATCTGTTTTTTTTTCGTAAATCTCTTTCGGACTGTTTTGTGTCTACACATTCAATTTTTCCCGCCGAGTTCTTTGGTTTGGAGCGAAGTGAGCGACGTTCAGTTGGGCAACGGAGGAGGCTTTAGAAAAAAAAATCCCTAGATCCGATTCTTGTCCGATAACAAATTATCAGTCGATTTTTCACTCCAGAATTTCTTTTTACTCTTCAAAATGTGTTTGGAGCAACTTGAGGAAAATTTTACAATCCGATCCATTTTTTGAGGTGACATTTGTTTTCCATATTTTTGATAAACTAAAAGAAAGAAATTTCTATATTTTTAACACTCAAAGCACTTATCAGAGCATTCGATTGTTGCTACCGTGATTTCCTTCGTTTCGGAGCCAAAGTGGTGACGTTCGACGAAACAGTTTGACAAGATGCTGCAAAAATGAAAAAAAAAGATTGGTCTTTGACAGAAAATGATTTCAGCAACAATTTAGGTCTTCATTTTGATTTTTAATGCGTTTCAATAAACAAAACAAGTTCGAATTATTCGAGCTCGAAACCAAGCTTGCTCTTGGCGTCGTCTGCGAAAAGTTACTAAAAAAAAAGGAAAACAAAAGCTGGTTGGCATCACTGTGTGTTTGTTACCGTCGCGAAAAGTTGTGTGTGCAATGGTGGATGGGATAAGTGGAGGCCGCTTGTGCGTGCCGTCAAACTGCTGATCGCGAGAGAGACATCATTACATAGTAGAAGAAATAAATCTGCATTATCGTCGATCGTGAAAGGTGAAGTATTGTGATGAAAAGCTAGATAAACGTCGGTTAATAAAGAAATAAATGAAAAAAGTCAAGCCCCGCGCAAAAGGAAACACCGACGTATCAAGAAATTTTTGACGCGTCTTTCCGATAATTCGTGATAAAAAAGAATTTTTATCTGTCGCGGGGGCGTGCGCGTGTGTATCGCGAAATTTGGCGGAATCGTATTTTGACCGGAATTCCGAAAGTTTTTTTCATGGGGGAAAAGTGACCGCGAAACAAAAATAATGGAGAAACAGCCGGTCTGGTAACAATAATAACAATAATAATAATCGTGCGAGGGAGGGGGGTGAATGGTTGTGCAACGTGAAAAATCGTATTTTTGTCCGTACTATTGGCGCTCTTTGAAAAACGGCCGTGAAGAAGCGCCCTGAAAAAAAAACTAAAGACAAAAAATAAAAAATTCTGGGGCCCCCCCAGTGCCGTAAACATCGGGCGCGTAAATAACACGACGACGACGAAGAAGAGCGACTCGCTTCAGTGTATACGTCACGGATTGTGAATTTGTTGGCTGTGTGCGCATCTGTGTGTGTGTGTGTCGGTTGCCGACGTTTGGACTGCTGGCTGCTGCTGCCGTGCGCGGGGTTGTGCTCCAACAGAGAGAAAAACCCGCCGGGTTTGCTTTTTTGTAATATCTTCTTCGAAATACACGGACGTAATAAAAAACATTCAACGGAGTACCCGATTTCGCCTTTTCCCTCGTATCTCTAAAGTTGGCAAAAATTTTCATCCGATTTCCCAATCATGAAAGACTACTCGCAGTTTGGTAAGAAGGTTAGAGTTTTGCGGGTGTGAGAGAAAAAAACGTTATACACAAATTGCCACAGTTGAAGTTAGATTTCGAAAGTGACAAGTTTTCGTGGTTTGTAACGTGTAACTCTCGTTTGTGTTAATTGTTCGCGAATAATCGCGGTTTATGAGTAGAAAAGGACGCCAAAGTTAAGGACGCCGAGATAATAAGGAAACAAAAAAAAAGAAAATAATACGTTAGAATCGCGGATATTCGTGTAGTTATATTTCGAGCGAGTTGAAACTTGCTCGCAGGGTAAATACGCGAAGTGGCGTGTACGTGCGTGCGTGTATGTGTGCGCGTGTAGATGGTAAAAAAATGATGTGATCGACGGTCATCATGGCGGCACCCATGTTAAAGTGGAAACGGATCACAAATCCAACCGGGCCTCAGCCAAGACCCCGACATGGACACAGGGCAGTCGCCATTAAAGATCTCATGGTCGTTTTTGGCGGTGGCAACGAGGGTATAGTCGATGAGCTACATGTTTATAATACAGGTAAATATTTTTCTTCTCTTTTTTTACTCTTCCACCAAACTTTCGTTGTGCGTCCTTTTTCGCGGCCTATATCAACGCCTCTCTCTCTCTCCCTCCCTCTTCTCTACATACACGGTTGTTCCCGCGATCCAACATGGCCGCACGCGTTGACATGACGGTCACCGGCCGGATCTCTTCTTATTTCCTCTATTTTTCGTTCTACTTCAACGCCACACGTTCTTTTCGCTCCCAAAAATAAAAAGCATACTTTGAATTTTATACGACCCTCCGCTCGCCTCAACATCTGAAAAAATTGGCATCCAATCTTCTTCTGTCTTGACATTTTTCCCTGTTTATACGCGCGGGAGCGGCCATTGTTGCACGTTTGCCCCCTACCACCACCTTCAACGCGCACCCGCGCGCCGCTTTTCCCGTCATTCCACGTTCGCGCTTCTACCTCTCTCTCTCCCTCTGTATCGCGCCATCTTACACTCTTCCTTTTTTTTCTACAATCTTGCCAACTTCACTTCCCAATAAAACGCGCATGCGCTAGATTTTCCGCGGCATTTTTGAATTTTAATACGATCTATTCACTCGAAGTTGAAAATCAACATTTATTTATTTTCCCGCATCGAACAAAGTTCTGTTTACTCCAAAACTCGATAAAAACAAAAGAAATTGCATAATTTTTCAACCATTGTACAAATAATAATTATTTTGACCATCAAACGGAGACAAAAAAAACTTTAATTTTTTAGCTCATAACTTTTTCGTATTTTTCCGAGAATTTATACCGTCATAGACTTTTCACAATTAAAACAAAAAAAAAAGTTTTCGACCCTCTTGTAGGGTTATGTTCGGAAAAATAGACTAAGAATCTGAGAAGTTTCAGATTTGGGTTCTTTTGTAAAAAAAAAAAAGACATATTGGATAATTTGGAAAAAGTAATAAAAAATCTTCAAATTTGAAGTAGGTTATTCAATTAATTTATTATATCAATCAATTAATTCATAAAATTCATCAGTTGAATAAAAATCAATTAATTTTATTCATTTATTTGATTAATTTATGTATGTAACAGAGTAAGATTGAATGATGGGGAAAAATGTAGAAAAAAAGTAAAAAATTCGATTGATAACGAGCATTTCAAGCAAAATATATAAAAAATATTGAATTGAGCATATAATAAATGTTGCAGCGACGAACCAATGGTTTGTTCCATTAACGAAGGGCGATATTCCGCCAGGCTGCGCGGCCTATGGCTTCGTAGTGGACGGTACTCGAATCCTGGTATTCGGGGGTATGGTTGAGTATGGAAAATACTCTAACGAATTGTACGAGCTCCAAGCGAGTAGATGGGAATGGAAGAGACTAAAGCCGAAGCATCCAAAGCACGAGCAGCCTCCTTGTCCGAGACTCGGTCACAGTTTTACGCTGATCGGAAACAAAGTTTTCCTGTTCGGTGGACTCGCCAATGACAGCGAAGATCCAAAGAACAATATACCGAGGTACTTAAACGATTTGTACACCCTGGAGTTGTTGCCCAACGGCGCAACCGCTTGGGAAGTGCCACAGACTCACGGTCATGCACCTCCGCCGCGAGAATCTCATACAGGAGTCGCTTACACCGATCGTGTCACTGGTAAATCATGCCTCGTTATTTACGGCGGTATGAGCGGCAGTCGCCTCGGAGACCTTTGGTTCCTCGATGTCGATTCCATGACCTGGAACAAACCCGTCGTCCACGGTCCCACACCTTTGCCTCGCTCGCTTCATACTGCCACATTAATCGGTCATCGGATGTACGTTTTTGGAGGATGGGTCCCTCTTGTCGTTGACGATGTCAAGGTCGCGACGCACGAAAAAGAATGGAAATGCACGAGCACTCTGGCTTGTTTGAATTTAGGTAAGTTTCGAGGTTTTCAACCATTTTTCTTTTAGACAAATTTGAACTTTGAACATTTTTTTGAAGTATTTTGACATAGTTTTGAGAAAATGTCTATCAGACTAATTTGCATAGATATTTGAATCAGAAGAATGAAAAATTAGCTTTCTGCACTTATTTAGTCTCATTATGCCCAGAAAAAAATGAATTCTTTAGTTTACATCATTCGAATGCAACGAATTTTTTATTTTTCCTTCATCGAGTCCCGAATTTTTCATATCGGCCCAATTCTTTTCACAAATAAATTGATTGGCCCCTAAAAATGAACGCTCAATCGCCATCGTTCAGTAAAGTGAATAAATTCAATGCTCGATTAAAGGAAAACGAGAAATTTTCTTATATTGCAACGATGCTAAATTCAGCATCGTACAAAAACCTCATTTCAAATTGATAAATGTATTTTTTTTTCGTCTTTACAGAAACATTGACCTGGGAACAGTTAACGGTAGATTCATTGGAAGAGAATGTGCCGCGAGCTCGTGCAGGTCACTGTGCGGTGGGAGTGCACAGTAGATTGTACGTGTGGTCAGGAAGAGACGGTTATCGCAAAGCATGGAACAACCAGGTTAGGGTCAGTTTGTTAAACGCTAAAGAAGTATCGATAAGGATCGGTGCCTGGTTGAGTGAGCATGAAAAAAAAACTGAAGTATCTGATAAATTGCAAACTTTTCAGGTGTGTTGCAAAGATTTGTGGTATTTGGAGGTGAATAAGCCGCCAGCGCCATCGAGGGTGCAGTTGGTGCGTGCATCGACGCATTCGTTGGAGGTGAGCTGGACCGCGACGCCATCGGCGCAGTACTATATTTTGCAGATCCAAAAGTACGACATGCCGCCAGCGACGAGTGCGTTCCCGGCAGCGGCGCCAGCGCCGCCGACGGCACCAGCGTTGACGCCGGCGACGCCGCCGACGATTCCGGTTGTTTCGCCACCGGTGACAACGGCAGCGGTAACGGCGATGATTCCAGCGGCAGTGACACCAGTGCGTCCGATGGTTCCCCAGATGGCGCCGATACGAGTGCAGACTCCGGTGGTGCAAATGCCGCCGGTATCGAAGCCGATTTCGTCGCCGGTAGTCGCGAAGCCCGCGAGTCCAATGACTCCTCGAGGAAATCTCATCAGAATCCGTTCGCCTCTTGTCACATCAGCTCCGATCGTAGCTTCGCCGGTTCCGGTGTCAACGATCGCTGCGACCACGGTCGATCAGTCGACCGTCGCGAATCCCGCGACAACCGTGGGCCAATCACCATCCGCGATGTCCGGCATCGCTGCACTGGCTGCGGCTGCTGCAGCGACTCCAAAAATCAGTATGAACAACATACCGATGATTTCACAGGCCGGAACGAACACCATTAGGATGAAAACCGTTCAGGCTGGTCAGCAGATACGTTTCGCTGCACCTGGTGCAACGGTACTACGGACCGCGTCTCCGCAACAAAGTAAACAAATAATATTACAAAAGCCCGGACAAAATATAAGCGGACAGCCGCAAATTGTTCATTTGGTTAAAACGACCCAAGGCATGATGGCCACGGTGCCTAAAGTGAGCTTGATACCTGGAAAGAATGTTCAAGGGGCTGGAGGCAAAGCTCCGAACCAAGGACCAACGATTTTACGACTCGTTAATCCAAACACCGTCGCCGGGCTGAAAACCTTGACGACTGTGAAGACCTCGGGCCTCGTGGCGATGAGCAAAGGTCAAAGTATAGCTGGTAAACAGACGATAATGATCACGAAACCCGGAGGCAACGGAGGACTCGTCGGTCGAACGAATCAAATAATTGTCGTGACCACGGGCTCGGGTTTACGAGCCGTTCAGGCAGTCACCACGTCACAGGCCGGTGCTGGACAAGCTGGAAATCTCACCACCCCGGTTAACGTTCTTCCACTTTCAGCTGCTAATCACGTCACGAATCAGCAAGGTGTTAAAATGATTGTTGTCTCCTCGGGTGCTATGGTGGGAGGAACATCCGGGAAACCGATTACAATCACGGTGCCCGGACAGGGCGGCGTACCGAAGACGGTAACGATCGCGACTAAAGGCGGACAGCAGACGATCTTCAATCCTGGAAAAAGTCAAATCGTGACGATGCCTCAGATCCAAAAAGGACAAGACGCGTTGACCGTCGCGGGTAAACCTGTTACTCTCCAAATGGCCGGAGGTTTAGGAACTAAAACTGTGACTTTGATGCCAACGAGTAGTTCGATCGTAACGACGTCCGCGGATTCGATCGACGCGACTAAAATGATGTTCGTACCACAAAAACAGCCTTCAGCGTCTTTAGCATCGACTTCCGACGGTCCAGCCACGACGGACGCGGCTCTAGCGGCTCTTGCCGCTGAAGCTGGTCTCATCGATCCCGTCCAAGAGCCTTCGGGCGGTTTGTCCTTTATGGTGACCGACGACGTAGCCGGTGACGATAAAAACGACGACAGTTGCAACGGAAACGAAGCTTCGGTCACCGCTGCCCTCGTCTCACAATTAACGGCCGGAGAACCGATGCAAGTCGACGGGGAAGGAAATTTCGTGATTCCCCAGGTCGACGGCGCCTGTGATTTGCTCTCCTCGGACGACGAAGACGCCGAAGCTCCTGAGACAACCACGCAACCGGAAACTGCTGCAGAATCTCACAACGAAGATTCCCAAGAAATGGAACAAGACTCCGCGCCCGCAGCGAGCACGGAAGAGCCTCAGGAGCCTGCGACGGACACAACCGACGAGCCTGAGCCTCCGAAACCTTCGGAAAGCGAAGCTACTGTTGAACCGAAGGTCGAACCATCGAGTCAAGAAACTCCTGGGGAAGCGGAAACTCCTACACAACCGGAAACCCAGTCGAGCGAATTGACGACGGAAGGCACGAGCGAGACGGAGCCGCCGAGCGAAGGCGACATGCAAATCATCAGCGATCCACCGTCCGCTGATAATTCCGTGAAGTCGGAAGCGACCCAACCAATCGTTGATCCTATCGCCGAAAGGATGGCGGAAATAGTTACAAAAGATGATAAAATCGAGGAGAAATCCGACGGCGAAGAAAACCAGAGCAATACGATCGTCGCTGCGGACCTTCCACCTCTTCACGAAAAATCCGACGCCGAAGCTCTCCTCGACGCTCTCGAAGATCAAACCTTCGAACCTGCCGACGATGAAATGCTCGATGAAAAAGACAATATTAAAAAGGATATTCTTCCTGAACCCGCCTCCGAACCCATCAACAAACCCATCGAAACCCCCGAACCAATGATCACTGAACCATCGCAACCGATCGTCCCACAAGCCACAATCACCCCAATCGTTCCTCCACCGACGACCAACGCATCAGACATTTCTCCTGCCCCGACCCCAACCGTAGTCCCAACTGTTATTCCAACTTTGTTGGCTCCCAGACAAATCAAATCTGAAACCCGGGACGAACCCATGGAGGATGACAAACCTCTCGACGAATCCATGTCCTCCGTTACAAACGGCAATTCTAATGCTGAACAAGATATAGAAGCGTTGCACAAAGCTATACAACGGGAAGTCAAAGATGATCTTCCAGTTGTCAAAAAAGAACCGCTCAAACAAGAAAAAGAAAATGAACCTCGATCCGAAGCCGGCGATGATTCAACCGCCCTCACTACTCTCGCTACCGCTGCTCTTGGCTCTGCTGAACAACCCGTCAAAGTCAAAGCTGAACTCGTAAGTTTTCTCCTTTATTATTCCTCATTTCTATAAAATCGTTTTTTTCTTCGCTGTTTCTTTGAAGCTTCACAAAATCTCATCAGTTTTTGTGTCTTTGATCTGTAACCAAAAAAAATTGAGTTCTACAAAAAGAGAAGACATTTAAACATCATTTTATTTTATTAATTGAATTTTTTTATACTGTTTTTTCTCTCTCAAGTTAACAGGTGATTTTCTTAGTGAAAAATCTCATATTAAATTCCATTTAACTTGCCTTTTAATCTAGACCGAGGACGAGAAAAAAGACATAGATTGGTACGACGTTGGGGTAACAAAAGGCACAACGTGTACCGTCCAACATTATTATCTTCCTGGTGACGAGCCACTCGACATGTCTCAAGCACCTGGAGATATATTCAAAGGCAGAACAAAGATTCCACTAGAATCTGGTACAGCTTACAAATTTAGGGTCGCAGCTGTAAATAGTTGTGGTCAAAGTGCATGGAGCGAGGTTAGTTGACGATAAATTCAATTATTCATTAATGTTTATTCTAATTACAAGAATTTATTGAAAAAATCAATAAAAATCGCTTTTCGTATGAGTTTGCACGGTTCTTATACGTTTTAATTTTGTTTTTTTGTCGTTTTTCTTCAGGTATCGGCATTCAAAACATGTCTGCCAGGATTCCCGGGTGCTCCGAGCGCAATAAAAATATCAAAGTCTGCGGAAGGCGCCCAATTATCTTGGGAACCACCGCCGAGTCATTTGGGTCCAATTCTCGAGTACTCCGTCTATCTCGCGGTTCGTAGCGCGAGTGCTGTTCCCAACAGCACCGGCGAAGCGACAACAGTTGCAACAACCCCGACTCAGTTGGCCTTTATAAGGGTTTACTGCGGTCCCACGAATGCCTGCTCCGTTCCCAACAGTTCACTCAGCGCTGCGCATATGGACGTCACCACTAAACCTGCGATCATATTTAGAATAGCAGCACGTAACGATAAAGGATATGGACCAGCCACTCAAGTCAGGTGGTTACAAGGTGCGTTAAATTCAACAATTTTTTTCTTTACTCAATTCTCTTCTTTGAATCATTTTTTATTATTAAATCAAAAAGTTTCTCCAAAAAACTTGAGGTAGTTCTATCGTTGTATCGTTTTCTTAAAATTTTGTTGGAAATTTGGATAAATCTTCTTCATTGTCATATGCACGTGTGTAATAAAGTTTAAAAGGTTTCACCAAGCTGAAGTTCAGATATTTATTTGCTAAAAATCACAATTTTCGGTATTCTCTCATAAGAGCTCGTGTTAAAATTTACATTTTCATCAATAAATATTTTGGCTCCTACATAGTGAAGCCTTCTAAAACTTTGCACACATTTTTATGCAACATCAAAGAAGCTACATTTAGTTTTTCAAAAAAATCTAAAGAAAAAAATGTTCGCAATTTTTGTAATTTCACAGCAAGTGCATATTATCTTGGATGACCTTGAATTTGGAGTAAATTGTTCTTTAGTCAATTTATAACAACTTTTCCTCATTAATTTAAGCCCGAAAACCATTTCGAATGTGAGAAAAAATGAAAAACAATTGTTCGATATGAATGTCACGATAGAACTACCTTAAAAAAATAAACTTTCGATAGAATTTGCATCATAATAATTACGAAAAACGTCGAAAATAAGGAAATGTTGAGAAAAAAATCGATTTTTTCATCATAATTGTAAAAAAATATGAAAAAATGAAAATTTTTATTGTATTTTTGCAGATCCAACGACAGCAGTGAAAAGTAATCCTCAAGTTAAGAGACCAGTAAGTGATGCCCGTTCACAGGCAAGTTCCCCTCAAAAAAGAGTAAAACCCGAAATGGCAGGTGACAATTTTTCGTGAGTTACTATCTAACGTGATTTCCCAATGCAAACCAATCCCAATCTCAACCAAATGAAGCATCAAAAAACGAAAGAATAATAAACAAAAGATAAATGAAGAAGAAAAGAAAGAAAGAGAAAAGATAAAAATTCCTCCCGAGCCCTCGATCAGCGCTAATCGTTTAATTTTATTTCCGCTGATTTAACACACGCCTAAACAACGTTCAAAGCAAGTTAACGGTTCGATGAATTGTTTTCCTCGACGCGACCGAGCTCGCTAGAGACTTTGTGTAAAAAAATTAAATACAAAAACGAACAACTCTAAAACAAATCAACAACCACAAGACAACAACAACAAGAAAAAAAAGAAAAAGGCTAATAAATTTAGTGAGGTGAATTATTAATAACGAAAAACGAGTGAATTTTTAAAAGAATTTATATTGCTTTCTACAGACGTTACGATACATATCGCGAAGATACCTTGAATTAGTTGATTGATTTTTTACACGTAATTATCAATTCAACTTCCTAAAACTGTGAAAACAAAACAAAACTAAAAAAAACACCGAAGTCTTGTCTCCGAATTGAGTAAAATTCAAAGCGCAGGGAAAAAAAGAAGTGAATTTTGTAAATACGTGTGAAAAATCAAATTTGCGATGAAAGTGGGCACGCAAAAGATTCAAAAGCATAATAAACCCGGGGAGGTAGCTCGGAATAATGGTATTTTTGTAAAAGTAGTCGAACTTAACTTCTGGGATACGACATCGAGGAGTCGTTATTGGTTTGATTAAAATTACCAAAAGAAATTAAACAAAACAAATTAAAAAAAAAAAAAAACGAAACAAAGAATGAGAGAACAGAGAAAAATTTAATGAGCTGATTACTGAGCTTCGTTTATATTCGTGAGACGACTCAAGGGCAAAAAGGTTCAATTTCTTTTTCGTGTCCCTGATAATTCGATCGTGTCTTACGAGTCGAGCAAAAACACGGTGCTAACAATTTTGTCTCGATATCTCTCGTAATCTCGATTTAAGAACTCGAAATCTTTATTTTCTTAAACTGCCAGAAAGTGAAAGAAAAGAAAAAAAAGAAAAAAAAAAGTAAACAAAGCAAACACGGGGGGCGGGGAAAAAATGAAAAATTTTGTCGATCGAAAAGAAAAAACCACGCACGTATTGCAAATTGTTATTTTTGTAATTAGTCCGTATTGGAATAATGTTTCCACGTTTAACGTTCAGTTCTCTCGATTCGGTCTTCCACGATTAAGTAAAAAAGAAACAAAAAAAAACTACAACAACAAAGCAAAATAGCGTTTCCAACGTTCATTCATTAGTCTCTTCCAATTTAATCAATTTTTTATATTCTAACAAATATTTACCTTCGCACACACGATAGACGTTATAAGTTGCACGAATTATAACGAGAGCACTTTTTTCCCTTCACCGCAGTAGCGTACCGTTTCCCTATTTCATAGTCAACGAGCGTTCAAAATTAAAAACAAACAAACAAAAAAAACGAAAAGTTAAGACAAAACAAACCTACGTTTTCTTTCGATAACAAAAAAAATGGCCTTAAGCTGTCTATCGTCGTTTTATAGTGGAACAAAAAAAAATCAAAGTGCCTAGGATATAGTGATGAATATAACTAAACGTGCTTTTCATTTTGTTAAACACTATTTATAACAATAATAGATGAAGAAAAAGGAAGGAAAGAGGACAAAAAAACGAAAGGATTTTTCAATTCGATTCTCGATCTTTTTGAATCCGAGAAAGTACGACTTTTATTTCTTCACCAAAGTCTGCGTAATGACTTTTTACACGTTTGTAAAATGTGTTACAAGATAAAAATCAAATATCGTCAAAGCAAGAATTTGTTGATGAAAAATTAGTGAATTGACGTTGAAAAAATTCATCACATTAATTACACTTTCTAATTAATGGATAAATTTATCGTAATCGAATTTGATTTTGTAAAAAATCCATTATTTTCAGACCCTTCAGAAATAACAGTCGTACCTGAACCATCGATTCACAGATCCCGAACGAACGATCGTGCGAAAGTTTTTCGATGTAACAAGACAAAGGCGCAGAAAGAATTTTTGTTTCGTTTGGTTTTTTTTTTGTCTTTGAAAAAATAGTACGCACCCCCCCTGACAAAATACAGAAAAAAAACAATCTTTGAACTCAAAAACAAGTGCTGTGGAAAGGCTCTGTGGCCGGAAGAGAGAATAAACAAAGGAAAATAATAATTGAGAGAAACCCTGTCGAGTGCGAAACTTTTTGAGTATCGTTGCAACGAATGTCCGTAAATAAATACTTTGTGTTGTCTTTAGATGTGAAACGTCATTGAGTGATTCCTTGATCGACGCGGCATTTTGTTGCCCCGCGTTACGGATTCATTGGGCGAATAAAATACTTTATGAAACTTTGAGGCACATAATTTTGTGAAAACGTGTCTTAAAGGGTCAATGAATCTGTGCGTGGTTGAGCGAGCTGTGAATTTTAGATTTGTCGATGCATGGAAAACTTTTTGACGGTCCTAGAATTCCCTGTGTAATGCTGTACGTGTTGGAGCCAAAATATTTTCAATTTTTTCATAAACAAAAAGTTCGTTTTCACGTAATTAATTAAAAAAAAAAAAAAAGAAAAATCAAAATGAAAAAAATGGAAATATCTTGTTGCATCGAGCACCGAAAATTGTACATAGGTGAGCGTGTGAGACACGTGCATCGTCGAAGTGATAGATTATCGTATTTGTTTTTGCTTTTTTTTTTTTTTTTTTAATTTTTTCGTTTTCAAAATCTATCTGGTTTTTGTATAAAACGAAGAAAAAAAAAGAGGAAAAAGAAATCTAAGTGACAAGAAATGGAGGAAAAGGGCGGCGTTACAACGGCGTCCTAAAATAAAAATAAGAAAATGATGAACGAAGAGACACGTTCGTGTGGATAGAGTTTGTGAAAATGCCAGAATGGAAAATAAGAGAAGAAAAAAAAGAAAAATAAAAGAAAATAAAAAGTGAGAAAAAAAAACAAGACGAAGGCACCGCCGAACACGATTTTTGACAATGAAACAGGACATTGTATATCTGTGAAGTATCTATAATAGTAAAAACAAACAAAACAACTATTGGTACGAACGAGAATAATGATTAAGAGTTATTGATACGTGACGAGCGTTTAAGGTGATGATTTAAAGAGGAAGAAGAAGAAGAAAAACACAAAAAAAAACGAAATAATGACGAATTAAGAGAAAGAAGTAAAGAGAAATGAGAAAGAGAAGAAGAAAAAATAATAATAAATAAGAATAATTAATAATGCGATCGGTGAAACGAAGAAGATATCTCAAACGAATATTAAATTTTATGATATATTTTATTTTTGTTTAAAAATAGTAGACAGGATTATTCAATTGGTAAAATATAAAGAAATGAAAGAAAAGAAAAAAGTAAAAGAAATTATAGGACAGCAAAGAGACGTTAAAATAGCCCCTGGGATTATTTGATCCTTCATACTTTTGGCTGTTCTTTTGCTTGGTTATTATTCTTCTATCATTTATTATCTCGTATCAAATCATTTAAAAGTATATATATATATACAAACACATTATATATATCGTCTCTTCTTATTTACCACTTTCGATAAAGGAATTATTAATAATTTAAGTAAAGCTAACCTCCCCCCCCCATACCCTTCGCCCCCAAACTACAAAAACATCCCACCCCCTTTTGCCCTTACAAAATAAAAAATAAATGGATCGAAACGTCGAATATAAGAGCATTTCATCTCTCGTTTAAGTTACAGTGTGTCACCGCTATACTTTTCAATGAATTATTCAGAAATATGAATTCTCTTCGATGGTACAGTGTTAAGTATATATATATTATATAATAAAGAAAACAAAATAAATGTCAACCTTTTTAATGTAATTACATTTATTAGACGCTTTTGTTTTGTCCTCGTCTTTAGCCATCGTTACTAATTCAATTAGCAGTCGTTCTGGTCGTTTCTTTTTCGTTTTTTATTCCTTTTTTTTCTACTGGGGCCTCGTACTACGGATGGAAATCTTCGTCTCGTATTACGAACCATCGGATACCTTTGTGGAGCGTGACGTTTTTTTATACTCGATCACGTTCATCGTGTCATTTTCACCGTTTAGTTCAACACACTTGGCAAATCTTTACTATGATCTTCGGTTATTCACCCATCTCAGTATTTCCGGTAAGCAAATTATGTTTTTAATCATTTACGAATCAGATTTTAGCCAAATTTTGTATCAAATTCAATCGTAATTGGAGTAATATGAGAATTTATTGATATTTATTGTGGTATTTTGACAATTTTTATACAAATAGAGAAAATTCAATTAACACGTATTTGATAACGTAGGAAAATCGATTTACGAGATTATCAAAAACTCAAATAAATTTATAGATGAGTCTTTGGCTGCACATTTATTTTTTTCCGATGCTTTCAAAACATTCGTTTCTCCGATTAAAATCGTACGATTTTATTTTATCACGAGTGATTTCCAAATATCAAAGTGTTCCAAATGATTGTTTATCATTGAGTTAGTAGTGGTCGCGCTACAGTCACGATCAAAAGTTTAGTAACTGGTTGATTTTTGAACGTCTCGAGTCGTCTCTTCGCAGAGTCCTGAATTAGTTCACAAAATTTTGAATAATTCTGTAGAACAACGCTGCTCCCTCGAAAAAGGAAACTGACGTTGATTTTTTCACAAAATCGATTAAATGTGCATGAGTGACAAACTTTACAGTCCGAAAAAGCGATTTCTTTCTGACAAAAGTTTAGAGCAAAATATACGTCAATACAAATCTCTTACGATCAGTTAAAAAAAAAAATATTTTCGATGGAATAACTACGTGATTATAATCTTTTTTCCTTACGAATGAAAATTTAGAAATAACAAAAATTCGAGAAAATGATGACACTTCAATGAGTAATCTTACCTTGGAATATTTCGAAGGCCATTGATTTGAAATTTAATCTATGAATTCCAATTTCCATCGCAGTTCCTATAAAAAAAAAACGATATTTTGACCAATTTCAGTGATAAACAGAAGCAAAACAATGTGAAAAACGCCAAAAGAAATAAAAATCCATGGAATCATTAAAATAATTATCAACAAATTAGAGCGATCGAATTAAATTATTTAGATGCCAATTAATCATATTTCGTCTTTTTCTATTGATCGATTTCTTATCTTCCTATTGCAGATTTAACTGCGAATAGTTCGAGCACCGCTCAGCAGAAACCTCCTTTTTTTATTTGTGCAAACGCAGCAGAAATGGTTTCTCGGAGCATTGCTGTTATTTTGCACCTGAGGCAGACGTGGGGAGAGTAAAAGAGAAGAATAAGATGAGCAGAAAGATCGCACACACATGACTGAGTGAATTCTCCCCTAGTTCAAAAATTCGGGACGATCTTGTTGGGTCTTTCGTAGTCGTAGAGCAAGAGAGAGAGAGAGAGAGTGAGAGAGAAAGATGAAGAAAAAAAAGAGAGTAGCGGGGGAAAAAGGCAACATAAAAATGGTAGAGGGAGGATGAGGGGGAGGGGGGAGGCGTCGGCGCGGGATGAGGAACAAACGACGCTACTGCGCGAAGCGAGTTTGCGACATCAGTCGATCGCTGGCAACTCACCGACAGGCGCGCAAGCTCAAGAGCTTTTTTATCGTTGACTCTAAACGCAGAAAACGAGTAAGATAAAGAAAGAAACAAAGAACGAAAGGAAAAAAAAGAAGCAGGCGAGTGTTAAGGGTGCAAATCGGGCGAAGCTTTAGTCAGCGATTAAAAAGAATCCAGAATTTCCAATTCAATTAAAAGAAAAAACGAAATAGAATTGAAAAAATTTGCGGGAAAGATTGAAGAAATTAATTTCGTGCGTGAATTTCTCTCTTTTTTTTCCTGCTAAC
Organism: Campoletis sonorensis; assembly: GCA_013761285.1. Lineage (NCBI taxonomy): Eukaryota > Metazoa > Arthropoda > Insecta > Hymenoptera > Ichneumonidae > Campoletis > Campoletis sonorensis. The sequence continues at coordinate 664,564 of JACEOJ010000105.1, read as the reverse complement.
CAGTGTCTCTATTTTTTTTTTATAGTTGAGAAAACATCTCTCGCGTTGTGGTCCAGAATCGAAGAAAATAAATTGAATAAACAAGGTGAAGAGACGAGAATAGAAAAGAGTTAAAATTTCGGTAACCAAAGGAACGTTGGCAACCGTACCGGCGAACGAAACCGGGCAAACGCGAATATCGAGAAGATGAGTACTCCCGTGAAAAAAGTACCGATCCACCTGCAGGTGAGTCTCAAAAGACAGAATGTGAGAAACAGAGACAAACGTATTTGTGCGTATTTACGAACTTGTTTTCATGCCGGCGTCTCCTATACTTTTGTCAACAAAAACGCCCTTTTTTCACCTGAGACACCGGTCGTTCATGGTTATTTAACGCTATTTACACCTCACAATCGATAATCGATGCTCGACTTTATTTAGAAATAAAAATGCGCATTAATACCCGCTGGGAATAGACGTTACGTAATGTGACTAACTGTGTATGTGTTTTTTTTAATGAATAATGACAGTTGAACGAGTTAAGTACGTTGGACGAGTTAAAGCGTAGGATTTGTCTCAGTTTCGTCATTTTCACTCGAGGTTTTGTCAATTCTCGAAAAACTCGATTAACAATTACTTTGAATACGAATTCTTGTCAATTTTCAATTTAATCACGAAATTGGTCTCTCTGGAGCAAAAAAATCGATCGATTTTCTTATCAATAATAATTCGAATTGTGACAAGAGTTTTTGGAACAAATTCTTTATTTTTCTACTTCGATTATCGTCTCGTAAAACAAATATTTTATAAAATGAGAAAATGAGAATTGTTTCTTATCAATTTACTCAGCAAAAGGAATATTTTCAAGTGCAAAAATTTGTCTGTTATCTCACGAATTGTACACGACCTCACGTCGCTTATCGAGTCAAAAAACAAAATGAAGATTTTCGCTTCGCTCTATCGATTTAATCTTTCAATTTAATTTCCAAACACTCGATCGACGAATTAAAGTTTTAATTGTATTAATGAATACACTTCGGGGGAATGTAAACGAAGGATTGTGTAATGTCATCGAAACACGCGCTTAAAACAATTCACTGAACGAACATAATTATAGACACAGGCGATGCTCGCACATGGAAATACTTCGAAGTTGCTTTTTTTCCTCATTTAATCTGTAATATTATGAGGAATCACGGAATCGCACGAAGAGCTCAGAAAATTGCCGTTTTTAGAGACGTTACAACGCGATGCTGCGGGTATAACAGGTGCAAGAGAAATAAGAGTTATACACTGTCGTTCAAAAGTTTCGCAACTGTCTCTCCATTTTTCATTATTTGCTAAAAAAATTACTAAATGAAATTTCTTTATATGAAAATCAGAATTTCGAAAATATCAATAAATCCTGAAATTTTACAATCAAACAAGTTAATTCTACGAAAAAAAGTAAAAAACATTTATTTATTTATTTATTTTCAATGGAATAATTCGTGATTTTAAAAATAATTGAATTTGATTAATAAATTGATTCGAAAAATATCCCCAAATCCTGAATTTTGACAATCAAATGAATAAACTTTACCAATAAACTAAAAAATATTCAATTATTGATTCAATCTCAATGAAATAATCTGCAATATTGAAAATGATCCAATTGCATTTTATTAATTGACTAACAAATTTTTATCGATCAAATGGAACAGTAAAATCAAATAAATAAAAAATTAAGATCCAGAGTGGCAAACTGAATTGAATCCAATTGCTAAAGATTCAATAAAAATTAATCGAAACAATCGAATTAAATAATTCCAAATAATTCGAAAAAATCATGTCTCCTCGTTTTCCCAAAAAAAATTCTCACTCTATTTTTGTTCACACGTTCAAAATGACTGGCACTACAATGTGGTATTTTAATACCAACTCTTTTCTACAGTCAACAGGTTCTTAAAGCATAAGAAAAGGATTTTGGTCGCCTTGTGTCAACAGAAAATGAAAATTCTTATCGAAATAAAGAAGCTTTTAAACTTTTGAGAGGCAGTGTATATATATTTGTTATATATGGTAGTTCTAGTGGACGGTAATAGGAATCCACTTGAAACTCGTTCGTCAGTCTTATCAAAAAAAAAAAAAAAGGAAAAAAAAAAAATCAAGTGGTCGGTGAGTGCCCACCGGCTGAAGACCACCGACCTGCCAACCACGTAACAATCTGTAATACCAGTGTAGGATTTTGTAATAGTATATCTCGTACTTCGTGGCCGTGAAGAATCGTAGCTCATCGATATTATTTACAAGCCAAGCCTCTTTTTCTCTCCTTTAGTCGCCACTATATCATTTTTATTATTTATTTTCATTCACGCTTTTCAATTTGTTCTTCTTACACTTGTTCATTTGGTCGTTAAGCGGCACGTGGTGGTGCAAATTCTCTTTGGCTATTAACACGCCTTCGAAGTAAGATTTCCAGATTGAAAAATAGCTAATGGCTTGTCACTGAGAAGTTGAAAAGTGGGAGGCAAATATTGTGCGACGAAATAGACTTAAAAAAAGGCAAAAAAAAAATGAAGTAGAATGAAAGATTAATTTAAAAAATATAGAAATTCGTAAAAAATTAATAAATTCATATAAATAATAAATTTTCTGTTTCAAAATGACGAATAATTTTGTTAAATTTTTCCATGAAGTTGTAACGTTTTTAGAGGCGATTGAGTCGAAAGATTTCAATCGTGAATAAATTATTCAAAAGTTTCGAACGAAAAGAAGAAGCGAATCGTAGCCTAGATCTTAAAAATCCAAAAATAAATGAAGAAAGCGAGAAAACGAGTGGCCAAAAAAAAAAAAAAAAAAGACAAAAAATGTTATCGCATCCAGGGAATAGTATAAAGGTTGGTTGATTATTGATCGGAGTATCTTGCGACAGTAGTGAACGCCACGAGGCGTTTCATCGTGTTCCCTCTCCAATTACCATTTGCTAGAGCACTTCGTAGAGTAAATAAAAGAATCGTAAAAATGTGGATCAATTAAGAAGGAACGAATTGCCCAGGTGTCTCGATACACATCGCGAGCCTTCATTTTCTAAAGATAAAAAATGTTTAAAAAAAAAGAGAGATTAAAACGAGTCGATGGAAAAATGGGAAGAAAGTTTTCACGCCTAAAAATGGATCGTGAAATTTTTCCTCGATCTGTTGTTTACATTTGTTGAAACTGGTGGATGAGGAGAAAAAAAAGGCGTTGGAAAGTGGTCGGGTCAGCTGCGGTCCTCGAGCCGTAACAACGAACCATCCCGTTAGAATTTACGGTTCTCGTATATTTATGCACGAGAAAGAAAAAAATCAAATTGAATTTATTTCCTAAATGCTCCTGTCGAAGAAAAAGAAAAAAAAAATATGTAGATTCACGCCCACCAAATGACACAACTTTAAAAGAAAAAATAAAACGCGTGCACAGATAAAAACGTGCTCGAGAGCAAGGTGTGGGTGTACTGGAAATATATACGAGTCTCGGGCGCGAATCGATAGTTCGTCGACACTACGAGGTATACACCAGCCAACCGGGCTCTCTCTACTATATTCGTGTACGGATGGAAAATGCTGGGAAATACATGAACTCTAACTCCCTCAACCTCAGCCCTCTCTTGAGGACGCTAAACTCTAGCTTCCGAATAATAATAAAAACTTTACTTCTTGCCTTTAACCTTTTTTCTTACTATGTTTCGTAAATATGGCTATTTTTGCACTTAGGGTAAAGGTTCTTTGCCTCTTATTCCATGTGTACTTTGTTTGGTCACGTGGCTCATCTAATTCTGGATGAAATTTCATTTTTTCTTTGTTTTTCCAATACAAACAATCAAGACTACGAACTTTATGACAGTTGGGAACTTTATGAAAGTGATTTTGCTGAATTGAAAATGTTTAATAAAGCAATTAAAAAAACTCCATTCGTGGGAAAAAATAGTTTTTTTTGCAAGTCAAATAAAGACTTTCCAAAATAAATAGAGAGCTAAACAAACTCAGTTATTGGGAATAACAGGATTTTTGTTCTTTGTTTACTTCGTTTGGTAAATATGGACATTTCGGAACTTTCAGTGAAGGCTGTTGACTTTTTATTCATGCATTTTGTTTGGTCACGTGGCTAAGCTAATTCCTGAGTAAATTTGATTTTGCTCGAACAGAAAAAATGATTTCGTTAACATGATTTTTCGAAGTGGACTCAAACAAACATTGCTCATGACTCAATTTTTCGAGAGTTATTACGTTTCTCATTATTTGAAAAAATCAATATTTTATTCGAATTTCGTTTCAAAATCCTGATCATTTTTAACATCCACTTGAATTTGTTTGGAAATACTCATGAAATCCTTGAAAACAGGTCTCTCAATAAAATGGCAACGATATATTATTACCAAATCTAATTTACACTCAATATAATTTACGAAGACTTTATATACTTTTATTCATGATTTATTTAGCAATAAATCATTAAATCGTCTTATTTTAAACCCTTCATTAAATTATGGAAATTATAATGTGAAGTTATAATACACTTATAAATATGTACGAGGTATCAAGAACGGGAAATCTATGATATTCTAATTACGTATATTACATTTCAATTCTTGCTGTCCAATTAGAATGATTCTTAATGTTAAATTTTGCATATAATTAACGAAATTAGCATCAATTAAACGAATCAATTTCACAAATCGACAAGTCATTAGAATTTCAATAAATTGTTTTGTACATAAAAAAAAAATTCTAATTTGAAATGATAATAAAAAACAATTCAATCTATTAATTACGTCGTCACAATTTATTTTATTTTTCGTTTTTTTTTGTGGATTTCATGAATTAGGCTAAACGCTCTTAATCGACTTAACACTTTTCTTCGAACTATTCAATTGTAACGACGTAATTTCCAAACATCTCGAAATTTGAACTTGAGCCAGAAACATTTGGGTCGTGGCGTGGGCTCCGTTCCCTTAAATTCGTACGTTAGAAACGAAAACTTTGAATATAACGATATTGCGTGATGCGGTTGATAGTAGTTGAGAATTTAACGTTTTATGATGCTCGTGTTATCCATCCGATAGGAATAGAACAGGTGCACTTTAGCGGTATTCCTGCAATGCGATATATACATCAGTTTTATAAATAACGTTGATGAATTGATGAAGTTTACAAAGTCTGTACATCAGATAATATCGAGAAAAAAAACGGAAACAAAATAATAAAAAATTTTGAAGTGCTTGAAAAATTTATCCGATTCTATTTTTAGAACTTTACGACCATCCTCGACAAAACACTTCATTAGCAAAATAGAAAAGCATCAATTTGAAAAATCCAGAAAACTACAAAAAATGCCTTAAATGAAATAATTTTTTTCCCTACAAATTCGACTAGACTTTTTTAATTTCAGGGTCCAACCGATCAGAAATATTTTACATCGATAATTTTCTAAATTACCAAATTCTGGTCACAATAATTTTTGTTTTTTTATTGATGGAGTAAATTTATAGGAAAATATTGAAAAGTTAAAAAAATACAAAATTGTAAAACGACGAAATTGTATTTATTTGACAATTTCTTGGTTTTACAAATTTTTGTTTCAATTTTAAAGAAAATTGGAGTAAAAAATGAATACTCGACGTTTGAAAATATTAGAATTTCAATATTTTAAAACGAATCCATCATTTGTAACGGAGTAAAGTGAAACATGTTGTACAAACGAGTAAATAGAGTATTTAAAAGATAAGTAAAATAACATAGCAATGGTATCAGAAGCCCGCAGGTTGTTGATTCAAAGTGTATGTGTAAATAGTGAGTAGAGTGTTTAAATGTGGAGGGAGAATATGGAAGCCAGGTGTGACCTCCGCGAGTCACTGTTTCCGGGGCTGTTGCTGTAACACGTTGGTTCGTTGTTTTTTTCTCCTTCATTTCCGAACGAAACTAGACCATGCACAACGAGAATTCATGACCCGCTTAGCTCCGTTGTAATAAAGTGTTTAGGCGAACAAAAGTCAAAAAGAGACTAAAAAAGAAAAAATAAACAAATGAGATTTTGCTAAAAAATCACTAGATTTTCTAAAGTGATGGTAAATCTTGTTGGCCATGAGGGGTTAATAAAAATTTAGTAAATAGACGAGTGCTGAAAAATGTAGTGAAAGTCCTCGAGCGAAAATAGACGATAATGTGGGAGAGCCAGTTCGAAAAACCGGTCATTTCTGACATAATATGATTCGCAAGAGGAAGAAACGATGAAGTAACGCTTGAAATATTATTTCATCTTAATTATTTCGTGAAAGAGAAAGTTATCGTCCCGACTAAATATCATTATTTATTTCTATGATTATAGTGAAGATCGTAGAAAAATACGACTACTGAATACACACAAACGTGTCTACGGACGAACGAAATGTCTTTCATTGATTTCTTGGCGACGTAACTGCGGCAAAAATACCCTCTGAGAGCCCATAAGTTGCAATGCGTCATAACTTTTCCAATCTCATAATTACGTGTTCTCGAATAACTGCGTTGAGAATTTTCCATGTTATAAATTATGTCATTATCGCATTTATTAACAATAATATGATAATTAATGAATATTTATTTGCTTGTAAAAATATTTATCTTTATTGTTTAATATCGAGTGCCAATTATAGCTGAACATTGCTCCCTTGTAATTTGAGCTTCAAATGTTCACATCAATGAGCCAGGAATCGATTATTCATTTTTATTAGAACAATAAAACGAGCATTAAAATAGTGAGCAAGCAACAAGCAAATGGAATTTATTTTCAGTTCTATTCACTCCAATCGTCTACAGAGAAATCCAGACATTTAACTTGGCTGTGCAAAAAAAAAGAGATCGTTTTTACAGTAAATAGAAAAAGTGAAAAGTGGAGATTAAGTAAGACTGCAATCGGGAGATAAGCCAATCCATATCTCTGATAAGAAATGTACAAAAATGGAATTTTCATTTAATCTCAAGTACTGCAAGCCCAAATGATTTTATTTCTTAATTTATTTATAGCCCACAGTTTAGTCAAGAATTTAATGAAAGTAGAGAAATTCCGATTAATTGATAAAATAGAAATTTTCGATTCCAAAATTTGCTAGAAATATTACAATTTTTTATTCTAAATTCACAATCAAAACTTTTTGAATTATTAAATATACTTTTTTTTTTACTAAAATGTATCAATGAAAACATTTCGATGACATGCGAATAGACGATTTAAAAAAAAAAAGTAAAAGTGATTGGCTGCATGGGGAGGGGAAAGTGGTATCGATTAGACGATGGGATTCTCTCATCGCGTGTTCTCTAAACGTCTTTCTCGGCTGATTCAAAACCAGATCCAATATCCAAATCCCAAACGTACATAAAACAAGATCTACGTGTAAGTAACTCGCGTAGTAAGCATTCGAGTCTGACGTCATTCTAAATTGCACGGTTCCTCGATCTTATTTCCATTTCGATTTTCAACTCTCCCAGGAAATCCGTTCACAACTGAGCGAGCTCGTGTAGCGTGCACGATTCTAATTTCATTCTCAGTTAACTGGAAATTTCTATTCTCCTTCACGACTCAAACTGATCAGAATCACCCCTGCTGTTTGTTTCTTTTTTTTTTTTACTTCGACTCACCGAGTCTGCATATATCTCAAGATTTTAGACTTTATTGCCACATTGTATCAACAAGAATCTGAATTTTATCAACTTTTGAGTTTATCACACATTTTTATGGGAACTTTTACCTCCAGGAAATTCCCATTTAGATAAACATGAATTTTTTCTTTATTTGGTTCCCATTTTTATGATCTTTTTAGTGTTTTTTTATTTGGGACAAATTATTCTGACACCTACTCCCGAAGAATATTCTTCAACTTAAAAAAAAAATACTCCAAAAAAAAACATTGATGTCAAAAATTTAATAATGAAATATTAACAAATATTTGAATGAAGATTCAAAGGCAAGCATCGTTTTCATCTCTTTACGGTTTTCTGATTTTTTATCTTGACTTCCTTTTTTGAAATAATTAAGAATACAAAGATTTAAAAAAAAAGAAACTAGAAATCGGAACCATTTTTTAAGTTAATTCTGAGAGAGCCTATCTGTGAAAAGGTTCGTTTTTCATAGAGTGAGAGTGCTTTGAAGAATAATAATGATCCATCTCGTTGAGTGAGAGTCTCAAAGGATTTTAAAATCTATTTACGGTTCCTGTTTTCGTTTTGTTGTGTAAGAAAAAAAAATGCCTTTGTCGTTTGACTTGTACACGTGAAATAACACGTGGTCACAGATGCTTGGAATTCCAACGAGCTTAACATAATTTTTTTTTTTTCGTATAGAATTTCTCGTACGAGAAACTATCGATTACTATTTCGGGCACAATCGCTCAAAATATGTGGGACCAGATGTTGAACGTTTCTCAGTTTTATAGACTTGGCGAAAAGATCTCTCAACATGTTTTTCTAATATATTTTCCATAATAAATTCTCCTCGCGTTTATCAACACCTAACACAAGGTCTTTTACTCCCACGCGAATTATGGAATTGAAACGCGATTTCTAAGTCTTAGATTTACTCCATCGATTACGTGTCACAGTTTCAATGATGCAAACTTCATTAATTCTTCATATGGATCATACTCACTTGTGGTCATTTAAACACTGCATGTTCATAAAAGTTTCTTTATGAATTAAGATCAATCTACGTCCAATCATGAATGAACACTCTTTTGCTACATTCTTTAATTTGTGATTTTATGCTCAATTTTATCAAACAATGTTATCAAAATGAAAAAAAAATGAAATGTTCGTAGAACTCTTGCTATTTTTGTTCAATTACCGTTTTAATATTTTTTTCAGCAGCATATCTAGTTAAATAAAAATATGAGTAGATCTCTTACTTCTCTAACGAATGTGATAATTTTTATTACGAAATTGAATCTCAAGTGTTTTTAATCTGAGGATTTATTTATTTAAAAAAAATTCTATTCAAAAACAAAAATAAATTTATGTCGCACCACAATGGATTATTGATTGTTTTCTTCTCAAAGAAGTGAAACTCTTTCTTTTACTTTCAAATCCGTTCCAAACATTCTTCAATCTACCTTTTTTTTCATTCGTGTGAAATTTTCTTTCAATATTTTGTCAATTGTTTTCTCTGTATTTTTTTTTATTGATATTGATTTATTTCACTTGACAAAAATAGTGAAGAGCTTTAAACCGATTTTCTGGTTCGTCAGAAATATGAATCGAGTGTTAAAATATATAATTTTTTTAAATTCGAGCATTAAAAAGCCCCTCCTTAATACCGTTCCCTTGGGAGATGTTGAAAGTGAAATATGATCGTCGGCTGACCAAAACACTCGTGAAGCTCGGGATCACAATAACACGTACAATTGTAATTGAGCGTGCAATCCGTAGTGACTTTAGTGATGGGTTGAGCGAGAAATGTTTTACGAAACATTGTAGGGTCGAAAGAAAGAGGAGGGTTTAGTATCGCATAACGTTGCATATCGAGCCTGGAGGCTCAAGGCCGAAGGGTGGATTTTAAGCGTACGGCGTTAAAAGGGTGTGTTTGCTGGGCGACCACCATGAGCCAGTCGGAAAATCTATACCGCAAGGGTCGAGGAAGCGTGTGCCTTTACGTTCAAAGTACAAAAAAAGATGGCAAGAGAATTAGGGTGGAGTTCACTCGCGGTCGACTCGATATCTGAGCAACAAGGACGCCAGAAAAGGGTCGTTGAAGATACACTCGCTTCCCGCTTCTTTTTTTTTTATACGAGGGTGGAAATCCTTTTATTCGACCCTCCAACGCTTTTCGAATATTCTACAGTCTCTAACTTTTTGCAATATTATTTCCACTATTTTTTGTAGATTCTACTAGAAAAAAAAAAGTTTTCTTTTTGGTCAAAAAATTGTACTCCAAATTCTCCGAAGTAGGAATTTTATTAACGAAAATTTATCGATTAATTTGTTCCTTTCATTGGAAAAATCAGTTTCTAAGATTTTTATTTAAATTTGAACATTCAAAAGCATTTATTTATTTACTTTTTTTTCTTATTTTTGATCCTTTTTGAAGAAAATTAAATTTCTTGTTTCCAATCTATAATTCCATAATTAGAATCCTATAAAAACTGGGAAATAATAGGAAAGAAATGAAAATAAAATTCTCTATTTTTCTTGTACAAAAAAAGACAAAAAAATGAATATATTTTGTTTATTATCATCGTCACAGCCGTTGCTTATTCGTGTTCCACATTCCAAATTAGAAGAGAAGTTTACAAACGTGCTATATCCAGTGCGTATAGCATTACTTTGTAAGCGAGCTGGTGGATAAATTACATGCAATTTTCACAAGCTGGCGGATACGAAACTTATGGTTATCCCGAAAAGTGAAGCGCAACGAGCGCCGCCTCTCCTCGAGACTCATAAACCCTTAATTTCAATCGTACATTATTTTCAATAGAGATTCACTTTTTTTACAATGTTTTTTTTTCTCATTATTCCAGAGCGCGCAAAATCGATTGCTCATTAAAAACGGAAAAGTCGTCAACGAGGATGGAATCATCGACAGCGATGTTTACATCGAAGATGGAATTATTAAGTAAGTAAAAAACTTTCGATTTTTTATATTTTTACATAAAACTCAAACAAAAACTAAAACAAATTTTAATATTCAACCCTTAATTTTGTTCTATTTTCAATTTTTTTCCTAAAAAGTTACGATTAAAGAAATGTTTCTCACATTTTCTCGGAAGAACACCCATTGGTGCAACTTATAAAAAAATTGGTGTAGATTTCAACTTTTTTACTATGGAAAAAAAAAAAATAGGAATAATTAAAAAAAAAAAATTCATTTATAATAAATCGACGAGGGTTCGTAAAGGTAAAAGTTTGTAGAAGAAAACTGGTGCGATAATCCATACGTACTGGGACAGTCACCGGAAATGACTGGGGGACCTTGTTTAAGCCCCACACAGAGAGTTCGTGTAGCTCGTGACATTTTTTTCTCTCTTTCTTTCTCTCTCTCTCTCTCTTCTATCATTGGGGTCCCCCTGGCAATGATTTATAACATTGTCCACATTAAGCCTGATATTAAATTCCACCCCTCGTACTAACGAGTCTCTCTGCACTTATTTTAAACACGAGCCAAATATCTCAACCTTATAACACGTAGCATTCGCTTTTACACTCAACCATATCTTTATATCTCAATTCGTATCAATTTCACCCTCAAATCGTTCAATAGGACGTGACCACATTTTATCGAGAGTCGAGAAACCTTACAATGTCACAGCTATTTGTTTGGGCTTCTCTGCCATTTAGCCATGACACACCTTTGGAAAATAAAACATATCTGCACTGCTCGATGAGTCTGAACAAACTTGACACCTTTCTTTTGATTATTTTCAAACCTTTCTGTCTCAATAAGAATTGCATTTTATCGACATTTCATATTTTTTGAAACCAACTGACAATCGAGAAAAATACAATAGCTTTTTTGTTCTCATATAAAAATAAACATTATTGGGATCATTTCGAATTGAAAAAATTAGAGGGGGTTCACTTTTGAAATGAAGAACTTTATTAGAAATAAATAAATTTAAAGAACTTTTCGAATTTCTTCAAATTTGAGTGTTTATTGTGATTTTAAAGTTTTTTTTTGTGAACTAGAGACATTTATAAATGGACCAAAGAAAATTTTGCTCTCTAACGTCAAACGTGTTCCCTTTCTGTTGAAAGTGATTCAGGTTGACCTAGCTGGCACAAGGGAGAGTTCGTTTATGTAGTCTCTCGACGTCTTTTCATTACTTGGTCTTTATTCGGAGCTTACTCTAAAAATATGTCTTGAAGAATCTGTCCTTGGGTGTCTCTGAATCGTCTGGATCGTTGGTGACTCGAAAGATTCACCATGACCTTGAATTTTTGAGAATATTTTTGTCCTGCACAAAATTGAATCTCTTTTTCTCACTTTTTTTTTAATTTTATTTTTTCATCACAGACAATTGGGCAGAAATCTTATTATTCCTGGAGGAACTCGTACCATCGATGCACGTGGAAAATACGTGATGCCTGGAGGCATCGATCCTCACACACATTTCGAGCTTGAACTTATGGGCGCAACTTCCGTGGATGACTTTTATCAAGGCACGAAAGCTGCTGTTGCTGGTGGCACTACAATGATTATGGATTTCGTGATACCCAAACCAGGCGAAAGCCTTCTCGAGGCTTATGACAGATATCGAGCCACTGCTGATGAGAAAGTTTGCTGTGATTATGCTCTTCACATTGCTGTTACTAGTTGGACTCCGAAGGTGAGAAACAGATTATTCTTGATGATATTCTTGATTTATTTCCCATCAGAACTTTCATCTTTCCATAAATCCAAAAATTCACTGAACAAGATTTGATTATTGACGATGAATTGAATTTGGAAAAATAATAAGCAACCAACAACAATTTTAATGAAAACTGACGTGTCCAACAGAGAGAAAAATATTATCGTACATTGTTTTCGATACTAGAAATTTCGAGCTCTGGAGAATATAAAATTTATTAACGTCGGATTTATTGATAATAAATCGCAGTGAAGAAAGACGTGACAAAAAAGTTGTTGTAGTCAGAGTTAATAAACTAAAGTAGAGATAACAAATGAAAATGAATTTCAAGAAAAACTGCACACTCCAACGATGACAAAAAATATCGTACATTTATTCAATATCTAAATATTTATTTTCTCCAAAACGTGAGAATTGATTGAAAATGATGAATTCATTGACAATAAATCACAGAGTAGAAAAAAAATTTGCATAAGAACTGTCCTGTTCGATTTATCATCATATTTTTCCACAACTAGAACTTCAACATTTTTACAAATGTGAACATTAGAAAGAGAAAAAAATCGATGAATTGATTGATAGCCAAATGGCACTAAAGAAAAATTTGAATAAAAATTGTCCTGTTCGATTTATCATCATATATTTCTACAACTACAACTCCAACATTTTTACAAATGTGAACATTAGAAAGAGAAAAAAAACGATAAATTGATCGATAGCCAAATGGCAGTGAAGAAAAATTTGAATAAAAACTGACCTGTTGAAGGAAGATAATAATATTATCGTATATTTAGTGTAGGATAGGTCAGCAGAATAAATTCGTAGCACGAAACCGAAAATACTCCGAATTTAAACGTCCCACTTAAGTAGCCCGAAAGTAAATAAAATTAGCCAAGCATATAAATGTATATGAAGAGGAGCACACACACACGTCATAAAGTTTGAACTCACGTAAGGTCATTGTGCCATATACGCCAAGTGTATTTCACACGGTCTCAATTTCATTCAAGCCACTCATTGCTCAGCCACGTTATACGACGAGAGTATAGTTAATTAGAAAAACACAAGTCCACACTCACTCGCGTCGGTGGCAGGGAAGAGAAAACGTTTGTAATGTCGAGTCTGATAACGAATTACGAAATGGAAGATCGTTTGTTGGATTTAACACAATATTTTACTATCGACCAGACCTTGTGACGTAACGAGAGCAATTGTTGGTTTAGAATCGTTTAACCAGGCCATGCTCCATTAGTTTCGTGTTACTAAACCGGAAATGCTGCATTCTGTGGCGCAACAAACGCCAAAGAGACAATCCAATTGCACCCAAACACGAATTGTCAATTTTTGATTAAAAATGTCAATAAAATTCGAACTTGAACCTGACCTCGTTTTATTTCGTTGCATTCAAAGTTTAAAAACCATTCCGTCGAATCAACTTCGCATGTTTGAGTCTCGTTTGCCACCACTGGGTCATTTTTACCCTGACTGGAATCGTGTTGAAGAAAAAAAGACAAATATGTCCAAAAATACGAATTTCTTCAACAGTTTGAAACACGCTAAACTGCTTGGGTCATCAAGACCCATTTTAGTAACAACTGGTTTTAAATAAAACTAGAAAACGTTTATTTCTCAGATTTTTTGACGAAAAATTTGAAGGAACTGAAATTTTTCCATTGTCGCATTTAAGCTCTCACGTTGTTTCACGAGGTCTCGCCTAATTACATATTAGGCCGTGCGACAACATGTGTTTTTGGATGCACTCACTCGATCCAGAGTTAACTGGGTTAGCGGGTAAACGAACACTGAACACGCCTAATACGGAAATTACAACCGGAAATTCGTGGGAACCTTTTAGGTGCACACTGCAGATTAAAAAAACTTACCAGCGATTTATTATGTTGTGTTTCTTAACGTTACCCACACTGCAGATCAATTAAGGTTCAGGGTCAAAAAGTGGAACGGAATGAAAATCGTGTTAATTATCATTTGTCCATTAAAGTTCGACTTCTCTCATTTTATTCACGGCTAATTCGATCTTTATTGTATTTTATGAACTAAACCACGTTTCAGAATTAATTTAAAATAAATTCAAATCATTTTTTGCTTCCAAAATATCAAAACTTTTATTTTTTCACTAAATAATTCCTGATGTTTACCAAACTATTATCGATACGTCGAACAAGGAGAATATTACGAAACAATCCTTCACGTGAGCAAATTCCATTCACGATCAAATTCTATTGTGAAGAGATTTACTTTCGAGGACCATTAAACGTTCACGTTGCTTTAACGCAGTCAAGGTTTGCATATCGATGATAATAAATTTCAATTCAAATTTAATGACGTCATTGTTGTGTCAAAATCAGCTGAAAAATTTGCATCAATAAAAAACCTTCTTAATTATTTGAATATTTGATTACGTTTCTCTCTTTTTTTTCAATCCTGGCACACTGTCAGTAGTTTTTCAGGCAAAAAATAACACACGTGAAAACTCTCTTCCACTTAGTTACGAGATCCAAGCTCTATTCTCGTGTGTGGCACAGCCTCAGCTTTCTCCTTTTTCTAAATACGCATTTTCTGCGATTTATTCGAGTACACACCGAGAGTTTTTCACTATTTGCACGAGTGGGAAAACAAAGTCGGACTCACTGAGTGCTGCTCTCGTGAATCGCCCGTAGTAAACTTGTGACCCACATCTACCGAGCCGTGGCTCGATCATTAATGCTCTATTGCTTATTTCTTTGGCAAATAAGAAAAATCTCTATTCCATTCAGCAGAACTTTACTATATAGTGTGTTTTTTTTTCTTCAATAAACATGGTTTTTTTCTCTCGAATTAGGTTCAAGAAGAAATGGCAACACTTGTTCAAGAACATGGTGTCAACAGCTTCAAATTCTTTATGGCTTATCGCGATCTTTTCATGCTCAGAGATCCAGAACTTATCTCAGCCTTCGGAGTCTGTAAAAATCTTGGTGCTGTCGCGATGGTGCACGCGGAAAATGGAGATTTGGTCGCTGAGGTAAGAACTTTGTGAATTAATGACAAAAATGGTTACAAACAACTTTTAATCCGTATTTTTAATAAATTCAAACGTATTTCAATTAATTTTGTAATTCACTCATTGAGTACGTCGTAAAAAAAACGTAAATAATTTTACGACATTCAAAAATAAATCATAAATATTAATGATGCAGTAATAATTGGAAAATGAAGTTTATTGATTTGAATTTGTTTGATGCTGTGGCAGAACACGAAGAAACTTCTGGCTGCGGGAGTGACTGGTCCCGAGGGTCACGAAATGTCACGTCCCGAAGAAGTCGAAGCTGAGGCTGTAAATAGAGCCTGCGTCATAGCGAACCAGGTATTTGATCGATACGAATCGATTTTTGATTCATTCTTAATAATTTTTATTCTGAATTATATTGCATTTTGTGGTTTAATGGACGTAGACGTATTATTAGAATTGCATATACACTGCGTTTCGAGCTTGAAATTATTTTGCATTATATTTTTAGCTTCAATTCATATTTCTTGTAAAACTTATGACTACCGGAAAAGAAAGGATCGGAAAGTAACAATAAACTTAGCACGGACAATTGCACGTTCGTTTATTACCACCGGATGGTTTTACGATCTTCTTGAAAGAGTCTTAGAAAAAAATCACAGTCGAGTTTCCTTCGAGCCCTCAATGTTTCGCCGCGCACACTCTCGTAAAATAACTTGTGGTCGTTATTACACTCGTTCTCTTCTTACTGTCTCTCAAGCAGAAAGAAATTACCAGCGTACCACAGTTTCATTTACTTTAAGTACGTGCCGGATTGTACAGTCGTATACAAAAAGTGATGCAATTAATTTTTTTCTTATTTTTTTCATAATTATACAATAAATCCTGAAAAATTCCACCTTTTTTGGGACTAAAAAATACAAAAAAACTGTAATTTTCATATTTTAGTGTCGTGTGACATGGAAAAGTTATTCCGAATTCATAAAATCCGAGTTCAAATGTTGCTATAACGTTTGCAAAAAAAAAAACATCATTTTGGATACGATTGTACGAGACGTAAATTCTTAAACGTGCTGGAAATTAAATTAAAACACTTTTTTTTGTTGTAATTTTGTAATTAGAGCAACTTGTCCGATCCTCGATTTTTCTCCGATTGTCATTCAGCTTGTTTTTTTTTCCTCTTTTACACACACTCCTTTTATACTTTCACCTGTTTTTCCTACTCGTTTAAGGGCACGGTGTCATTATCCAATTATACACTCAAAAAAACTTGTATTTATACTTTTTCAATGGTATTTATCGTTGTAATTTCACTCTACGTGGCTTATCGACGTTACAGATGTTTTTTAATTTCAATTCCACGAATGCATTTTATCGGACGTTTTCGGTTTACATTTTTTCATAATTTTCAATATTTTCGACTCAATTTCGTTCAGTTTAATTCCATCTGTCAATTTAAATTCAAGTTTTTCGATTTTAGTTCGAAAAATCATCCAAAAAATTAAATAATTCGTTTCCAAATTCATTGATTTGTGATTCAAAAAAAAAACAAAAGTACCTTTTTAGTGATTTTTGTTGTATTTTATTACCAAAAATGAATTTTCTCGCAAATCTGTCAATCTTGATGCCCCAACAACAACAACAAAAATAAACTGGCAATGAGCAATGAAGTTTGAGTCAAAAGAAAGGTGTACACACGGAGGCTGAAAATTTCGCACGCTTAGGTCGACTGTCCGCTGTACGTAGTGCATGTGATGAGTCGTAGCGCGGCGGAAGCTCTCGAGGCTGCCCGGAAGCGAGGAGTTTGTGTTTGGGGCGAGACATTGGCTGCTGCTCTCGGTACCGATGGCACCAACTATAGTCACAGTTGTTGGAGACACGCAGCCGGTCACATTCTAAGTCCACCATTGAGGCCGGACGCAGATACGCCATTGGCCCTGATGACCAAATTAGCAGAGTGAGTTGACGACTCAAAAACGTAGTTGTCTCAAAAGAAAAAAACAAAAAAAAAATCACGAAGCAGGAAAAAAGATTGAAAAAAAAACAACTTGAAGAGAAAGTTATTGACGAGAATTCGAGAATGCAAACTCGTCTTCCTTTCAACGAGTACTCGAGTACTTTTTCCATGCAACTGTCACGTAAAAGAGAATTCCACTTTTTTTTTTATGGTTCAGAAAACTTAACGTGGGCTATTCTCCTCTCGCCTTCGCGAGCACCGGCGATTTCTCCCTCGTGAAGTGCTCTATCGACTTTTATTTCATATATACATCGATGTACAGACGTATGTGTAGTGTAAAAATACGAGCAACAGATGTCTGTCACGGCGATTTAGACACCAATTGCAATTTCACACCTGCATGCATGCCGTTCGATTTTATTTCTCAACTTTAAGTTTTCCTTTGCTGCCACCAGATTTCAATGCTCCATTATTTTATCGTATGTACTTATTTTGATTTTATCATCAAATCGCTGTAGTTCGATGTGTAGATTTTAGTTCAATAAGGACTTCGATCAATCGAGTACAGTCGACTCGCTTATGATTGAAATTTAAAAAATTGTTTCTTCGTATTCAAAAAAAAAAAATTAATGATAGCCCTTGGTCAATTGATAAAATTGAATAAGATTTCAAGGCACTGGACCATGGAAAATATATTCACGGTCACAAGGACCATGATTCATTTTTGATGATTAAATTTATTGGCCAATATTTTCGAGGTAGAAAAAAATTACGATTTTTAAATAGCAACTAAATAATACGATTACGTTCGTCTGGAAAAAATAAATGATACTCGATGTTCGTTATTTTTATCAGAATGACAAAAGTTATTGTTTTTTTTTGTCTTTCAGACGAAGTAATCGCGTCTTCAATGGACGGTCATAAAAGTTATTGTTTTTTTTTTTTTTGAGAAACGATGCAAACATTTTTTTAATCGGCATTTATTGTTCTTACTATTTTATTGCACATTCTGACTGTCTTCCTTGCTCTCTTTCTCTCTGCATTCGTAAGGTCGTTAAAGCACGTGAAGCACATTGTACGAATGGGATGTCGAAGCACGAATTTGCATCGGTTTATTTGAGGCGATCCATCAATCGAGAAAAATCCTGCGGCTCATTTTTTCTTCGGTGCAGTCGAGTTTTCGAGAAAAATGAAAGTGACAGACTGTTCCGCTTTCGTTGAAGAGCAAACTGTAAATTTGCATTTTTCTTGGAATCTCAAATGTCTTGGAAAAAAAATGAGAATATTCTTTTCAGATGGTTTTTCTCGACTGGCTCTTATGCTTGAGGTAGTTCTGTCCTCATATCGTTTTCTTAAGTTTTTGATGAAAATTTGGATAAATCTTCTTTAATGTCATATGCACGTGTGTAATAAATTTTAGAAGGTTTCACCAAGCGGAAGTTCAGATATTAATTGGTAAAAATCACAATTTTCGGTAGTCTCTCGTAAGAGCTCGTGTTAAAAGTTACATTTTCATCAATAAATATTTTGGCATCTACATGGCGAAGCCTTCTAAACCTTTGCAGACATTTTTATGCAACATCAAAGAAGCTACATTTGGTTTTTCAGAAAAATTTAAAGAAAAAAATGTTCGCAATTTTTGTAATTATACAGCAAGTACATATTACCTTGGATGACCTTGAATTTGGAGTATGTTGTTCTTTAGTCAATTTACAACAACTTTTCTTTATTAACTTATGCCCGCAAACCATTTTGTATGTGAGAAAAAGTGAAAAACAATTTTTCGATATGAATTTCACGATAGAATTACCTCAAGAGAAACCGAGAACGATTATTATATTGGAAGGAGGTGTGTCTCGCGTTTAGGTGAATTGTCCATTGTACGTGACCGCCGTAATGAGCAAATCTGCGGCGGACGTCATATGCGCAAAACGTTCAGACGGCGCTGTCGTTTTCGGTGAGCCACTTGCTAGTAGCGTTGGAATTGACGGTAGCGAGCAATATGGCCAAGACGTCGATAAGGCTCGACGTTTCGTCACTTGCCCACCTTTGAGACCGGATCCAACAACGCCTACTTATTTGATAGAAAAACTTGCCGAGTAAGTAAGAAAATTGAAAGTAGAAAAAGAACGGTCCATAAAAAAGGAAATTTTCACAAAAATTTTATTCCTAGGAAATAAAGTCAATCGAGAAAAATTGATTCCCAGGAAATGGCACAAAGTTTCGATTTTTTCGAATTTGTTTCCCAAAGTTTTTATCAAATTCTTCTCATTTTTCAGGAATTCCTAATTTTTTATAAAATTTTCAATCATTCGAGTAATATTTATTTACATTTTTGGATAAAAAAAATTCCAAGTCATTGCAATCGTTACAGCTTTTCGATCGATCGAGTCATAAAGTTCAGATTTATACACAATCGATCGAAGAAGATCGTTAGGAAGATCGTGAATCTGGGTTCGCAATAATTGACTAAACAGAGAAGATCCGCATGGGTGAGAGAGAAAATAGTAATCGGCAAAGTTCATCGAAGCTCGACGACGTTCAAAGATATTAAACTGGTTGATTCGATCGAGTCCAATTAATGTTTACAAATACGATAAAGTTCGATGGGCTATGAAAATGCACCAGTACTTTCCACCTGGGGTTTTGCTTCATTTCTCCATTCAACATTGCCTGATTTAGCTATCGAAGAGATTTCGATTGCCTTAAAAGTATCGGGAGAATTAACTCCGAGTTAACTCGTCGAGCATTTCGATAGAGAAATTTACCGTACGATGTTCAACTAGTTGGTCGTACGTTTCACGTCAACTCTTTTCCTTTCCAACTCTCTTCGTCTCACCATTGGAAATAATTGATGCTTCGAAAGAGAAAAAAGAGAAAAAAACAACACATAGAAACATAAGTGAACAGGAAGGATGTTATAAGTAACGGGGCGTCAAATGACGTGAGCTATTTGCATTCAAATTTATACAACGAGAGATAATCGAGTTTGATATGCAGAGAGAGAAGACTTAGGATGTCAAACTATATCAAACGATCTAAGATTATGTTTTTAAGGTTTTTAGTGCGCGAGCAAAGGAAAACTATATCAATTTTGACGTCCAACTGATTTATCACTTCATTATGAAGCAACTTTAATCTCAATCCTCTGCTCCCTATCTTCTACATTGAGACTAAAAAATGCATCGAAAATTTATCTTACACTTTGGAAATGATCAAGTGGCAGTGATGCAGAAAATTAACTAGAGTCTCGTTATAATTAAAACGTTAATGAAATAAATGGAGATAAGGCTCCGGAATAAATATTCATAGAAAATATGATACGTTTTTAAAAACTGTTTTTTATTAGCATACATTCGTTTCGTTATATTTCGTGAGTCTCATTTTTGAATGAATAAATATTAATTTTCACTATCACGGTTTTTAATCGATTGGAACTCGAGTTAAAAAAATATTTTTAACAAATTGAATTACGTCGAGTGACAGAAAATTAAAAAAAATTATTTTGGAGTACAACGAAGCGATTTTTGTTTTTTAATTATTTATACTGATGAGTTTCTTTATCACGAAAATTATTTAGAGATGGATTACAAGCCACTGGCAGTGACAACTGCACTTTCAATGCAGAGCAAAAAGCTCTGGGCAAAGATGACTTTTCGAAAATACCAAACGGCGTTAATGGCGTCGAAGATCGTATGGCTGTCGTCTGGGAAAATGGTGTTTATGCCGGACTCATGGATCCTTCGAGATTCGTTGCAGTTACGAGCACCAATGCTGCTAAAATTTTCAATCTCTATCCCAGAAAGGGCGTTATTGCAATTGGCTCCGATGCTGACATCGTCGTATGGGACCCCAACAGGAAACGAACAATTTCTGCTGATACTCATGTCCAGGCTGTTGACTTCAATATTTTTGAGGTAAAAGAAAATAAACAGCAAAAAACAATAATTTTTCCCGTTTCGAACGATATTCATTAAGAAAATAATATTTTTTTTGATTGAATTTCAATAAATTGAATGTTCTAATGAATTTATTCAAAAGCTTGTCAATTTTAATGATTCTTAAAATTTGGAAAAAATCTTCAAAAAATACAGAAACTCTGGATTTTTTGGAGCTTGGTAATTAAGACCTCGAAATATATTGTGCAGACATTTCGAAATTCGAAAATTACAGGTTTATGTTAAGTTTTTCTTTCTTCGTATAAACTCGTGCCTACAAAACGTGAGTATATCATTAACGACGTGTTTTTTTTTTTTTTTTCCTCCAGGGTATGGAAGTTCACGGTGTACCGGAGTACGTAATTGTCAATGGCAGAGTATGCGTGGACGATTGCGAGGTCAAGGTCGTTCACGGCTATGGAAGATTCGTGGACACGCCGATTTATCCTCCACACGTGTACGACTTAATTGAAGACCGTGAAAAGGTAAAATTAACAAGATGTTTTTTTTCTTGCCTCCTCTCCTCAGTTCGGAAAGGTTCGTGTCTCTAATTGCCGCATTTAAACACACTTACATAATTTCCATAATTCGAAGATGCAAAATGCCATTGATTCGAAGTCGTGCAATATAAAGCGAGAAAGTGAACAAGTTCGCATTAAAAAAATGACTTTCTCACTCTCACTTTTTTTGATAATATGAAAATTTGTAATAAATGTCAAAATTTTCGAGAAAAAGATAAAAAAAACTTCAGTAAATGGAGCAAAGTGCATGTTTCCATAAATTTTTCCATTTTATCACTATTCTGGACGATGTTGATACAAAAAATTGGAATTTATTTCAAAATATAAAAAAAAAACATTAAATTCTTGATTAAAAATAAAGTTTTTAGTTAGTTTTTTTTTAAACTAATTAAAAAAACTAAATTTTATCTGACGTTCAAATATTCAGAGACCACGTGGTGTGGCAAGAAACGGAGCACAAGCTAAACGATACGCGGAGGAAGATGCCGCAATCGCGAAAGTCCGTGAAGCTGCGAGAGCAGCAGCAGCCGCGAGAGTTACTCAGACGAATGGAACCCACGAGGTACAGCATAATAAGCCTAAATTGCCACAGGTTTCGTGTGTACCAACGTTGCCGGATTCTGCGGTCGTAACTCCCTCGGCGAAGGGACCTCGTCTCGAAGGTCAAAGGAATCTTCAGGACTCGACTTTCTCTATCAGCGGTAAGTCTCTATTTCTATCAACCTTCAAATTACATGAACGAATCAGATTAATTGAAAAAACAATTAAATGTAAAAATTGCCCCCAAAAACTGTCCGAATGTTGAAAGAAAAACAACGAAATTTTAATCTTTTTAATTGAATTTCAATTTTTTAAATTGAAATAAATTAAATAAATTAAAAATAAAATAAATTAAAATTAAATTCGATCAATTCATCATTTTTATTGCCTTGAACCATTGACCTTTCACGATTCCCAACAAATAACATATTCACGTTCTAATCTCGATTATTTTCTTTACAGAGGACGTCGACGATTCTCGACGAGCGTGTATTCGCGTGAACAATCCACCGGGTGGTCGCAGTGCCGGAGGTTTTTGGTAATTCAACCAAGTCACAGGGTCTACGCTTTGATGCGGGATATAACAAAAAAAAAGCAAAACAAAAAAAAAACAATTAATAATGTGTACTGAAACAAACACGTGTCTCTGCCCTCCCTTTCCCTGAGGATAAGGAAACAAAACAACAACAACAACAACAAAAAGTTCTAACTTCTCCCAACTTAATGTTTTCCGTCCCGAAGACCCAGAAACAAAAAATCCTCCCTCGACAACTTTATTTCCCATGGGATTAATCCGCTTTTAATATTTCGCTAATCAACCAAATATTAATTGATTAAGTTATCACATCTCTCATTATTCGTCATTGTTCAAATCGATCAAGGTCTGTCTCAACCAAGGAGGATTCGGAAACGAAGCGCCAGTAAAACTCACGCGCTCCTTTAACCCTGGATGGCTCCGTGCTACGCGATTTTTTCAAAAAAAAAATTCGAATAAAAAAACAATGACAAACTTATTCAAGCTTATCGCGAACTTAATCGGCTTATCGCGCAATGAATAATAAAGAAGCTAATCGAAAATCGCCGCTTTTAAATTATCCACGAAACTCGAATCCTCCGTCAAACTCTACGGAGCCTGTCAATTGATTTGTTTTATTTTTTATTTTTTTGTCAAACTCGAAAACTTGTACTTTTTTCATTAACGACTTGACGTGTGAGCACTTGGCAACAAACAGACGGAAAAACCTTGTGAAAGGTGCTTGGGAACAAATGATTTAAAAATAATACAAAGCTTAAAAAGCAAAAAAAAAAAAAAGAAAACTATTTAAACGACGTTATTCAGAGCCGTGGTGCATTTGAACAATTTTTCTTCTCATACGTTTTTGTTTTTGTTTTTTTAATCTTCATCATTGAGTGCTTAAAGATCGACTGATCCTCATTACAACACATTAATCAAACACTGCATATTACATCGACGTTACATTCACAGATTCTATTTATGACAAGATTTTATCATTATTATTATTTTTTTTCTTCATTTTTTATTTACGACTCTGACGAACATTCAAGAGGCTTCATCCATTTATTGTACACGAAAAAAACGAGTGTAGAGTCTTAACATTATTGTGTGAAAGTCGAAATTCTTCGAAGAAGAACGATAAAGATCACAAATAATGATTAAATTAAACTTGAATTATAATTGTATTTAATTAACGAGTAAATTTGATGGATAGGGTACGTTTATACATATGAAAACAAATAAATAAAGTGTAAGCGTAAATTCATGATTATTGCGCACCGGATATATTACCGTACGCATTTACAATAAACATATTATATTATATATTATATTATATTATATTATATATATAGCCAACTGCAAAGCAGCAAAATTTTACTGTTTACACGAAAAACCGACTAGATATTACATTGAAAAACGTCACATTGATTCATCGATTGAATAACATCACAAAAAACGTTTATTGTGTCACTTTAGTTTGATTGTTTTGGGAAATCAGAAAATTGTAGTGGACATTGAAGGGAAAGTAACGCGACGCACAATACAGTCGATTATCTCCGACATAAATGTGTAGAATTTAAAGAGAAAAAAAAGCGAAAGAAAGAAAAAAAAACCAGTGGTGTGTTATTTGCCTAAGCCTTAGGAGGAAAAACAAATGAGTTTATTATAAGTTGCGCGTGTACCAAGTCGAAGATATATTTATAACGTTATTGACATTGACACTTGAGTATATATTTCATCGATCATTGACATTGGGATTAATTGTTAAGGCGTTTTACGAATTATTATATTTATACAGTACGTTTTTCCCATTTTTTAAAATATATTATTGTACCGCGATATTACGATTAGAATTTGTTCAGTCTGTGCGTGGAGTGATTTATAGTCGCGTTGGCGCGTGTCTGTCATCGTGAGAAAGAGTGTCTACGAGTCATTCGTAATTTATGATCATCATTTAAAGAAAAAAATATATACATTTTCGTTTAAAGTACGGATTTCATTGATTTTTAACTCATTTTTTTGTACGACTGTAATCAGCATGGAAAAAAAAGAACCCACCGATTTTGAATCACTCTGCAAATCTTTAAATTTGTTCTTCGACCTTTCTTTTCTTATGCGTTGAATTTATTTTTCAACTAGAACTAAAAACTCAATAGTGTTGTTCGTCGGTTGAGCTTTTTGTTTGTATGATTTTAATGACACGTCAAAATCAGCAATGAAGAAAGTCTCTAATTATAATTATTATATAATTATCAATATCTCGATACATCTGCATCCACGAAATACATAGAATTGAAAGAAGTAGACATTTCTCACATCCTATTCCTCTGCTCCTATCCTTTGAGTCATTCATTTTAGAATTAAGTGAACGATTGTTTCAAATCTTGGATAATATATAATAACGAAGAATCTACGATCATTTAACAATTAAGGTTTATAGAAATGAGCAGACAGAGCACTGTTGCAATCAAAGACCTCACGTCAAAATTCCTTGTAACTCTAAAATCAACATAAACAAAAAAAGAAAAAAAAAACCAAAAACCAAATGAATAAACAAAAGTTTCATAGGATAAAAAGGCCTAGGGTTCTTAGGAATTGAAGAAATTGTAAACAGCGTCGAATTTTTTGTACCTAAAATAACTGATGGATTCTAAGAGTAGAATTTTTAGCATTTTACTATAGTGAGTGCGAGAGAAGAAGAAAAAAAAACAGAAATAATAAAAGATTTTACATGAAAAGGCTGATAAATTTGAGGAGCAAAATCTTTGCTAAGAATTTAAACAGCCAAGAATCTTTGACGTCGACATATCGATGATTTGCTCGTTTACAATTATTCGTTCTTGGAGACTAATGCATTGAGATTTAAAAAATAAAGAAAAAAAGAAGGGCATGGTCTCTTGCAGTCAGTGCCTGTCCGCTGACATATTCTTACATTCGTTGTCAGTTGGAATATTTTAATGATACTTCAGACTGACAGTCACTGTGGGTATTCTACTCCAAAAGAACGTAAATCACGTTAAAATAGTTATCCCTATCGCCACCATATAGTCTCCTATAATTCATCACTCCTTTCCCCACATTAGTCACTTTTTCTACGAGAATTTTATATCGAAGTAATCTGCCCTGAAATCCCCTTTTTAAATGGCTTCACCCTGAATCCGAATTCATTGAGATTTGTAGCCAGCTAGTGAAAGGTATGACTATTATTAAACACCGAAGTAAAGTTCTTCAACGAGCATACGTCACATCGAAACAGAAATGGGCAAACATTTAATTTCTATTTTTAAGAATTATATTCTCAATTTTTCTTCTACGGGGTTTTCAATTCCTTTCGTGTTTCATTGCATAAGTCAACGGACTTTTGTTTTTTAACAACCACTTATAATCACATTCATAATGAATTAAGTACACGTATTATTTCATCGATAACATGGATTTTCAATTTTTTCGTGATTTTTTTCACGTCAATGCCATTTTTTGTCCATTTCTGAATATTTTATATGCTTCGAAATGCGAGCAGGTGCCTGCAGGGAATGAAAGTTGGTATTTGTGTTTTTTTTTTCCTGGTTTTTCATTATCATTGCTGTCTTTAAAGAATAATTGCATGATTACTGTTTTTTGTTTTTTGTTTTTACTACGAATATCCTGCTCAGTTTTCTACACTTTTTTGATTCAATTGAATTGAAATTAATTTAAAAAAATAATATAAAGAATATGCTAATCGTAATGTGTTCAAAAACGAGTTTTTTCGGCGTTGCAATGCGTAGGAAAATATTTGAAAACAAAAGAACGTATATTAGTTGATATTTATAAGAAGTGATACCGTTTAGAGTATCTGTTTATGTCTGTTATAATGTATATGTGATTGCTTTAAATAAATATATATATATATACACATATATATAACAAACAACAATATAATTATGAGTTATTCTCTACCGAAGATCGTAACTCGAAAAAAGGTATGTTGAGCCCAACGAAACCGAGGGATTTTATAAAATCAGCATAAAACCCTCGATAACGATTTTTTTAACCTTTTTCTAAATTAGACTTCAGTTGAGTCAGGCGAATCTGAATTATTTGGAAATAATTTACTGCCCAAATCAACAATTTGTTAATTATGTTTTTTTCTTCCCAATCATTGAAAATGTCAAAATTCATTTTATAAAATTGTTCACTTCGAAGTAATTGTCTCACCAAAACGTCAAAAAAAAGATATTTTCTATCAAAGATCCTGCAGTTTTACGTGCTGATTAAAGTTCCACAGTTACCCCCATATCTGTGGAACTTTTATTCAGAGTTTTTTCAAAAGATTCTCAATCACAAAGAGACGTGGAAAAGTTTGTCACAGAATTACTAGATTAAGTAGAATAAAGTAAATAAAGAATTAAAGTAAGAATAAAAAATAGAAGTAAATATTAGAAAATTTAGGAAAAGTTGTTGCTTCTCAAACTCTTAATTATGTATTTATCATTTTTTCTCGATATACTTTACTAATTTTTCTATTCCTCTAAGACGTAAGATTATCAGAATAAAGTCGATTTAGTAACTGCGAAATATTAGTTGATTTTATGAGAAAAATAAAGTTGAACGTTGTTCTCTGACGAAATGAAAACAACGTGTAACTTCAATTTTTCTTGAAATGTCAAATCTCTCAGAATGAGTTTTCAGAATGAGTTGAGTGAGTTTTTGAAGGTTTTCAAAATCGTTAGTTTTTCCCTGTGACTGCAGCGAGACAATAACTTCAAGGGACAATTCTCTTCGTTCATATTCTCTGAACGAAACATACTTGTCATTTTAATAGTAAAAAAAAAAAACGCGATTCACCTGACTGCCTTACGAGAAATTTCTCAATCACAGAAAATAAACAACAAAGTAACAAACTATAATTAAAAAAAGAAAGAAAATAGAAATAATTTAGTCGTATGGTGTTTCCTCAGTAATTTCAATCTCGACCTTTCGTCGTGCCTTTTCCAAAATTCTTTTGAGTTCGCAAGTTCTCGTAGTGTGATAGCCCGAGGCATTGCGAGAAAGTGTAATTTGTCCATCGAGTCTTCTGCCATCAGTGAGACCACAATATTGTTCTAATTGTCGTTTGGTAAGATTGAAAAGATCAGCGCCGTCCATGCCTCGAAATTGTTTGCAAATTTTATCAGAGAAACTTTTGGTTTTGAGCCAATTTTGAACTTCTCTCGGTGTTGAATGTTGATCGACATAAACTTCAGGAGTTTTAATGATTTCGACGTTTCGTTTTTTTTCACGAAACATCGTTACGACGGATTTGAGCTCCTCGTGCATTTGTTCCTGATGACTTCCCTTACTCTCGGTCAAAGATTTCGTACTTTTTATCGTTCCAGACCTGCTGGAGCTCGATGAAGTGCTTCCGGAATGATTGACCGGAAGTGGCGGTGGAGGAGGTGGCGGCGGTGGCGGCGGTGGAATCGACGAGGTCGAAGAAGTTGAAACCTGAGTCTCATATTTCTTCGTATTTTCCACCTCCGTTTCTGATACTTTTTCACACATCTCCTCTATTTCGTTATTCAATTCCCAAGTCTTCGAAGTCGAGGATACTTCGCTCTTCGTGTCGCTGGATTTGCTGCAATCTTTTAGCACAATTCAATCATTTATTAATAAGCTTTTTGATATTTTGTTATTATTTATAATTGACGATACAATTCCCCATGCACCTGGTCACCCATGCTTAAATATCCTTCGCCAACACTTACCGTTTTTCATCGACCATTTTCTCGAGAAGCCTGGACTAGACGTGACGAAACATTGAAGCATGATTTTAAGGGCAAGAGCACCAGGCAGTTCTCTCCGATTCAATAATTTCAACATTTTTTCAAAATTCCAAGCAATATCAACAAAATATCTGATCGAAATTCCTTACAAATTAATTCATTATTCACTCTAGCGATTAAAAAAAAATTTAGAATGAATTTTCTGGTATTCATTCTCTCAAGAACTTAAAAAAAAATCCACAAACACTTGAATATAAAAATTAATGTAAAATAATGAGTCATTGTAAGCAATTTTTCAAAAGGTCATCGATCGATGCTTTTACAAAAAAACAAACGGAAGAAATCGGGGAAAACTGCTGGTCTCACAAAACAGATTAAAAAATGATAAAAAATGTTTGTCACATTGAGAAGAGACGATGCACGAGCCAAAGTAAGCCTTGAACAATAATAATAGTGATAACAATGAGATTAAAAAAAAAATATATATATATATAGAAAATATAGACCGCAGGCATACATACGGGCGTAATATTCAAATGGTGTTTATTAATAAAGATTTACATAAATTACAATACAATGAAATACTGGACGGGTCGTATCCTTAACCCGCGGAGGAAATAACAGGTGGAGAAAAAATGAAGTTGTGTAAACGGGGACGAAAGAGGTAAAGACACGACGAGAGAGATCGCAAAACGACAATAGAATGAGAAGAAGAAGAAAAAAAAAGGAACGTTGATTGAATTTAAAAAAAAACGAAAAAAAAGAAAGAAAGAGAAGAAACAAATGAAATATCCGTTTCAGCATTTAATAATATTTGTATAAAGACATAAACCCACATGCGTTTTGATGGATGTTGTATGCATTTACGAATGAGAAACATATTCTGACAAGTATTTACTCATCGCATAATCGTTTAGCTAATGTACACACAAGTTTTGTTTTGTATTTTCTCAATAAAAAAAGAAATCTCGAAATCCAACGATTTCGTAATGACGTATTGACTCTTTAAAAGCGTTTCTCTCTCGATCTACGCCTACTCTTCGTTCATTGTATAATTTACTCTCAAAACACACTTATTCGCAGACACACAGTTACGCACACACATCAATTGGAAGACACTCAAGCCTCTGTCTTTCTCTCTCTCGTTTTTATCCCCAGGATCTCGAAGAACTCCAGGAGATTTGTCTGGCGTGTGAGGAAGAAAAAAAATATTGCTACGGTAGTAACAATCCGTGTTTTTTTTTCTCTTGGACAAAATAAACGAATCCTTCAGCAATTTTCCATGTAGTTTGTACAGACTATCCGTTAAAATATATATTCCAACGTGACACAACAGTTATACAAATAGACACACACACATTTATCCCACACTGTGGACAAAGGACAAAACAATTACTAAACGAAACTTTATGTTTTTTTTCTTGTCTCTTGTATTATTAAATTATAAGTAACATTCCAACGCAGCCCTATTTCGCATTTGGGCCTTTTCAGTGGCGATTATATTCTTCATTTTTATTTATTTACTTTCACGCTCCCCACGAAGGTCAAAATATATTGTTAATTAAAACGTAATATCTAAAATTTGGTTAGTCGATAAATACGTGACTTATTACGATCGTTATTTATCGTAGCATCAGAGATTCTTTAAAAAAAAAAAAAAGAACATCAAATTTCTCTATTACGTTTGATAAACTGGAATTATTGTTATTTTTTCTTTCAAACAAATTCCTTAGATTTCTAGAGACAATGAAATTATGTTTTGAAAGAGCACTGGACTTGAAAATTCCCAGTTTTTGCGTAATTGAGAAATTCGAATTTGCCCGATCTCTGCCCACGTGTTCGAGACCGATTAATTTTTCTTCGTGAAAACAATAATTATTAATCAAAGTTTAACCGGATTAAACTATTTTCTGGTGTATACTTTAAATATTTATCCAAAGATATTAATGTACGTAAACCCGATGAAAAAAATTCATATGCTTGAACTTTGTCGTCAAAAAAATTGGTATAGAAGGAAAATATATATTTATATTTTCCATAAACATGAGAAATATAAGAGGAGATAAAAAATATTGGACTTACGTATTAATTATGAGTGTAAATAAAACATAAGGCTAAAAGTCATAAATAACTGCATACAAATTTTTTTCATTAGGTGAAAGAGAGAAATAATGCGTCCACGTGATGATTTGATGGATTATTGCCCAAGAGTTTCCTGCACAACTTCATTGGTATTCACTTACGCAACAATACGGTTGCATTGTTGCATAGATAGTTAAAGTTTTGTTGTTGTTAAACATTGACTGAATAGCGTAAGGAAAATAAATACGAAGGAAGTTGTTCCAGGCCCCAAAATAGCGACTTTCGAAATGATTATTGTCAATTAAAAAGCATTTCTCTCTTTCGTTAAATCCCATTAATCGAGCACGAAATAAAACAGCTCACTGAACTATGGAATTGATAAAATATAAAATATGCGATTGCGCACAAAAGACTCTGCTTTAACTCTGGTAAAATTCTCAGTCGTAAGCGATTGAAAAACAAATAAACAAAAAGATCTAACTTCTTAACACCCTCGTCGTCTGCTTTTTTTTTTTTCGTTGTAATATATACAAATACACGTAAAACCATAAAAAGGTAATGAAATTCTCGTTCAAATTGTTGTCAAGCTCCCATTATTCTTAAGGAGACATAAAAAATTAATTTCTTGGAATGTTGGAGGCATTGATATACGTGTATGTTCCCCGTTTTGCTTTGAGGCACTCGACGATTCATTAAAAGTATCGGAATTCACCTTTCTTTCCGAGACGCTCCTTGCGAACCCAATCTGCCGGTGCTGGGGGCGGAATTGCGTGGGGCCTATGTGTCGCTTCCGGTCCTGGACTAGTACTCGTGCCTTCGATTTCCGAGTCCTTTAAAAATTGGCGAAGACAAATTAGTTGTACAAAATTCAAGAAATTCCGTGCAAATGATTGTTTCATTGATATTTTTTGTCGTTTCTCTTAAATTAACACACTTTTTCGGTTCAGTTGATTTCTGATGTCTTACGAAATAAAATCTATTCGCTTTTCGTTACGTCGCACTTCGACTACTGTACATTTTTAACCATTTAGTCTCCATAACAAAACACTGTACCAAGACAATCGAAAGATTACATGTAAATGCAACAACGTACGATTTTGACGCGTCACTCAACAGAGACGACTCATTGTCCATTGTGTCATTCCTCGAAAGAGACACTCCATTATTGCAACGTCTATATTCGTCCTGTTCGTATACACTTTCGTTCAAAAGTTCAGAAGCAATAAAACTTTGTCTCATCAAATAAATGAATTACAAAACAAGTAAAAGAAAAAACTTTTTGTAGTTCCACCAGATTTAGTATCCCAGTCATCTTTGCAAAAGACCCAAAAATCAACAAAACGTTGGCTCCAATAAATTCTGGGATTAAATTGTCCTTGTGAGCAGTCGAAGAGGCGAAAAATCGTTCCAATACATAAAACCGTCAGAAGCAACAGGGATTTTCAATTTCAAAAGAGCAAATCACAAATATTTAAACACTTGAAGCTGATCAGATATTCGAAAAATGTTGCTTCCACAATATTCTGGGGTCAAACTGACCCCGAGTGTAGTCAAACGTCCGGAAAAGTAGTTTTTTGCTCCAAAACATTGTTGGGCGATTCAAAATAGCAACGAACTTTTGAAACTTTTCAAGGAAAAGCGTACAAATATGAAGAAACCTGAATTTTTTCAAAAAAATGTACAAAACCTTGAGCCCCAAAATCCTGCAGCAGTCGAGATTGAGAAAAAATCTTACAATTGCAATCGATAAAATTGTTGGAAGATTCTAAATACCAATGGGATTTGGTAACTTTTATGGAGAGATGTACAAATAAAAAGGAACCTCAATTTTTTTCCAAAAATTAACAAACCCTTCAGCCCCAAAATCCTGCAGCAGTTGAGATTGAGAAAAAAATCTTACAATTAGAATCGATAAAATTGTTGGACGATTTTAAGTACCAATGGGATTTAGTAACTTTTAGGAAGAAGTGTACAAATAAAAAGAAACCTGAATAAGCTTACCTCGTAATTGTAGCCATGTCCCTGTCGTTGATACCTGCTCGTATAGAGTGGATTATTGAAAACATCATTGTCACCAGAGTGAGTTGGATTATGAGGAGCGACGATGGTATGAGGAACATGTGCGACTTGACCTCTGGAGTTTCTCGCTTTCCACCATTTTCTGCTGTCGTCAAGAATTTCAAGATACTCTCCTCTGACGACGGTTAATTCTTTGTCGTTGTTGGCGGTTCTTGGATAAGTGACTTGGACAATTTTAGCATGTCGAGCGAGTAGGTCATCGAGCCAAGCTTCTTGAGCTCGATCGATGCCTGGAGCGCCTCGGGGTCCTCTTTCGATAGAATCGACAGAGATATCGCTGTGGGCTCGTGTTTGATCCACGCGATCTCTCTCTTCCCTCGCGTACAATTCTGACCCAGGTCCATAATTTCTCTCGAAATATTCATTGCCACGTTCCTCGCGTGGTTCGTATTCGAGATAATCGCTGCTGTAGTGAGATTCCTCGACTTCGCGATGACCGTAATAAGGATCGTTAGGTTGTTCAGGAATTTCATCCCTTTTTTGTTTATCTGCGTTCAAAAGTGAGGCCAAATGATCGTGGTCCCGATGATCTTCGGGGATTGGATATTCCGGGGACCAGCCATCCATGAAAATTGGATGATAAGGTGGAACGTGACCCTTCCATTGGTCTCTGGGGACGAGCCACGTGTCACCCAATGAATGCCAAAGTTCAGTTTCTTTGCTGGTAACGCAATGAATCAAAAGATTCACAGCCTCTCGAGTCAAGAGTGGAGACACTACTTTGCTGGGCAAATTCGGATCGTAGTTCGTGTCGTGCGATGCATCGACGATCAGAGCCAATGGCGTAAACAGGAAATGCACCAGTTCCGGTGCATTTGGATCGTGAATGTGAGCCTTCAATTTAGCCAGGAGATTAAAAGACAATTTGAACTTTTGAAATATGTCGACAAACTCTGTCTCCGGTGGAGGCTTCGCTCTCATCGTTAACATTCCATCACCCAAATTACGCTTTTTTGATTTACTGTTGCGTCTCCTACGCTCCAACTCCCTTGAGGCCGCCGCTGCGTGCTGCAAACGAGCGATAAACTTCTCGATGTCGTCGAAACAGTGGTTCAATATGGTCACATCTCGCTCGTACTTCTCTGACGACGTCGAAGACACCTCGTCGTTGTTTTCCTCACGCGATATGTCGTTCGGTCCATCGTCTGTAATTCCACCAAGAAAATCTTATTTCGAGAGCCCAATATTTGATAAAATTGAAATAAATATTGCAAAAATCATAAAAAAACACTTTACAATGTTTTGCAATTTTTATCGTAACTATTTTATTTGCATTTAACGAGTCTTCTTTTTATGTTTCAACGTCCGGTCAAGAATATTGTGGGAAAATGGCTGTCAGATTAAGTAACAATTTGCTGTGTCGTTAAAAGTGAATTAATAGCAATAAAAAAATAATTTCTGCGTCAAACATTTATTAGAAATCTGAAGAGCGTGGTTACTAACAAAATAAAGAATCTTCGTTGGCCATAGAAATGCAAATTTGCTAGAGTAATGACGAAAGAACGAAACGAGCGTTATGATTGAATTATGAACTATAAAAAGACGTGGATATTCTCACTGTTAGCTGCGTTGAAAGCTGAGACTTGTTCCCGTACGTTGACACCGTTGAGCGGCGGTTCTGGCGGCGGTAAAGCTGGAGGCGGTGGTATCTGACCTCTCGGTCCTCTTGGCGAACCACCCGGCACGAGTTTTCCCATCTGCAACATCTTTAAATCCTCAACGAGATCCTGGGCCGATACGCTTTGACACTGGAATATGTGCATCTCAGCTCTCTGTCCCGAGCCACTATCGTCAGCGACTGTAAACACTAGAATGTTGTTGTACATTTCCATTGGATCCCGCGATGTAAATGCTGTTGGCTCTTGTATCAATGAAGCTGGGAATCTCTCCATTACAGCCTGAAAACAAAATTTAATTACATTTTTACCATTTTTTATATCTCTTTAAATTTCTCGAATGTAAAACATTATAATTTCACAAAAAATATGATTTTATTCCATAAATCTATGGGTTTTTTTAATTCTTTCAAAAATCCGACATCACTCGTTCGTTCGAAATGTCCTGGACGACAAAAAATCGTTCTTTGAACTTCAATTATTTCGAATTTCGATTAAAAAATTGATTTAAAATGTCATAAGACTCGAGATTTTGTTTTGCAACTTTTTTCAAGGACTAAAAATGAGGTTTTTTTCCAAAATTCGTCAGATTTTCAATGAAGTTCTTGAAGGTATTTAAGTTTTATTTACCCCAGTCTCATTGTCCATTATAAGAACCCAGTTTCGTTCCAGACGCAACTGCATTTTTTGACTCCAAATTCCATTGCTCTTTTCCAATTGTAACAACCGTCTCATACCATCGGCCGGATATACAATTCCTGTTTCTTTGGTGACAGTGAATGTCGCCAAGTGTTCCATAATGTAGGTCGGCTCGGAACCACCGGTGCTATTACGGCCACCACCGGAAGAGTTCGAAGGACCTCCTGGACCACCATCTAACAAGGGGTCATTAATAAACGAAATTTTGTATGTAATTTTATCATTACAATCGTATGTTTCTCCAGTTTTTTCGTTTTTTTTTGTGTAAAAATAAAAATAAATTACTCCAGACAAATAATGACTGTAATAATATCAGTAATTTCATGAAAATCTTTATATTTTCTGTTCTCTTAATGATCATCATTCAGAAGCAATAAAAAATGATTTGAAGAATGAATTTTTACAGAAATTTCATTAAAATACGTAATGAAATGATAATTTTAACATTTTTCGATTAAATTAATCATAATTTTTGATAAAAAATCGATGAATGAGTAATTTTTTTGGAAAAATGTAACGCGTACCTTTGCCATAAGGAGAGGGACCGTGCCCGCTGTTGTAGTAAGGCATCGTTGGTCCGCCGATTTAACTGTAACAAGAGAGAAATGATTTTTATAATTAAAATGCAGTTGAACGATTAAAAAAAAAATTAAAAAATAGAAAAAAAAATGTTATGAGGCAACGGCTTATGGGATCGAGAGAACAAATATTATATTTCATAAATGGCGAAGCCTCGGACAAATATACTTGCAAGACATGTCGTATCCGGCGTTCAATGAACGCATATACACTTTACTGACCGTACTTGGCGACATGAAAGTTAACTACTCAACGTTCGAGTACACTTTATATTTCTATACATATACATATTTATAAATATATATATATTTTAGCGAGTTGGAAATTCACTCTATACGCGAAAGGACCGCTGTGAAATGGAATTCCTATCGCCCTAATTCGTTTGCTCAACCTGTCCGATGGAATTTAAAGTCGCATACCTGAACGAGCACAGTCAAGAAACGAATTTCCTTTTCCAACTCGATCTTCGATACTGGAAGACTTCTCAATCATAAAAAAATAACTCGATTTTTTTTCCTCTTAAAAAAAAAAACTCCAGGGCGTTTAAAACTGTTCACCAGAGAGTCTGAGATGCATTTTGTCATGCCGGAGTGTAAAAAATCATGAAAATCAGCAGGTTAAAAGTTTCGAACTAAAAAAATGACTGACAGTTTGAAAAAAATACAATTTTGACACTTCTGCACACGTTTGAATGTTCCAAAGTCATTTAGACTGCAAATTTTATCGTGGAATTTGTTTGATAATTAATTTGGCGTATTGTCCAGTGAACAATCGATTTAGCAAGTCGGTTTCGACGTGACTTGATGCCTGATCGATAGATTCGAGATTTTCAAGCTCACGTATCGCTCGGATGGAATGTATGAATGAATAAAAAAAAAATGTCTTCATCCTCTGGACTATCACGCAACGTATGATGCTTAACTGTATTTAGAAAATGATTTAAAGGTCGTCGAGCTCGTTATACCGACGGTGATGACTATCTCGCAACGTTCACTCCGTTATTCCGGATGATCGAGCTAGAAAATTCAAGTAAAATTGTCTCTAATCCGTTGGAGTGCACAGCAACGTGCAATTAGCCACTCCTAATTTGTGTTTGCGATATCCCGCAAGAGTTATTTCTCGTATTGCACTGAATTAACTGCCGTACTAAGTGCTTTTCTATACGACATTAATCCAGGAAGGTGACATTCCAAGAATAGAATATCGAGCGTTAGAAAAATTCTTGCAATAATGGATCGATGTATTTGTTTTTATTTTTTTTGTTCTTTTTTTTTCATCTTCCAGCGCGCGGTTCGATCCACAATGACTATTGTTTTACTTCTTTATTATAAAGTGCTTTTTAAAAAGCCTCAACCGATAGTTGACGATTGTTATCGCAGCTACGATAATACATCGAGATTTGTTATCTAAACTCGCACTTCGTAACAACCAGCCTCAATCATGTTTATATGCTCTAAGAATATATAAGACTTTGAAGAAACGTTTGAAGTACATGATTTGTATGTTGTGTTCCATTTACCCAAATACCTACATATTGACATCTATGACAATTGTCACTTCTCGCCGATAAAACCATTCGGAAAGCTACTTTCATGCTAGGCTTTCGATTTATGGCTGACAATTGTAATAAAAAAAGGAAAAAAATTTTATTGCACATGATTTTTTAGTGAATTCCGGTACAACTGAGATGCCAAAATAATTGATTGTCGGATTAATCGTCGAGCTAATCTTTAATAAAGTAATTAACGGGAAAAAAATATCCTAAATGACGTTTCTTTTATTTTTTACATCGAAATAATAAATTGCTTTTTTTTTTGCTGCTAATTTCTTTTGTTGAATTATTCAAGCAGTGAAATAATGCACTAATGAAATGCAATTCCTCTCAACTTTTGCCCTGGTAAATACAATTTATGGACTACAACGCTCCAGCTCGTTTATTATCAGAGAAGCCAAAGTCATTCCATTAATATTACTCCATTAATTAAATCTCAGCTGGACGACCTTCGGGACCCAGAGCTCTCTTGCCAGAGTGTGTTCTTTACTTGCCCTCGATGCTATATTAGCACACCAAGTCGATTCACATACGAGAAATCATTCATCGCGTCTCGCGGTCAAGAATTATCGAGAGAGAGCGAAAGAGAGAAAAGACTCTGAACTCAAGAACTTTCTACCTAGGCACGATCAATCATTCAACGACGTCGGTGAAACTTTATGAGCACCCATATGCATAAATCGCTTCTGGAGCCCATGCACATGCAGTTTTATGCAGGACAATGCAATTTTGTATTTCTTGCATCTCATTCAACGATAATCCAACACTTTTTATCTCGCGTTCAAGTTTCCATCTTTGCAATCCAACCAATTGTCTTTTTACTTCCTTTTTTTTTTGCAGAAACTCAATAACAATGTGACAAAAGCATGCTTTCGATTTAAAAACTGGGGGAATTTTCAATTCTTTTAAATATTTTTTCATGTAAGAATTTCCTTTAATCAAAAAAAAACTGCTTAAGATATAAAATTATTTCGGTTTATCGTTTTTTTCAGAATAGAAGAAAAAAAACACAAATTATCAATTTTTTAAATGCTAACATTTCAAGAAATAGCCAAGTTTTCTTGAAAGTTTTTTCTTTTGTGATATAAAAAAAATTATTCAAGAAAATTGATTGAATGAAACAAAAAATGCCCTTAAATATAAAATCTTTTGATATAAAAAATCGAAAACGGCATTAAATTGTCGTAACATTCAAAAAGTAAGGAAATTTTTATTCAGAAAATTCTGATATTCGGAAAAAAAAACGTTTTGATATAAAAAATGTAAGAGAAGCCTCAACTCACCCACCAGTTGAAATTTCTGGATGAATCATTCTCACAAATTTGATAAATAGACAAAACATTTTGTTATCTCTAAACTAAAGAGAAGTTGTGTACACAATGCATCATATATTTAACGAAATAACACCGGAGTAAGTGTCTGCATAAAAAATTTGTCAGCATTTGTTGATTTTCCAGACCACACATGCAGATATGAATTTATTTTCTTCTTTTTTTTCGAGAACATATCAACGTCTCGTATCTCGAGACACGTATAAATATAAAAAAATGTGTATGTGTGTGAGATGATACGTACTCTGGCAAAAAGAAGCCACCTTTCTCGAGATAACGGAGTAGCAAAAGAACGTGAGAGTGGAAAGAATACTTTTGCGTGTGGGGAAGAAATATTTCTGGTAATTAAGGAATTCCAAGTCAGTGAAACTGATCTCGCTGCAGTTTAATTTCTTTCTGTTTATTTCGAGCCCTTTTTTTTAGCAAATGCAACGATGAAAAAAAGTCTGGAATTCGTCTGTGTGCAGAAGCAGAAAGTGATTTATGAAAAGGGCTTTTTTTATTCTAAAAATAAAATTTAATCAACTGATTTATGTGCAGAATAAAAATGCTATCAAAGCCCCTTTTTTTCATGACTCGAATATTGTTGAACGAAAAAAAAATTGGATTTATGTCAAACTACGGAAATTGTCAATCAAAAATGTACTTTCGTTACATCTCAAATAGATAGACTTTGATAAATACGAATTAGAAAATGAGAGATGGAGATGGCGAGAGGAAATGATTAGGTGGTTTGGTGACAAAACCACGAAACAACAGAGCGGCCTAACTTAATGTTTTTCATCCTCTCTCTCTCTCTTTCTCTCTCTTTCGGTCTATTCCCTTTCTCAATCAAGTTAGGAATTCTCATTATCGCCTAGCCAGATGTAATATCCGTTGGCCGGAGGCTTCGAAGCATCGCTTTCGCTTCGTTGCGGCCAGTCAACAGATGCAATATTCATATTAAACTAAAATATAAAGTGCAAAACGAATTTCAAACCAATTTGCATTTTCAATTAAATAGTGAATCATTGATGATCGATTTGACCCAATTAAAAGTTTCGATTTCAATGAATGAAAGCTCCAAGGACGTTCGTTCACGGTTAATAATTGCTTTTAAATGACGAGTCAAATTACGTATAATTGACTTTCTCCGATTGAAGATTATCATTCGAATGAGAAATCATATGAAATTCATTCGCGCTCGGAATTGCATTCGCAGTTTTATTGGAAAATAATGTGGGAGTGTCGATTTCATGCACATTTTATTGTAGCGATTTGAATAATGAATTATTTCATTGAAGTTGAAAATAAAATTGAATCAAAAGTAAAAGATAATGATTTTTAAACGATGTGAACTTGGATTTTCATTGAAGAAATAATGCACGAGGAACTTTCAAGAGGCCATAATTTATAATTTCATTGAGAACCGCGGGATGAATCGCGAAAAGCCATAATTACCAATACGAGATTCCAATAAAAATCATATTGAATTACTTAGCGAGCATTGAAAATGAACTTCGTGAAGGAAATATCAAAATAATTGCAATTCAAACCCCACATTATCGTAGTTACGAAGACTGTAATTGTGTCTGAGTTATCGTACGATTGCACCTAACATTCATCAGGATTCCCACCACCGTAAACGGGAATATGACCAATCGGCAATAAGTAGTAAAGGTTTCGATATATGATGAGAAAAAATAATATAGAAATAAAAAAGCTTTACGCTTTTGCATAATACACCATGAAACAGTATTTACTGCATAAATACATAGTTGCAATAACCAGGAGTCTCTTGTGGAAATTCTCACAAGTCGAACCGCGAGAAGAGAGAAAGGCAGAGATACTAAATATAAATGAATATAAAGGGTGTCTCAAAAGTCATCGTCATAATTAACTAAATAAGTAAACAAATAAATAAATAACTAAAAAAAAGTCTGTATCCATTTTATTCTACGATCTATCATCGTTCATTTGCCTGCTCATTAAATCCTCAAAATTTCTTTACTTTTTTATCATAAATTCAGCAACTTGTCTATTTTCTTGGCCTTTGAGACGATGATTTCTCGGAATCCCTGTATATTTATATGTTCGATTGTGCATGAAGTATTTCCATCTCTTTTTCCTTGAGATTTCCATCGCCGCGATGGTTCGTTTCATGCTTTGAATTGAATATCCGTGACTTTAGTGTGCGTTTACAAGAGACGCGTACAGTAAATGTTAAACGAGTCTCGTATCTGTATCGAAAGCCCGAGGGCAAGCAGTGCGTAAGCTTTTGCAGGCACAGCAGGCCTATTGCTCCATACTGGTTCGTATATGTATTAAAAAAAAAAAAAAAAAAAACATACCGAATTCCTGATTGTGTTGGTTCACTCACCCGTGACACTAGCGTGGGATAACACGCCCGTGCTCAAGGATTTAAGACGATCTCGTAGTACATTTAATGAATCCAATGCAATAAAAACTCCCGCAGCTTCTTATCATCATTATCATCTTTTTATAATGTCTGCCATTTTGTTATCTATGATTAAATAAGAATTTTGTTCTAGCCAGAGAACAAAAGACCATGTGGTTCGTGAGTTTGCTCCAAAATAGGCCAGTCGAATGTTTGGCTACAGACAAAATGGCTCGACATTGATGCAACCATAATTAAGAAAAAAAAAAAAAACAAACAAAAAGAGGCCAATGCTGCAATTACACTTTATAGACTGCTATAAAAATGGCTTCCTAGGTTCGTTATTATTTTTATGGACATTATCATTGTTTGGTTGTAGTTTATACTGATATTGTGACTATTATTATTATTATTATTGTTATTATTATTATTATTATTAACTGTATCGAAGTTAGGTTTGTGAAAGAGTTGAGCAATGCGAAGCTTATTACAAGTAGATAATGCACGTGTCCTAATGATTGTCACGAACCAAGAACAGAATTCTGATTGCACTGTTTCTTCATTATTGTCTATCTTTATCTTTTGTTTCTTTGTGTGTTATATGCACCCGTGGATATTCACATTAGTAACGTCTTAATGGAATTGCTTGAAGGCACGTGAGAATTGTTAATACCATATGGATAGATCAACGTGTGTGAGGACGATGAGCATAGTCTGCAGTAATTGCAACCGATGCACTTTTGCTAATCGTCATGTATATACAGGGTGTCTTTAGCCAGTAGTGAATTTCATGTAGAAATGCTGATTTGTGGTCAGATTCTCTTGAATGAGTCTTCAATCAAGAAAATTCTTGAATTCGGGCACTTTGATGATCGTAATGACGAAACGGTTGGAGATAGAGCAAACATGCAAGAGAGTAATGTTGTAGAGCGTGAAATTTCGGACAAAAAATGTATTGGCGACGTTTTTCTGTCTCTTGTAGTTTAGCCCTGAAAGGCGCTCGAAAAAGAGCAGAACTGTCGCCTTGCGTTTAACCTTCGAAAAACTAGGTCTCCATTCGAGCCGCTGTCAAGACTAAAATACTTGAGATAGGGAAAATGTTTCCATATACTTTTTTCTAGGAAATTTCATGCTCTACGACATTGGTCCCATACACTTTTGCTCTAACTCTCACCGTTTCGACAGTAGAAGCGTTAAACCGCTACCGTTCGATTCTTTATTCATCTAAGCCAGGGATTTGGCCAATAAATGGCCTTTGAATGGGGAATTTCATTCTGAATGTATGTTCGCAGTGATGGCAATTTGCCACGAGACACCCTATATGTGCACGTGTAAGCTCATGTACGTATTTATTGTCTATACGTATGTATTACTCGGATTTCTTGTACACAAGGTATTATAAACGTATTCCGTTACAACTATTACCGATCCCTCACGTTCCACGCATTCCGTCGATTACGTGGAGCTGTTGTGTCTCATACCCCCACATATCCTAAGCCAACTCTTTGTCTCACTTATAAACTTCTCCTTCGTTTAGAATATCTTTGTCTCTCTGTTTTAAATATGGTGGCGTTATGTGTTTGACTTTCCAATGGGAAATCATCGCTGATCGGTGACCCATAAAAGCATGTGGCACACCTACTTTGCTTTTCCTTGGTATCCCGATTATATTATTCATAATAACGTGGCCCCAGGCTCGATTTGAATGTACCTCAAAACATACAACACCCGATCGATGGTTATTTCTGACAGACGAAGACTTGTATTTTGGATAATTGTTTTCAAAGCAGGTAACAAACTCAGTTTTCCGTGAATTGCAGGGTTTTACGAACCTGACGATTAGATCCGATTTAAATTCAATTTTAATCCATAAAAAATAGACTTTTGGACGAATTTTCAAGCTAAATTTCAATTTTATTGTAAAATTGCAAAGGTCTTGAAGTTTTTTATCTTCTTTTTTGAGTCATTGAGATTCTTCTCGCCACCTGGCGGACTAGTACACTTGAAGTACATATCGAACGATGGGAAATGAACGTGTTTGTTGATCTCGAATCTTTCGTGACCAAAGAAAGTCGAGTATATTATCGAGCAATCGCGATACACACCTACGGAGCAACAGGTATTAGTGCACAAAGTCGCGTTACTCGTCCGCAAGGCTCTCGCTATAATTAGAGAAGAGTGAGTGAGTGAGATAGAGGGGAAAAAAAAGGAGAGAAAAGTTACCACACTCACAGTTCATCGACCGTTACGCCTGTACGTACGAATATATACGTCTTTTAAAACCGGCAGGAAAAAGCAACCGGGAATAAGCTAGTGCAAGGAGGCAAAGTAAGTTTCTCGTGTATATAATACACTTTTCATCCGCATTCACCTGTGCGCCGCGCCCGATGAATTTCGTTGCATTCTCGCTCTATAATAAATATGTATATACATTTTTATTGCTCCGCGGATTCGCTTTTCCTTCGCTCAACCATTTTTCTAACTATTATTTTTTGCTACTTCGTTCCTCTATCCATTATCGAACTCGTACAA
Source organism: Campoletis sonorensis (assembly GCA_013761285.1). Classification (NCBI taxonomy): domain Eukaryota; kingdom Metazoa; phylum Arthropoda; class Insecta; order Hymenoptera; family Ichneumonidae; genus Campoletis; species Campoletis sonorensis. The sequence goes on along the minus strand of JACEOJ010000105.1, from coordinate 621,183 downwards.
CACTTAATCACGTGTACGCTTTATGCTCATGTGAAATATTCCACTTTTTATACACACAAATGTCAGAATCTATCGTTGCGCCATCTGCTCCGACTGCAATTTGTACCAACTACATTCGTATGAATTCTTTCTCGATACCTTTTCGTTTTCACCTTCGATCGAGATGTAAACCTGTTGGTTTTATAGCATCGAGAATAAAAATTGTTGATAATTATTAAATATTCATGATTCTAAAGTTTACGTCGTTGGAATGCAACCATTTTTTTTGTCTCTCGTGTTATGGAGACAGTCACGATGCATTTTTCAGGGACCAGACTTCGTTGAATTTCTTCTAGACTCGAAATTTTATTGAAAATCGATCCAAAGGTCTTGGAACGATGATTAAAAATTGTCATCGAACTGACAACAACGATATAAACGTTTTTGGTCAAAGCACGTACACAAAACATTAGTTATGCAGGAGAAAGAATAAAAAGAAGGAGAAAAAAAGAAGCAGACACGCCCTGAGTATTGTGAAAAAAATAAAAGATGACGGAATGCCCGCGCGAGTTGTCCTCTTGGCTAGTAAAATGAGAGAGGCGCGAAACGTCCTTGACTAAAAATCTTCAACATGTGTACATTTCTCGCCTCTGCGACATCGAGCAACAGCCTCCTCCTCCTCCCACTCTTTATACATTTTGTCATACGAGTGTGCGTGGATGTTCGAGAATTCAGGACATTATATTAAAACGTCGTTGAAGTTTGCATCATTTTTCGAAAGCAGCAAATTTTCCTCGTATTTTCACTAATTTTACAATTTTTATTGCAAATTGCATTTTTTGTTCAGAAAAATGCACTCAGTTGCATTTTAGAGAAATGCATTAACAAAAATTTCAATTAATTCGATTTCAATTTTGATTAATTTGTCAGCGAGCTCAGAAACTTTTTTATAATAATGAGGCAAAAGAATTCAATTGACAAACATTTTTATGAGGCTTCGTGCAATATCGGAAAATTAGCCGTTCAACGAGTGTTCAATTTTAATTGAGTGCTTAGAATTTCTGATAAAATTTATCGAGGAATTCAACACCTTGTTGATAATTATTCTTGACCATTCTGTGAGAATTTGATTAAAAAGTGATATTGGTTTTCTCGTAAAATGGAGAATATTAATTTACTAACTTTCAGGACTTTCGGAGCATTTAATTGGAATGATTTAATTATTTATCTTCCTCCATCGCGGAAATTTCACATGTTTTTTTTTTTCCAAGTTTTATTCAAAAGAGTGTGGAAAATAATAGTCGTAAATAAAAAAAAATATTGAAAAAACGATCAAGATCATGAATAGTTCGAAAGTCCATAGAATTTGAACGATTTAAACTTGGTCATGATTCCTTTGATCGTGTTCTCGTTTCTCCATTGATGATGTCAGTCTGTATTGAAGGAAATCTGAGAAATAACGAAGAAGCGAGAGAGAGAGAAATGGCAGTTGAATCTTTGAGAAAGGAAGAGGGTCGTTGGACGTCGTGTGCGCAAAAGACGACAAGGATTTCGAAGAGAAAAGGATCGTGAAGGAGACAGGCAAAGAGAGAAGACGAGGCAGAAGAAGAAGAAAAAAAAGTGCAATCGGCAAGCACGAGAGAGAACGTCATCGAGCCTCTTTGGCGAACCGTAAACGCGAATAACCCGTTCAACGCGTACAAAGCTTTACTCGTGTTCGTGTAAATGTGTGTATATTTGCAGCGATACTGGCGGATGAGGACCGTTGAAGTTCGCGAGCTGCGAGAATCTCTTCTTTCTCTTTTTTGAGATAAAGAGAAAGAGAGAGAGAGAGAGAGAGAGAGAGAGAGAGAGAGAGAGGAAGAAAAAAAAAGCTGCAAACGTTTTCACGTGGAATGCGACCGGAATGAGGTTCCCTCCACTTCTTCCCAATATTTTTCATCTCTTTCAACTTCCTCATGTACAAGAAACTTCTTCTCGAAGGCGTGGAGAAGAAATGAAAAAATTCTCCGCATTTTTGCACCCAAGAACCGTCATAAAATGTACAAATTAATTTCAAGTTCATTTAAATTCATCTTTTGGACCGTGAATCGTCAACTAAAAATTCATAAAACTCTACAGCATCTTATGTGAAAGGATTAGCACTTAAAATCTTACGAAAAAAAAAATCGTGTCGATTTTAAGAATTTTTGTTATACTAAAAAAATGTATTCATTGAAAAAAAGAAATTAAATGAGCTATGATTGCAGTTTTTTTACTAATTGACAAAAAGAAAAACGACTTTTGTCGAGGCCAATTTGTTTTAAATGCATTTTTCACAAAATGCCTGAGCTCTGAATCGCAAAGTTTGAAGTTAGACGAATTTTCTTTTCATTTTTATTCGAAGAAAAAAACACAATTATGTTTCAAAAAGAAATTGCTCAACAAAGGCCAAATAATTTCTTAAAGATTCTTTGTACAAAATTTCATAAAATTTATTCGTTTATATACACGAATTTGAACAAAAACATTTCGATGTTTGAGCATCTGTCAAATCGAGATGAAATTTTTTTCTCACGACTGCAATATGTTGTCGATTCAAAAAAATTCTTTTGGAAATTGAAGGTTAACACTTTATCAAATACAAATATTCTCGAAAGATCGAAACTTCTTTCTAAAGTCAAGAAAACGATTTGCCCACATTTTCAGTTCAAATGATGAATCTGCTGATGAAAAAAATTGAATAAAGTACTTGAAAAAAGATTGAAGCATGAAAATGATTGATAGTTTTCCTGGAATCAATGAGAATCTCATAAAATCAAGTCTGGAAGATTAAAAAATATTTTTCTTCCTGAAGGGGACGAAATACTTGAGTTGAATAGTAAAAAATATAGAACTAAATTGAAATCGTTCGTCCTCGTACATTAATACGATAACAATACGAAGAAAAATTCCTCCTTCGCGTTTTATAACTTTCTATACGAATAAAATGTCAGGGAACAAGAGAGAGAGAGAGAGAGAGAGAGAGAGAGAGAGAGAGAGAGAGAGAAAGAGATAAAGAGAGAAGTTCACATAAATACATTCTTATTATATGAGAGATGCATCGGGATGGAAAACATGGTGGAGAATAATAGAAAGAGTGGGGGCGGAGAAATACGAACAAATCTCTCGAGAGAAAAATAGCTGGAGGGTGTACGAGAGAGAATCAGATTTGATGAAAAATATCGTATATAAACATAGAATATTTCGTTCTGGGAATTTGTCAATATAAATATTCACGTACAGATATTTGTATCGAAGATCCATCCTAACCCAGTGTCCTTTATGGATTCAATAATATTAAATATTGTCGAAGAACAAGGACAGATTATTTTATTATAAATATACGAGACAAGGCCTTGGTGTACGTTTCAACTGTGGAATTGGAGCTCGAAACATCTACATTACTAACTCATTATATACCAATTTTCAACTGCACCGAGTATAATATTAATACAATTTCTAAAGGTCAGGATAAAAAAAAAAGAACATAATAATCTCGAGTTACTGTAATTCTTCTGTTTTTTTTATTTCTTTTTTTTTTAAATCTTTTTCAAGAAAACTCGGTCATACGTTATTTCTTTGGAGTATTATTTTGCATAGAAAATCTTTGTTATTGTATGTGGAGCAGAAAAATTATTACTGATATTATTATTATTATTATTATTATTATTATTTTCATTTATACGAGCCACAGCTTCCGCAACTTTTTAGTATTTCAAGTGTAATTACGTAATCAGGGGTTCATTGTGTTAATCGTTCTTGTGGTCGCATGACTATTTTCAACTCTGAAAATTATTAGTCAGCTCCAGTTTTATACTCGTTATTTCATCGAGGTGGGGACAAAAATCTGTTTGCGGTGAGACGCTAAACGAACGTGGAAATTAAACGCTACAGTTGCACCTTATTTGACTGTGTGTTATCAGAACTTTACGATTTATGAGATCGTCGGATCAATCTCGATGAAACTTTTTTTTGGAATCACAATTTATTTAGGAACGTCGTTGTTTACACCTTTGATGACACACTGGGTCAATTTTGCTCGGAGATTAGTCATTGAAAAAAAAAATCGTTTCAAACATTCCTCGATCGAATTCAAATGTTTCATAAAATGATTGGAAATTAAGGATTTCGGAAAAGTGAACATTTTACTTAAAAATCGTGATTTTTTTCAGTTTTTTAGTTTTGTTGAGATTTTATCATCAGAGAAGGACTCCTGAAAAATGATATTTTCCGAAAAAAATGGTTATATGACAAAATTAAAAAAAAAAAAAGTATTTTTTTGTTTCAAACAAACTTTTGGCTCATTTTCGAAACCATAAATTCGTCAATTCTGGTGAAAATGTGTTGGCAGTACTCGGGAATATTTCTGTGCTATGGATAATTGACGTCTAAATATTATTCCGGGTCAAGATGACCCAGTTTGTCAACGAAGAGTTAAAAATAAGAAAAATGGAAAAAATCGGTTGAAAGAAAATCATTTTCGGTTCGTTTGAACGGTGCAAAATGGGATAGAATTTTTTTTTTCAATCGTATGTGCACTGAATGTGACTTCTCAGGGATGAGCAACTTTGCTAAACGAGTTCCACAGGATACGACGTCAATAATTACGGAAAAACATCTTTGTACATTGAAGAGGAGGCTACGAGTGAGAATATTTTTTCATTTCTTCGTTACTTCCTTATGGCCACCATGGATATGGTAAATTAAGGCTAAATGTTCGAACGAAATGTTTTTGTACGAACGGAATGATAATTAGGTTCTCGATTTTATATCATGCACTTGAGAATCTGTGCTGAAAACTTTATTTACATTTAAATGTTCCATTTATTAACAAACAGTAGAAAAAAAAATCGTTTTAAACTGTATTTGCATTTTTGTGACCAACATTTTGTCTAATTGTATAAAAAATAAATGAAAAATGAATTATTATTTGACAAGTTCTTGCAAACGTTAAATATCTTCGATATTCCCGGTTCGATCAAACGATCGAAGTCGCGATAAAGTTTTTAAATCATTTCATAATATTGAATAAAAATTATTGGAGCAAAAAATAAAAAGGGAAATAAGTGTTGACGATCGAACGGTGCTTTTAATTGAGATTTTAATCAATTTTTTCATTTTTTCTGCTGCTTTTGCGATCTCCCAAGCACAAAATGTTTTTTTATGGACTTTTCAAACCGACTTTATTATTTTTTTCGGTTTTATGTTTTCTTCAAATAAACGATTACAAAATTATTGAAGGATTGATAAAGTTGATGATTTATATATTTATTTATTTATCTATTTTCCCATTAAAACGTTTCTAGAAACGGTGCGTCGTTCGTTGGAAGATAAAAGATTTTTTCTTCTCTAAAATAAACAGTTAATTAAAGCGGCGTTGTAATTTGAAGTTAATGAAAAAAATGCTGAGTGTTCAATCGATAAAAGACTTTTTATTTGAAATCTCAATCGATGTGGAAATCCAGCGGTGCGTAGATGGAGAAAGACAAAAAAAGGAAAAAGCAATATGGGGTCAAGTACGAAATGTTCTATCGATGTACGACCTTAATCTAATCTGAACACGTTTTTATCTCTTGTTTTCTGCACCAGAGAAGGATATTCACGATAAAATATAAAGAATGGGAAAAAAAGGTTTTTTTTTTGTTTTTATTTTTATTTTTTTCATATCGATTCCTCGACTGTGTATTCTTTGGAAATACATATCGAATCGCTGCTCGTAACTCATAACGGATGCATCTTCGAGTTCCCAGACGTTCTATGATCGACGACGATAAAAACGCAATTTGTCTGACCCCTTCGCCCCCACCTTGAGCTTTTCCTGATAGACAGCACGAAAACAACCACTTTATTGCAATGCGGAAATAAAAAAAAGCGAGAGCAGGTGGAAATATTGCTTTTATCTGGAAACAAGAACGAAAAAAAAAAAAACTGGGGGCTCCGGAAGCGAATAATCGATTTTACCTGCGGGTGCTTGGCAACTACGGTTCTCACTAAAAGTCCTGATAGCAATCTCCATGCAAAAAAAGTCGTTGTAAAAGATTTTTTTTTAGCTTTGAATCAAAAGGATTTAAAAAAAAAATTCAAACTTATTTTTCATATTTTTTAGTAGGAATATTGAGGAATGTTCTATTTCAATTTTTTCGACTACGAATAGTTGTCAATTTTATTAATAAATTTAGGGAATTCCCTCGTGAAAAAAAACTTCAATTTATCTCACTCGATATATCGATATTTATTGATAAAATTAATCAATAAATTTCACCGAAACAAATATTGGTGACAAATACGAAATAATTCATTTCCTCGGGAAGAATTTATTTGCATCGTACGTCCTGGTACAATATTTCATTTGTTTATCGATGAAAATTTGTTTGCCTCGAAATTCTGAGAGCTATTAATATATCGCGGCAAATAAATCAATGAATTATTGGCTTCACGCGCCGCAGAAAGTCAAATTAATGATAAATGCGGAAGTGAGTAATAATAAATATTATAAACTTCCTATACGCTCGCACGAAACAGGCTGTGGGAATTTTCGTTTAATGAATATAGTGTACGTTTTATAGGATTACATGGTATTGAGAATCTAGCGTGCACTTTAATGGTAAATGGATAAGGCTCTTTTGCAAAGTGGGCGTTCAGGCTGAGCGCAATAAACGGGACTACACATACACATATATATTTAGTGACGCGTCAAAATCGAGAGCTGACTAAATTGCACGCAGAAATAAATCCCGTATGACTTTAACGATCGATCCTTCCAAATTTTATGCCTCCGAATCGTATCCGATAAATTTTAATTTCATTGAAACACTGTTCAACAACGTAGAAAACAAAAAAAATAAAAAATAAATCGACTTGGAACGAAAAAAATGTTGAAATAGTATGAGAAAAAAATTGGAGTTAAATTTACGAATCAATAATCAATTAAAAAATGAATTTAAATAAGTGGAGGAAAAAAACAAGAGAAAAAAAATCATTGGTTCAAAGTGAAACGAATTTTGAAGCTTTTTTACGAAAAAAAAGCTCAGAAATAAAAATATTTATTGAGAATTTGTTTATAAAAGTAAACAGAATATAAAGGAATTAATTCAATTGGAAGAGATCGAAACGAATGATAAAAAAAAAAAATGAAACGTCAAGTATTGAGCGAAGAAAAAAGGAGAAAGTTTAAATTGACGTTTCCTGAACATTCGTCTACGAAGACTCGACAATATTCACACGTGACGATTGTTAAATCGGGTTGGATCAGAGCGAGGATTCATCGACAGTTTCCTTATCCGTCTGCGTGTTTGAAAACTCATCTTACGTCCACACAAAACGCATATAAACACGTGACAATTGCAAAATCGTCTTGCACCTGCCTATCGCGTACAAAAATGATAAGAAGTTGCTGTAGTCACTTTTTTTAAATTTCTTTTATACACTTTTAAGCGCCTTGTCATCGAAACTCGTGTGCGTTGTTTGATATTGTTTTTATCCTCGTCATACGACTGCATAAGGATTTAAAAAAAACTTAAGTTTCTTGATATTCAAATTTTGTGATGTAAATTCTTAGAAAACGCGATTCGATCGTTAAAATAAACTTTTCGTCGATAATTTTTTTCGTTAAAATAAAAAAAAAGTGGCAACTTTATTTGTGACGATTTGTAAATAAATAAATAATTCATTAGTTTGCATATTTATGAATTATTTGGCAGAATTTATTGACGTTCAAAATAAATTCGTGATTATTTATTTGTTGGAGACGATAACGAATTTTTTTAGTCTTGAATTCGATCGAAAAATGATCAATTTTTTTGTTTTCCTCGTCGTTAATCTTTTTTGTATCATAACGAACGCGTGGACTGTGACAAATTACGTTTTTACAGAGTAAATAAAAATCTGTTGGAAATTTGAGCGATTTAATTGTTGTTTGAATCAACGATAAATCAATTATTTTGAAAAATATGACGAAAATGTTTTTTCCAACGTAACGAAAAGCACACATCTTTGCTCTCGTCTTCGCTTGAGACGTCGTGGATTTACTCGTACTCCTGTTTGTACATATTCCGGTATACCGTTAATTCGGGCGGAACGGGGAAATTACGAATTCCTTCGTTCCCACTCTTCACGCGTATCACAGTCAACCATTGCACAATGAGTAAATAGTATATCTTCACCGGAGTACGTAGGAAGAAAAAAAAACCACAAATTTTGGCAATTTTTTGAGAAATTTTGGTCGAAAATGAATAATTTAATTAATTTGATTAATAATTGTCATTGAATTTGTCATTTTAATCAAAATTATGCGATTTATTGACCGATCGTTGACACACTGGGTCATTTTGACCCGGACTCATTTTACGGTGTTAATTATTCCTGGCGAAGAAATATTATTGAGGGTTGTCAGCGCTTTTTTCATTTTGGAAATAAACAAAGTTTGCGTGTTCGACAAAATATCTGTTTTCGAGATTTTTTCATAGTATCATCAATTTTTTTTCGTGAAACATCATTTTTCATGAATTCATTTTCGGTGGTGAATTGGAAAATTGATAAAATTTAAAAAATTCCAGTGAAATTTCAATTTTTGCGATAGTCAAAGTTTTCAATAATTTTTTTAAACAATTTAATTCGACTTTTTCCTTATTTTTATCATGCACACATATTGAGCAGTGTTTGAAGCGAGTACCTGAATTTTTTCAATAAAAATCGACTGAAGCGTCGTTGACAGGAGGATGAAACCAATTTCGGGTCAATTTGACCCAGTGGGATAACCCAGCGGGCCAATTGTAGTGGAAAATTTCAACGAAACGTGGTGAATGATTTTTCATTAAATGAATTCGAAAAAAACCGTTGAGTTAATTGAAACAAAAAAATTATTAAATTATTTTTATTCGCAATGTCACTTATTTTTTAAATAAAAAAAAAACTCATTCATCATCTATTCTTAATTGCTTCAATAAAATTTAACAGCAAAATGGAAAAATCAATGAAAATGTTATCTCGAGAAAGAATTCATTTCCTCGAAAGGTAAATAAAGAACTAATTTTTTTTTTTGTTATCAAAGATTCCGGTGATCCTCAAACTACGAACGAAAAACGAAATAATAATAAAAAAACAGGAGAAATCTTTGGTTTGCCGTACGAAGTAGTAAAAATACAAGTAAAATTCCAAAGAGCGTAATCTGGCTCAATAATTTCCATAAATTCCTCGTATAACTTCCTGTAACCATTTAACCAAGATTTCCAAAAGCGAGAGAAAAAGAGAGAGAAATAACCGAGTAAAATTTCTCCTTCTAAAAATGTAAAATAAATAATATATAAAGATGTAAGCGCGGTAGGTAAAAAAAAAAAAAAACTATGTACAGAGCCAGAAGTTCCGCTCCACAATTTCGAACCGAGGAAGCTTCCCCCGCCCCGCGTCCCTCGAACGATCGCATCTAATTGCATAAATAATAGCGCTTTAATCGCAACCCACATAGAAATTTAATTGTAACAATGAAAAAAAGAAAAAAAAACTATAAATCGCAATTAATCAAAGAGACTCGGGTGAAATTTATGTGTATGTGCGTCGTGTCATAATTTATTATCAGAAAGTTATAATGAAGATGGCACGCAAAGAATTAATGAAATAAATTTGACGTGAAAATTCGAGTTAAAAATGCCTGTGATCTTAAACGTGGGGAAAGAAGTGTGAAAACCGTGTTGATAACTAATTATTAACTATTTTCGTGTTCACGACGTGAAAAAAGATAAAATTTTGGTCGAAATGCCAGCGTTGTTATGATTTTTTTGATAATTTATGAAATTTTAGAAAAATATGCTAATTACGTACTTTTATTAAGTTCAAAACATTGGAAAACCCGATTGCAATATTTCTTTGACAGCAGTGCAAGAATTTATGTTCGAAATATTTATCAAAATATTAGAATTTCCGAAAATGGTAAAATTTATTCTAAAAAATGATAAATGTGGTAAAATGTTTAGTAAAATAAACATTTGCTTCAATAGTAAAAACAATTTTAGTATTGTTTCTTCGTCATTACTCATTTTAACGATAAATTATCGAAGATAATTCTTCGAGTGTGCGAAACAGTTGAGCGCCGCGAGAGATGACGGTTTATACCGCGTCTCTGCTGGACGTTGAAGGAGGAGTTGTATACATAAACATATATACACACGTATATATGACTCCCGCATTCGGAGAGTTCATTAACGGCAGCACGACGAGTTTTCAAAATCATTTCCATAAATACCTTGAGAGCTACGTGAGATATCGTGTGGTTCAATCCTGTTACAAATACACGCACGAAAGATCGATGCTTTATACGCACACGCATATACGAATGAAAACTTTGTACAGCGGGATAAGAAGAAGGAATAAAAAAATGAATGAATATAAAAATACGTACAAGACACTTTTCCGGGCGTCGATTTTCTTACAAAGCCAGAAGAAACATGCCACGATCCTTAAAATCGCACGTTTTGACCTTAAAAACCTTCAAATGCACTGTATCAAAACTTTTGGCGTGTTTTTCTCGGTTTTATCACGACGCCGCGCGCACCCAACTCTCCCGAAGTTATATTAATCTTTTTTCTTACTCCTCGACCGAACGATCGTGATTGATATATATTTTTTTCTTTCTTTACGAACTTTCGACACACAGTTTACATTCGCCCGCACATCCGGGTTTTTTGATACGATACGAACAATAAAAACTCAAACAGCCGTTTATACATCGAAGATTTTTTAAGTTTATTCCGATTTAGTTACTCGCTTCGTTTTTAAATGGTTTCGTCTTCAATGTTTTGATGCTAAATCGCTTTACACACGCGTTTCTTCACTTTGTAAACGAAAAAAAGCGCTTTTTCTTGCTTTTTTCAACTTACCTATTTACAACGCAGACGCAAAATGCAAACTGTGAATATCTCCGTGGACACGTCTTTCGTCCCGCTCATCCTCGACTGGCAAATACCTCGATGACTACCTGTATGTCCCGCTGGCGGCGACTGCTTTCGATCCTTTTCCCCTCTGCTCACACCGTTTCGAACTTGTGTTTCGATCTCTATCCTCCTCCCACCCGATCTCACACCTATATCACATCTCCCTTTCTCTCTCTCTCTCGCTTACTCGCTTTTGCTCTACCTGCTCCACCAGAACGCGACTTTCTATAGCAGTGACTTTTAGTACAAGATCCACCGCCACAACTCGTGGCGCTGGCTCTCGAGACGCGTGGAATCCACAGGTGTGTGTTTTCGTCAAGTATGTCCTAAGTCGTGTGGTTTAGATTTTTCAAATTTTTCCATCTCTCTCTCTTTCTCTCTCACCTACTTTTGAGTAAAAAATAATTCAATTCCACTAGAAATAAGAGAATTTTTTATTAAAAGTGCATAAAATAGTCAAAATACACGAAATTTGCGAATAACTAAAAAAAAGTTGGTCCCAAAATTTCTCAATCGATCTCGAATTACTCCCAGCCGCTAAATTATCAAAATAACCTCAATTTTTCGAGAAAAAAAAGTCCAAAACCCGATTCGTTGTCGATTTTTTGGTGATTGACACAAAATCGGTACAAAAATTCTCCGCAAAGATTTCTACATCGATTTTTATGTACAGAATTAATTAGTCGCCTTCAATTTTTGATCGTCGTCGTGAAAAACAAAAATATTTTCGAAGAAAACGAAAAACCTTTCATGAATAATGACTTCTCAGGTAGCGGATAATTTGATTAGATCAATTATCGATCTCGATCGTCTCGAATGAATGAAATTGATCTGAGGCAAGCCGGCAAAGTGACCGCAAATGCGGTCTGACGTTTGAGACGAGATTTTCATTATTTATCAGTTTCCATAGCGCGTGAGGGCTTTTAATGAATACAAAATTCTTAGTAGGTCACGAATTACCGGAAGTGAGAAAATACCCGTAAAACTTCTCGTGACTTTCGCAGATTGAAAACCAAAGGCAATTTAAAAAAAAAAAGAAGAAAAAAAACTGCTTGCATTAAAACTTTCACTGATTTGTTTTTTTCTTCCGGTATTTTCGGTGGATGCAAACAGAGTCTTTGCACGCGATCGAATTCTCTAGAAATTTAAATCGCGTTATAAAATATATTAATGAGAGAAAAAGCTTTAAATTTATTAAAATTGTGATAAAAAACGAAAATGCATATTTTACTGTAATTACGTAAAAAAAAAGAAATTCTCACTCATTTTCGAGAGATTTAAATCTCTTCAATTCCCCAGTCGGAATATCTCGCCATCATTTTTTGGGATTCAATCAAAAATGCCGCTCAACTTTTGGTCAATTTTATTTACAAAATATAAATAATGTATAAATAATTCTTTCCTAAACATGATCGATCGCTGTTCTCTCGAAAAAATGCGGGGCAAGCTCCACAAGCCATTCGGGCTTTACAACTGTCAGTTCTCTCATGTAAGTTTTTGTCGTTTGCAGAATTTCGCAAAAAACGATCCTGAAAAACAAAAAAAAAACAATTAGAGTGAATTCATTGTTAATTAAATAAGCGAAAATGTGTTTTTTATTGAAAGAAAATTAATTATTTTACTTTCAACGCTAATTATTCCCACATTATTACTGTTGGGTCATTTTGACCCAAGCTAAAACAATCGTTTTCCACTAAATTGAAATTTACGGTTTTTCAAACTTAAATTGCAGTGAAACAAATCGTTTCTTGCTTCTCGACTTTTTACTATTTCCATAGTCAAAATTTCTGTCTCGTTCGAAAAAAAATGTAGCAAAACAAATCAATTTTTTCAACAGTTAGGAACATTTGAATTTTTCTGGGTCTTAGAGACCCATTGCAGTGAAGAAAAAAAGTTAAAAAAAAGGTCGTAGCTCGAACGTGACTATGGACGAATTTTTGGTTCACAATTTTAGTTAAAAATATTTACATACCATTGAGGTTGTTGAAGAGTGTACAAACAGCTGTTTGGATGAATATATAAATCTCGATTTCCTCGAACAGTTTTGTAAACTCCTGTGTAATGTAAAAATGCTGCATTTGGAAAAAGTCCAGCACATATACATTTCAATATTTTTTCAAGGTCACCTGAAATCAAGGTCATTGCACTTGTTAAATAAATAAAATAAATAAGGTACTGAATTGAAAAAAAAAAAAATCGTTAGTTCTTACCTTTCGCCGACAAAATAGGAATATCCAATTTTTTCATAAGTCCTCTCATTTGTGTTCTTATTTCCATCGCTCTTTTGAGAGCTTTGTGATTAAGAAAATATTTCTGACACCAGGCCGGTGTTTTATTTTTTTCGAAGGCTGAGTAAATGTTCAAAAGTGTCAAAAGATCGCCTTCCGCGACTTCGAACTTTCTATGAGCCACTCGAGCTTTAATCGCAGCTTGACCACCTCCGGGCCGTACTAAAACGTTTTGGACTTGGAGCATCGCCAGAATTGTCGATATTTCGTCGGAACATTCCATCTCACCTTTAATTAAAAAATGAACATTAATATTGGAGCAAAATTCTTATCAATACTCATCATTCGAAAAAAAAAATCAAAACTCAGAGAATGACGAATAATAAATATAATTTGGATAATTCCAGACATGAAAAACGACGGTCAACGTAGTAGGCTCGCTATAATCACTTCCAAAAGTTAACTTTTCGATGAGTTTTTGAAAAATTGGATATAATTTGATGAATAATCCAAAAATGTTAGTTTAGATATTTCAGAGGAATGTAAAAACATATAAACTTTTGGAAAAAATGTCTAATTTGGAGTTTAGCGTTTTCAGAAATGAACAAATTCCCAAATTAAATGGACAGAGCTTATGGATGTGTCTTAAAATTTATTGAAATTCTGTAGAATGCTTTGAATAGACTGCTACTTTGAGCAATTCGAATGATTATTTTAATCACCCCATACACAGTTTCTTGAATAAAAATATAATTTTTTTAATAATAAAAAAAACGTTTACCAGAAACGATTAGACATTTTGCGAGCACAGGTTCGAGAGGCATTTCTGCCATTGTCAGTCCCAAGGGAGTTGTCAATTCTCCACAATCGTTAATAGCACCAAGTGCATAAAGTAATTCGAGTCCGGCGAGTAGATTTTTACTCGGTGGTGATGAAGGAAAATTGAACCTCAAAACGTTGTCTATTCCAAGGGCTTTGAGTTGAAGAATCGCTGGTGCAAGATCAGCTCGTTGCATTTGTGGTGGCGTCGATTCGAAAAGTTGTTCGTAAGCTTCTTCCGAGTACAATCTTTGGAGAATATTTAATTTGTTACTTTTCTTACAATTAATAATAAAAATGTGCAAAAAAAATTAAGAAATTGTGCATTTTAAACGTTACAAGGAAATATTATAAAATGTTAATTATAATGATTTTAAATATTAAATGTACCTGTACGCTCGTCCAGATTGAACGCGACCAGCTCTGCCAGCTCTTTGATCGGCAGATGCTTTAGAAACAGGTGCGATAATGAGACTATTCGTTTGTGTTTCGACCTCGAACCAAGGAAGTTTAGCGAACCCACAATCGATCACTGTAGACAAAAGACGTACAAAGTAAAATTAATTATTCTGCGATTACCATTTTGTAATCTGTAATGGAAACATTTATGAAAATTTTCATATTTTAATAATGCATCGTTGCCCATATGAAAAATTGAAATTATGAAATGTTAAAAAATATTACCATGCACTATGTTCGGTATCGTTATCGACGTTTCAGCGATATTCGTAGCAACAATTACTTTTCGAGTGCCTTTCGATGCTCTTCGAAATACTTTCAGTTGCTCGGAGTTTGGCAACGAACCGTACATCGGTAGAGCTATTAATTGTACTGAAAAAAAGAAAAAAAAACAAATAAGTAATTATCGAATTGATTAATTATTAAAAAATCCATTTACTAATAACTGGGGACAACGCGGTCGATGTTTGGCTTCGGCGATCACCAGAGTTAAGCAGCCTCTGACGAGGTCACTAGTTGGTTGGGTGATCGTTTAGCCATTCATCGATTCACGTATTAATCGCGATTTGGGAGCAATTTTCTTGAGTTTTTGATCGTGTTATCGATACCATCAGAACAATAAGAAAAAAAAACAAGAAATAAATAATGTTTAGCAATTTAGTTAAAGAGTCAGATCACTTTAGAGCAACAAAAAGTCAAAAGCTGTCACGTTTTTTTTTTACTGCTCACTGCGAAAGTGTACTCTTTACAGTTTAAGGATAGTTCAATGGAAAACTGTGTAAAAAACTGTCTTTTTAACGAAATTGAATATTTACGTTTTCCTTCTTTCACCAATCTTGCGTGTTCGTTGAGAAGAGACACTGCACGATCGACTTCCTCCATTCCAGTGAGAAAAGCAAGAATATCGCCAGTTTCTTCGCTCTCGTGAATTTTCAACGCGGTGTCAACTACAGCTTTGACATAATCCGCAACCGGATCTGCAAACAGATTGACAAATTGATTAATTGTTTAATGAAAATTGGGTTCCATGCAAAATTTTGTAATCCATTTTTGTTTATCCACCAATTCATTAAAATAAACTTAATGAGAATTATTTTAGCTCATAAATATTATTTAGATCGTCATTTTAGTTGAAATTATTCGAATCGAATATGAATTTGACATTTTTTTTACCTTTGACATAAAAAATATCGACTGGATACAATCTTCCCTCGACGCTCAATATCGTAGCTGTATCTTTCGTTCGATCTTTGGACGTATTGGTGTTAAAAAAATCACGTATTTGTTCGGCGTCCATTGTAGCCGAAGAAACTATGACTTTTAAGCTCTTTCGTTTCTGTTTGAAGAGAAAAAATAAATAAAATTATAAAAAATCGAGAGTTTGCCCCTCGTAAAGGAATTGTTATTTCTTTAAAAAAAAATTATTTCTAAAATTCATTTAATTTTTCCAATTTTTCTGATTTTTTTTCTAATTATTATTCTAATTTTAAAAAATTCTAAAAAATTGAAATACTGAATTCTTTGTTTTTGGTTCAAATGTGATTTTTTAAGCGAAATTTCAACTGACCCTTAGGATTTTTTTTAAGAGTCCCATTATTATGTCCGTGAGCAAAGTTCTTTCGTGTACTTCGTCCAAAATAACGACACTGTATTTTGTGAGCAATGGATCTCCCATCATTTCTCTCAAAAGGATTCCCTCAGTCATGTACTAGAAAAAAAAGAAAATGTGAGAAAATATAAAAACGAATAAAAATTGAACGTGAAATATTTGATTTTAAAAATAAGTTGGAATTCATAAATATTTACTTTGATTTTTGTGCCAGGCTCGGTACAGTCGTCGAATCTTATGGAATAACCAACTTCAGCTCCCAAAATACAGCCTCGTTCGTCTGCAACTCGACTCGCGAGTGTAGTCGCTGCGACTCTTCTTGGTTCTGTGATTCCAACCATTTTTCCATCCACAGCCCATCCTGCATCCACCAAATACTGAAAAAAAAATACGTTTGAAAAATTAACTTCAATTTATTCGGATTTTGAGTTAAAAAAAAAAATTTAATATCAAATAAAAATAAAAAATCATTTTAGACAATTTTTTTCACTAAAATCAGCAGAAAATTCCTGAAGAGAATGAATCAGACTTTAGTCGTTCGCCAAATGACTATTTTTTCAACGAAACATTTTTTTCTCTCTATTCTTATCGTTGCTACAATTTTTTCCGATCCAAATCAATTCTTCTTCTTCCTGCAATTCTCAAAATTGATTAGAAAAAAATCTCGGGGAGTATTATTTAAAAAAAAAAGTAAATGTTTCTTCATATTTCGTCCATTAGATGCACGCACCTCTGTTTACGTTTCACATCCTGTCGAGTCAACAAACTCGAGTTAAAAAAAAACCACACAAAATTTACGTTGCATGAGTAATACGTTAGTTTAACCACATGCTGTCATGATTTGTCATCGAAGATATGTTACGCTTTGACGTAAACGTGTGTATTATCTCGAGATTTACAAATTCTGCGTAAAAAAAAGAAAAAAAAATACTACGTTTCAAGTGATTGGGCAACACAGTCGTCTCATTGTTGTCCATCGATACATCGATACAAAACCATCGTCACATCCCCACTTTTTTTCACTTTTTAAAGAATATTTCTAACGTGCACCAGACCCTGGATCAGTCGCGCTTTAACTCTTCTCAACGATAGACGTTCCTGGGGATTTTTTAATCAGGCCGAGCATTATCTTCGATATCATGAAATCTGCTCTTTTTGTATTGATCGTTGTCGCCTACGTCGCGACAAGTGAGTTTTAATTCAATCGATTTTATTAATAATTTTATTAAAATAACATTGAAGAGGAAAAAAACGATTTTTGCTGTCAAAAAATGAGTTTTTTTTTCAAGTTCAAAGACTGTGAAATTTTTTGTTCATAGTATTTTCTAGACTGTGAAAATTGTCATCAAAATTATGAGTATTTGGTTTTGTTCATTTGAAGATTTTTCACATTTTGGGAACAAGATTTTATTTTTTGCAAACAAGGTTGATTGATACATTGATCAATTAATTTTTTTTTATTGTTTCAGGCGATGCTCTCAAATGTTACCAATGTAACAATCCACCGGACGAAGCATGTGGACATGATTTCGACAAAAACGGTCAGGGAGTGAAAACTGAAGAGTGTGGACCAAACCCTACGTGCTTCAAAAAGATCGTCGAGTTCGGTGAGTTGAAAGAATATTTCTATTTTTTTCTACGTTATCTGGAAAATGGAATGTTTGGATCAAAGATATTTTTAGTATCACGAAACATCATTTTTTAATCTTCAGATTACGATGATTAGTCAAATCGTTTTTTTTCGTAATAAATATAAATTCACAGAAAGAAATTTCATGATACAAAATAAATAAAGGAACTTTAAGTCAATTTTTGAGTCTAAAATCTCATGAACTTTGATTTTTTTTCCAGATTCTGGAAATCATACAACTCGAGGTTGCGCTGTGGGTCTAACCAACATCGACCAGAGGCTGGGCCTTGTCCGTGAACATATTCATTTTTGCGACACCGATCTATGCAACGGAGCAAGCTCGATGACCGCAGCTTTGTCAACATTAATGACTCTGGTCACAGTGTTCATGGTGGGAAGTCACAATTAAATTAATTGCTCTCGAAACCAATGTTGCAAAAATCAGAACAACAATTCGTTGTATTTTTTTTCCATTTTTTATTCATCATTAACGTACATTTAAATTAAGTTTAATTGTTCAATGAATTTTTCTTTCAAAAAGAAAAATCAAATACAATGACAATAAATGGAACAAATATTGTAAAATAAAAACAAATGTAAGTTGAGCCAATAAAAAGAACAAATGTGACAGTATTATAAAAAATTTTGTGCAATATTATTTCTCCAAAAACTCATTTTTCATTTTATTTACGGACTCGATTCATGCTCTTTATATTTTCAATCTATTTTTTCTACTTTTTTTATAACGACCATCGAAATTTTTCATGTTCTACATAGTTTCTTCAAATTTATCCACGAAAAATAATTGTTGTAACAAAAATTAACTCATGCCTGTATTCGTCACCAATTTCGTCACCAGCTACGATGTTTTAAATAATTGAAAATTTATATTAAGTTGAAAAAAAGCCTCGTTATCATAATTTCATAGAATTTAATTAATACATGATAAGAAATATCAAAACTAATGCAATGTCATCACCATGATCAAATTTGCACTAGTTATTAATTCGTCATAAAATCACTGACAGATAAACCAAATACTTTCAAAAACGTATGATAAATGAAAAAGTAAAACTTTGATGTAACAAATTGATTTATTTATTTTTATTACAAATGATGATATAGTTTTCACAAATGATAATAATTTTAATCTATAAACTAATCAATGTAAACCTGTATGGAAAACTCCTAGTAACGCAAATTTATATACATTGTTAATATCTAAAAATATTTATTGATATTTATTTCTCATAGAAAAAAAAAACATTAAAAATCGAATAAATTTTCGTCAGTTTTAAATATCAATTGTCATTCGATCTCGATTTCGAAAAATTATTATAAACTCATGACATATTTTCAGTATCAGTTCGCGACATTTTCGAAAGCACTTTCAAAATTTGGCTGATAAAAATATTGACAGATGGAAAAACTTCTTATCAAAAAAAAAAAGTGAAAACCGTATATTTTTTGTCTTCAAGATCCAGACGATGTTGAAATCACTTAACACTTTGGGATATTTGGTGGATGTGTATACGTTCCAAAGTGAAAAAATGGATTTTTTTATTTTTCCAAGTTTATACAATTAATTAAAATACAAAGAACCGGGAAGTGAAACGAAAAAAAATTATAAATTAATGTTTGTCCAACTCGGAATGTCGAATTCCAGGAACCAACGACTAAAGTCAGGATTGTTATCACGGTAATCTTATTTGTTGAAAGGTGAGAGATACAAGTAAACTTGAAAGAATACGTCGGACATTTTACTGATAAAACGTGAAGTTTCGTTGGGTTACATTTGAATCTTGTTTGAATATGATATTGAACTTCCCATCGTTGAGGTGTAATAAAAAATCTATTTTTAAAATTTCTGTAACTCCTCAAAAAAAATTTGTTACAATAAAAAAATTGGTCCAAACTTTTTTCTTATATAAAAAATCTGTATAAATTTATTGTCATTAATTACCACGTTTATTTCTACATTTTTTGTTAGCAAAATTAATCGAAAATAATTGATTTTACGATCATCAGAAATTAAAAGCTATTTATTTACTGAATTTGAAAATGTTGTGCTCTTAAAGATTTTTTCTAGAAATAGAACATTTAGAATGTTTCACTCGTACGTTTTAAATAAACAGAGCACTAGGTAAATGAAGAAAATTGTATTGAAAAGCTCGTTGCATACAAATTACGTGCTAATCGCATGTCGAATGTCGTTTTTTTATTACAAAAATGTTATTTTTCGAAAAAAAAAAAAAAAGAAACGCTGCTACGACGTCCTTTATTATGAAGTACTAGGCGAAGTAGACGCGCGCTTCGCGCGCGTGCATTTCATGGTTAGGGTGATTTTCGAAAATAAAAACAAATCTCAACAGAAACGATAACTTCGTATTGACTTGAACTTGGATATACAACGCGCGCTAGAAGCAACGTCATTATGAACCAATCAGAATCACGGAAAAATGATGACCAAACTGCAATTTCATGCGTTACTCATCAAGTTTATATTAATTGATTTATTTGAAGTCAACGTGGTTTATTTTCGGAATGAAAAATAATGTTTAGCAAAAAAATGAATTTAGTGAATCTATTTTATTAAAAAATCTAGTGAATTTATTTTATTTAAAAATAATAATAATATTGACTATAATTTCTGTGCTATGAATTTTTATTTATACATTTTTTTCATCTAATTCTCTGGTTATGTCATGGGCAGCACATTTGAAATGTTGTATTTCTAGAAAATCTAAAAAAGCACAAAGTTTTCAAATTTAGTGAATAAAAGCATTTAATTTTTTTAAATAATAATTATTGTAATTTCGTTCTATTGACTCGAGTGGCTTGACTGGTATAATTTTTTTTTAATCTATCCTACAAAAAGTATAAAGAATTGTCGTTGTTCTGAAACATTAAAAATTTCCTAGCCAGGTTATTTTGCTGAATGAAAATTTAACACGTATTTTCTTCGTGCTTTAAATTTGTGTATTGTTGGCAACAATATCAACAGATTCAACACCGATCGTTGAGCCAACGACATAAAAAAGAGCTTGATGATAATAAAATTCAGTCAAATAAGCAAAAGCCATAATGACACCATAAGAGAACCATTTGGCTTTGTCGACATAATCGTAAGTTCGATCGATGAAAACGGAAATGAGAAGATAATCAGTAAGAGCATGTGGATTGGTTAATCGCCATAAAATGGAGATGAAGCAAAAAGTATTGAATCTGAAGACATCGGTTTGTCTGGCATAAAGTTCAGCAGCGTTGGAAACGGAGTCTTTTGGAAAATCGGTTTCCAGAAGATCAGTAAAAATATAAATGTATCGATTCCACGTGATACTGGAAGCCATGAGGCTGCCAGCGAGGAGAACGATCGCCAGAACGATATTTTCAGCACGTATTTTTTTTCTGTAAACGACACAAGCCCCCGAGCCTTTTTGATCGGTGGGTAAAATCGTTTGGAGTTTTTCGTATCCATGCTTCGATAAGTTGGTTCTCAAATATTGAAAAACACCAAGGAGAAGAGCGATCGTTCCCAAAGTGTCACAAACAGCATCGACGTAATATCCAACTGAACCCACTTCCGAGCGTTCTCCGCTTATATTTCTCCTCTTCCTTGCCACGAAACCGTCCAAATCGTCCAGCCACGATCTGAGTTGAAACAGCAGGACACCGAATCTTCGTTTTCCCAGTGATTTCATCGAAATAAATTTAGCTGCTACTATGGCCACGAAAACGTGACTTACGCTTATTCCAGTCGGTGCTATCCACGAACAAGAACTTATTCCTATAAAACGATCCACCAGAGCAACCAGTGGTCCGAAGATATAAAAATTAGGATAATCCAACATCAGACCTTTGACGGTCACCGTACAAAGTGGGTCCAGTTCACAGTCTGGTATTGGCTCGTAAATTTTATCCTCCGTCGATTCCCTAATCCCATAATTTCGCACTCGTTGGTACAATCTGACATCCATCACTACAAAGTACAAAAAGACGAGACCACACGCTCCAAGAAATATATTGTTTCTTGAATGTCTCACTTTCACTGGTATTCGTGCCATGATTTTTTTCTTCTTTTTCTTCGAAACACGCGAATAAATAAATGCACGTATCGATCTCGAGGAAACTGTGACACGTTTCTTTTTTTCTTGCATCAATTCCACTTCTTTGGATTATTGTTTAATGAATTTTTTGTGCAAATTCATTTCGTGGTTATTGTCCTTCCATTTATTTGTGTTGAAACAGGAACAAACGTCAAGTCTTGTCAGTTGCAACAATCATTCGGCACGTTGGATAAATATTTCCAACCGTTGAACCAAATTATTTCCTGTTTATTATGTCTCGTTGCTTCCGTATGTTTTTGTATACTTTTTGTTATTAATTTTGAGCGTTTGGCATTTACGATGGAGTTTCCTTCACTTTATTATCGTTTTTTTAAATTTAATTGTATTTTGCGATTTATTACTTTTTGCTACCGTCCACTTGAGCCAATGAACTTGTGGACTTTGCTGAAGAGAAACAAGTTTCTTTGGATGTTTCGAAACTGTGATTATCTTATCGAAACGTGAGTTTTGGTCGTTCGATAAAATCGATGATTGCAAATCTTTTGACCACAGGTTTGGTGAGAAATGACGATATCTTGAGGGAACCAAAAGACCTGGAGTATTACTCGGAATCAAGAGGAAGACGAAAACTCATTTTGAGCACTTTTTTTGCGGTGTATCGTCAGGGATTTCGAGAATCCTCGCGCTAGACGCGGCGCACTGTTCCGTCAACGTCATAACTCATACTGCTCATAATTCTTCTTCCTTTTGTTCCCTCTGTGAAAATAGATTATCGCGGCGACGACGCTCACCGCGATTAAGCCTCGGTCACCGCTCCACCTGCTTATCTTTTCTCGGTCCGAGAAAACTCGTTACCTTTTACTAGATTATTCTATTCGTCACAAAGGGACGAATAGAAATGCTTATTGCACAACAGTCTTCGGTACGTTTGACTCTATTCGATTTTGCAGACGATGAGTTCAAAAAATTGCACTTGCACTGCAAAAGAAAGCTTTTAATTCTTACTTTCAATGACACACTGGGTCTAATTGACCCGAATCGCGAATCGGCCGCTTGTCATCGACTAAATTCAGGAAATATCGAATTCAATTGTTTGAACAGATAATCGAGAATTTCGCAAAAGTTTGCATTTCACTTACAAAATCGTCATTTCTTCAATTATCGATATTTTCGAGATTAATAAACGGCAATCCATTCATGAAAAATGCTTTTTTTTATAAAAAAAAAACTATGTCGAGATTTTCAAAGCAACTATTTATTTCAACGAATGGACTGAGCTTACATTCCGACGTTAAAAAACTTATTAATTCTGATGTAAAAGAACTGGAAGTTGTTGAAAATATTCCTGGGGTAAAAGATAATTGACGTCGCAAAATTAGTCCGGGTCAAAATGACCCAGTGTGTCAATAAAGCCTGAGAAAATCGAACTCGATGAACGTGTCTTTTCTCTTCATTATGAGAATTCAAATATTGCAATAGAAATTAGAAAATTACGATAAAAAATAGAAAATTGATGCACAAAATCATCAATCATTTTACTAAATCATACAGTTCAATGATTTCGATAAAATAGTAATGAATCATGAATAATTTTTCACCGATTTTCTATTTTCAACGCAAATAACTTTTGACTGGGATTTGGATGAAATAATCACATGCAAATGATTCTCTGGTAAAACTTCGAAGATAGCGAAATTTTACGTTAAGGAAAAAAAATTGTCGATTCGGTAGCATCGATCTTAATGAAAAATATTTCTATGACTCTCGATTCTCAGTCTCTCTCTCTTTCTCTCTCCCTTTTTTGCAGAGTTCTTGCTCAGAATAAATGTCGAGTATAATTTTCAAAGTAGAGCAATTGTTTTTACAGTCAAACGACATTGCACACATGAATATTTGTGCCAAATACTTTTTTCAAGAACAAAGTATTTGACGAATTCAACAGCAAAAATCTTATCGCTGGACAATAAAGTTTTTATTGATTTGTGTAGAAAATTTTCAGAGGATGCACCAGTTGATAAATATCTCAAGGACAAACACGTGCAACGCGGAGTAATAAATATTTTTATCTCACTGATAAAACAACATCGATTCTTATCAAAGATTAAACTAACAGAGAAAAACTTCAAAAAAATGTCAATCAACCGTACCTGAGGAACTTGAGTACTTTTTCCAGAACCAGTTTCACCCACGAGGACGAGCGACTGATATTTATCCAGAAGATAGATTATGTGATTTTTGTTCCTCGCTATCGGCAGCCGCTGACGTTGTAGCGTCAACGCTAAAGACTGATTCGCATTGTAGACGAATTGGGTGGATGAGTGAGCTTCTATGTCTGGTTTGTCTTCTTGCCATGTATTATCCCCTAATTGTTGAAAAATTAAGAAAATTTTGTCATCATTTAAAAAAAAAACGTTCTTCCCAGTTTTGGTTCTTTAGAAATTATGACAGATTGAAAAATAATAAAGAAAACTTTGTTCGAGAATTGTGAGATGGAATTCCGATGGACGACGAGTAGTTGAAATCACTCAGAAAGAATTTTTTCATTGAAAAATTCATTGAAAAGTTCATATCGAACATAACCTATAAATTGTTCCGCTTGAAAAAAGCAGGGACTTGCTCGAGGACGGTTTATATTGTGGTTAATGAAAGAAAACGTAAAAACTTAGGATTTGCAATGTGCGAGATGATTTCTTGAAAAATCACTTGAGAATTGTCGTGATAATTATTACGAAAATAACCTCAAAAATAAACGTTTGTTTACATGATAGTTTTGACGTACCTGGCGCGAGGAATTTTGGTTTTATCGACAGCATTTATATCGCTGATTATAAGAACACGTTCCCGAATGTTATTTTATTTATCTTGTTGCGTTTTATCCGTGGTTTTATCACATTATTTTAATCAGTAAAACGGCGGCAAATCACAATCACACTACAATGTAGGCGGACAATTGTTGACTGAGCTGTCACGGTCACGTGTCGACGTGCGTGTCGAACTGCACATGCGGTTATTCGTGGAACTAAAATCATGGCGGGAAGATTCGAATCCAGAAAACTGGGGCTTTCTCGTTTTGAATGTGTGCATTGTTAAATTCACCATGGAAAAATTGGTGTTTTTTAAATTAATACTACTTTTTTTTGGTAAATTCACAAATCTTTTAACAAAATTTGAATGACTTTTTCTGTTTTGAGTTTTCTTTGCGAAATTGACATATTACTTTGGAAAATTAAGATTTTTTTTTTCTTACCATTTTGATTACGTTCCAAGTAGTCAACGAATTTCCTTCTTCTTTGTTTCGATGTTTCTTAGGTACATTGACAAATTTTATTAAGAAAATTGAGTTTTTCGTTAGCTTCCGATTGTTCTTTGGGAAATTGACGAATTTTATTGATTTCTTGATTTTTTCATTCGTGGAACACAGCAACCAACTTACCCTTACGTAACAATGTTGCTTAAATGACATAAATGACATATACATTAATCTATTATATACATATATAATATGTACATGCGGTAGTGCCGTTTTTCTTCATTTTTCTTTACAGATAATAAAATATATATTAAGTACACAACGAGGATTGTAAAAATCATTAAAATATTCTTTTACGTAACGTTTCTATTACCGATTCCAAGAGTTTGTCGGTTGTTTGTGCATTGAAGTTGGCATCGTTTTTATGAAATCAAAAAATGTTTATTTTAAACAGTTAAAATGATGAAATTACTCAAAATGTCAGAAGGTTTTTTGCTGGTTTTGTCTCTGAAGTTTCCAAAAAAGCTATGAAAATATATAAACAGATTTCTAAACCTTGGATTTACATCGAAATACTGAACGATAGTCAAGAAAATATTTTTTTTGTTTTCCAACGATGCAAACTTCAATATCATAGTTGTCTGAGTTTTTTTTTTATTCAACACGATTCAGTAGAGCCACGAAATCTTTGTCACTTGAGAGTTCCATCGTTCGTCGATACACCGTTCGAATTTATTGTTGTTTTTTCTGGAAGGCACTTCATGATCGTGGGTTCGATCAGTTTCCATACTTCTGCGAGCTGTGTAAACAAAAAATTTGTACAATTTTCAATTTTTACAATTATTTCATACAAACATTCATTTTCGACTATTTTTTCATTGAAATTTTGATTTTTAATGAGTTTGTAGTTCAAATTTTAATTTTTTCAACAAATATTCCATCAGAATTTGTAATCGTAACGTTTACCTCGGAATGTCCACGTATTTGGACTTTAACGAGACTCTGAAGCACTGTCGCAAGGATTTCGAGATGAGCGTGTACGAGTTGAGTTTCCATGTGCAAGCAGTGAAGGGAAAATGAGTTTCTAAGCTCGACGTTCGCGATCACGGATTCTTGAGCGACCATTTTGTTTTCAAGATATTCTACGGTGTCAGCCTATAAAAAAAAAAACAATTATATAAGTCCCTGGATACATTTTTCGATGAATTTCATTTGTTTTTATATTTCTTATGCTTTAATTTTCTTACATCAGTCCCACGAATGACACCCTGCATTTGTCGCTTTTTCAAAGCCAACATCGTCGACAAAGCTCTCTGATGATCGGCACTGACTCCACGTTCGTGACGCTCGCACAGTGTTCTGTGAGCCACGAGAACATCGAGAAGCAAATTCAGCCTCTCGCACAACATTGTTTCTTCTCTGACAGCCTGTTGCAAGGCTCTCGCAGACAGAAGATTGAATTCTCTGTAAAAAAAAAGAAAGGAATTAATAAATAGAAAACTTGTTCGAATCATTATGACAATAATTTCTATCATGAATCATCAATCCAATTCTTTTTTGATTTGACCTTTTTGTCATGTAAAGTTCAAACTTTTTACGTCTACCCCGCGAAGTAAAAACATCAAGTTTTTGAGATCGATATTTTGACTTTTGTAGGCTTTTTTACTTGTCGCATTTCGGATTCAAAAAAAAAAGAAAAGTAAAAAAGTTTAGAACACGGCGAGCAATAGAAATATTGGCATTCCACAAAATAACTCCGAAACTTTTCTACAGATTTTTTTGTTTTTGTCTAAAGTTTGTCTAAAAGAAATCAAAAATTTCAACCGTTGATTCTCGAATTTGGAGATTCCACAAAAGTTTGCATATTTTGATATTTCTAGAAAATGTTCCAATAAAAATTTTTACATTCTTGCGCAAGTTATATCCAAGTTCTCAAAAATTGAGCGTAAAGATAACTTTTCAATGCGACTGTGGCGAGTTGACTTTTAAAAAAAACTCTCTCAAATCTCTCAAAAGACGATTTTAAGATTAAAAAGTGGTAAATTGGTATCGTTGAAAAAAATGGTTCGTTGATGAGTTGATTCTTACTTCGAAATAACATGAAATCCTTTTTTCATGTCATGCCAAACGGTAGATCCGCCACTGGCCCATCCGCTAGTACCGTAAGGTTCAGCAGCAAGGTTCGTGAGTTGAGTGCCCAATTCGGCCATGTCGGCAGCATAACTGTGCGACCTGATTGCGAGACAATCAGCGATATTTTTAAGCCTCGATATTCCTAAAAGTATAACTCTAATCTGGTCTCGACTGTTGGCAAATTCGGTTAACGTTTCAGGAGGAACGAGTTCCTTGGCTCTGGAGGATAATTCCGAAGTGGCAAATTCGTCGGGAACTCGTCTAAAGACTTCTCGAATTTTGTGCTGCGTTTCCTCGCCGGTGTAAGTGAAGAAAAAATGAACAATCGGATCTTGCCTGACGATTGGGTGTCGTGCAATCAACGTTAAAAAACGCAGCAACGATCTTCTTCGTTCCTCAAGAAATTGCGAATCAGCTGAAACAAAAATCAATAATTATTGTCTCCATTAAAAAAAAGATTTTCGCCAAAATAACAAAAAAATAAAAATTATTTTTTTTTTACCTCCCACTATTTTTTTAGGTGGAAGCTTCGGTATTAGTCTGTAAGGAAATCTCGCTATCAGGAGCTCATGCAACGAAACAAAATCGTTGTAACGCCTGTGGACGACTGAGTTGAAAGCCTGTAAATAAATATATAAAAATTCATTAAATCAACTTCATAGTTTATTGATTTTTTTTACATTTTCGAAGCTCTCTGTTCAAATGACTGAGTTCTCATTATTTTTAGTTTATTATTGACAAAAGTGGTGAACGATATTTGTGTTTATTTTCACGAAAAATGACGTAAATATGTTGACTTCTCACCTTACTGGTAACCTGATATTCCACGTGTTTCAGAAATATGCCTTTCCTTTCAGGCACGAGATTAACTTCTATGTCATCCAATTTGCAAATGTCTGTGTAATTGATACCCAGCTTCGCAGGATTACTTCCACGACAGAGCCTCTGGGCGAGAAACGTCACTTCTGACCAATCGCCCAGTACAGGTACAGGAAGTTCTGAATTGAAACAAAAAAAAAAACATTTTTTTAATAAGGAAAATAAACACTTTGTTTCTGCAGCGGAAAAAAATTGTAGGTACAAATTTTTATCAAAATACAAATATAAACACTGTTTTTGACAGTTCACTAATGTTTTTATCCAAAAAATCAAAATTATGTTTCAACAACAAAAAACCTGATAAAATTTTCGTATCAAAGAGGAAAATTTCTTGATTTTTTAATCATATACCTTGAGATTCTGAATTCTCCAAAAGTTTATCACTAGGCTGTTTGCCCGCTTGAGCGAAGGCGACCAAAGCCAGACCCTTGTAGAGTCCACTTCTCGTGAGATAGCCCACTTTGCTATCGACCAGTTCCCATATCTGTTGACATACAAAAAAAATAATAATTTAGTAAAAAAAAAAAGAAACATGGAACTATTGTTTCAACTCGGGAAACCAATTCTTTTTCTTCAAACCTTCAAGACTGCAATTTAAAAAAGGAAATACTGTGACATTGCGAAAATATATTTGAATTTTTATCAGAAAATTTATTAATTCGTTTCTGTCACGTAATTATTTCGTCACAACAACTGTATTGGTGATAACGATCTTCAAATTTTTGTGACCTTGTAGTAATGATTTAATTGCTGGACAGATAAAAATAACGTCACTGTCTATATAAAAAAATGTAATTTTTAATAAAATAGATCGTACAATAACAATTCATAGTTTGTCCGTGTACCTATGCGCACTAGAATCAAGCTAAAGAACGCACGTGCGTGTATGAAAGGCTGAATATCAGAGTCAATTTAAGCAGTCTCTGCTTTTGCATCCATGAACACATATGAGCCATGCAGAGTATTATTGTGAATCGCTCGTACTCGAGGATCTATTTTTCCACGTGGACAATGACGTACCCATCACTCGATGATTTGTGTAGATATAAATAAACTTTGTAAAAAAAAGATAGAGATAGAGAGAGAGAGAGAGAGAAGCCGGAGATTGACGTTTTGTTCGAGTAACGAACGAGAATGGACCTTGAAAATATTAATTGTGAGATATTGTGCATGGTTAATGAAAGCTATTGAATTTTCGAATAGTTTAAAGATCGTGTGGAATGAACTAAACGAAAAATATTCATTAGCCATTTCTCTAAATAATTATTTATTATTTTTTCGTATAAAAAAAGTACAAATCCGACAAAATCATTATTTTTTTACATTATTTTCATTCTTCCTGTCAATTTAATTGTAAATTGGAAAAGCTTCAAGTAAATATAAAAATTAGCTTGAAAAACAAAGATAATAAAGTGCGAAGTGAACGCTTTTAGTTAAGTTTCTCCCTCGGATGATTGAAGGTCAATTAAAATCGAGGAAAAAAATAAATCAAGGTCTTCGGGTGTAATGTATATACTTTATAACTTATCGTATGGTTACATACTCGAAGTTTCTCTTGAGTGAAGTATCGAGCACGTTGAATGAGGTGTGTTTTGTTATACATGAATATCTGTACCCTAACTGCTACTGTAGAACATTGACGGGTGAATGTATTCCGTTGGTCGGACCCCTCACTCGTTTCTCTCATCGACATCACCGGGTGTCATTAAACCTTAATCGTTGATCGAGCTCGAACAGGCGAGAGAACCGAGATGATCCGAGTGCAATATATCTCGCATTCTCAACGTGCATCGAAGCATTTCATTTTTTTTCATTCATTCATTCAACATTTCTATTTTGAGCTCGAGTTCAGTTAAATTATTTCTAAAATTGTTTGAATTCCATTTTTTCACAAATTACTGCATACTTCCGCTTTTTACTGATTCAATTCAGTTCTTTTGAACATTCTTTCTTTACAATTTTCCGATTGGGATAAAAAATGTAAAAAGTGGGGTAAAACTGTTCTAGTTTTTTGTAAATTACGAATTAATAGGGACAATTGATGGGAAATTAAAAAATTAAAAAAAGAGTTTATTAATTTTTTTTGACAGTTCCATTGATATAAATATTTCGATCGCAAAAACGTCAAAAATGGGATAAAAGTTTGTGTATTTTTTTTCAATTATGAATAAATGCAGGGAGTTCATTGTGAAGGGGATTTTTTTTTTTTTTAATTGACGTTTTGACACCTTTGCTGTTTCTATGGAACTTTTAATTTTTCTGATCGTCGTGGGGATAATCGTACTAAATAATTGCTCACACAAATCCAATCGTACTTGAGTGCATTTTTTTTTGTGTAGCACTCATGAATCTATGCACATCCCTCTTCGTCTACAAACTACGTTTTTATCATTCCACTCTCGTTATCAACAATAAAACGATTGCTCGGGTCATGTATGATTAAAGTGCGTTTTATTCTGTCCGCTGGTGCACTAACGTAGCAATTAATCAGAAAATTCTCGAGCAACATTATTATTGCTTGTGGAAACGAGAATAAAACGACAACGAGGAAGGAAACGATCCAGTGTATCATCAGTCCTTTCCACGTGTATCATTTTCCATCATGACAATTTACGTTCATGTTTTCCTCTCGAATACCATCTTTACATATCTGTCAAGGTTTTTTTTCTTCCAGAACAAAGTCATTTCTATTTTTTTCTTCTATAACAAGCTCGTCAATCAATTTCATGTTTTTTTCGGTTCAATGTTATTTTGAGTGAATGAAACGTACTTTGGGATCGTTTGGAATCAGGCTATTTTGTTTGAAAAATGTTATTGCACTCGACGGTAATTTTTTTGACTCTGTGGAAATTTTTCTGTGTCTATGACTCGATATTTCGACTCGATCACTTTTTCTTCGTATTTTTCATCAAATTTTCGAAGGGATTTCAAAAAAATTGTTTCGACGACGGATCCTCGAGTCATAATATCGAAAAGAGTCAACACGGTGGTATTTTCTTTTTGGTTTTACCCGAAGTTTTGAGTTAGAAAAACCAATTTTTGGTACTTTAGGTTTTCGGTAGTTATAGAAAATGTTAAATTAATAAATTCTGAGTTTCCGAGGTCAATACATAATGAACTTGCGGCCGTACAACAACGAGAAAAGCTTGCGCAACAGTTTTGAAATTAATGATGACAATAATGTCTCGTCCAAGAGGTCGACTAGCCCACGAAAAAAAACCTTCATGTATATTAGACAACGTAGCATCGAAAACGGGCGTTTCAATGACGATAACGTTTATTCGATATCACTTTCCGCCTCTCGGTTGTGTCTGTGAGAGAATCAGTAAATATTCTCTGGTCGTGCTGACTATTCAGACTCTACGAAACATTTTAGCTGAGTTTATACAAATTGCCAACAAATCCTGTTGCTATTAAGACGCACATATTTTTTTTTCTTCAAGGCTTGTCAAATATTTCGTCAATAAGACATTTTATGAAACAGAAATTTGCAGCAGTAAATGGAAAATAAATTCAATAAAAAAATAATCAAAATCGATTCTTTCGAAATATTCATAGAAATATGAAAATTCAGAAATTTTGGATATGTTTTCGTACCCATACGATCAAGGTCACTTTTAGTCACTTCGATATACATGTGTAACGATTATTATTATGTGTCCACCTGACTTTGAACGAGGGGACAAAATATACATTAGAGCGAGAGAGAGAGAGAGAGAGAGAGATAGAGAAAGAGAGAGAGAGAGAGAGAGAGAGAGAGAGGGAGAGAGAGCGAGAGAGAGAGAGAGAGAGAGAGAGGAAAAAGGAAGGAAAAAAGAGAAGAGACGATCAAGTTGGCTCGTCTGGAAACTTGACTAGCAACAACTTAATACGCGCGATTAACGAAGATGCTCTCGACGTTACTGGTCGTACCAGTCAAGATACTGACCATGAAGATTTTATCCCTTCCCTCCTTGCCCCTTGCCCCCTCTTTTTAGAGTCCTCGTCTCGACCTTTATGTGTAAATGTCCATGTGTATATATAAATTGATCGCGCCCACGAATTACGTTTCATATATACCTTACGTACGATACGTACAGACTATTTCTTATTGGGGCAACAACGAAGGAGCTGCCGAAAGCGTATTTACGTTTTTTCATTCTTCGTCAGACAAGAAAATTGAGCGATTATCTTATTTGCAGAAAAAATACACTTTTATTATGAAAAAAACGTATTCGGAATGTTGAATGGGATAAAAGTGTTCGAGCTCGTGTCCAATTCTTTCAAGGAAACTTTTTTTTTCAAATGAACATTGATTTTTTCCAATTTTTACGTGGACTTAGTGTTTTTTTCGATTTGCAGTCATTTTTAAATGTTGTTTTTCTGATTTTTTCCAAATCGAAGTATATTTTTCGGTTTTTCGTAAATCTATTCGAGTGATTATTTGGTTTTCATTCGATTTGAACCTTTTTGTTTTCATGATTTCGAATGATCTCTTGTTTTTTTAACGTAAGTGGTGAATTCAAGTATTTTTTTATAATTTATTCCATTCAAAATGATGAATTATTCATGATAATAAAAAGAAAACTGTAAATAAACATAGTTTGCTCTGAAGAGACACAAAGTTTAATGATAATTTATGACAATTTGTGATGAACAAATAACTCGGTTTATCAAAGACAGGTCTATCGTTATACACGCTTCTCAATGGTGTATAATTCTTTTCTTATGAAAACATTGAGAGTGGGAAAAATAACACGAGGAAAAAAAACGTAAATACCGCACCTAGCGAGCTGTTCAGTCATGTGTGAGTCGAATGAACTATTAGGATGGTAAACAAGTAGTTTCCTTTGTGTGTACACACGAGAATGATCAAAGGAGAAGGAGAAAGAGAAAGAGAAGAAAATACGAGCAAAAAAACATTCTCAAGCTTAGGAAATCATAAATCAAGGAATAAAAATAATACGAAAGTTTATAAAAACGAAGAATCCAAAATAAGAGAAAGATTAAAACGAGGAAGAACCAAAGTGTCAAAAAGCAGAAAAAGAAAAAACTGAACGAGAGGAAATGATATTCACGAAATAAAAATAATAAAGCGAATAAT
The DNA here is from genome assembly GCA_013761285.1 of Campoletis sonorensis. Taxonomy (NCBI): domain Eukaryota; kingdom Metazoa; phylum Arthropoda; class Insecta; order Hymenoptera; family Ichneumonidae; genus Campoletis; species Campoletis sonorensis. Next base: position 588,101 of record JACEOJ010000105.1, on the reverse strand, counting down.
ACGAAATAAGAAACAGAGTGGAACGAAAAAGAGACAAAGAGACAAAAAGTAGAAAAAGAGAAAACTCAATAAGTAGAAATGATATTGACGAAAGAAAAATAACACAAACAGATGTAAACACACGAAATAAAAAGAAGAAAACTAAAGAAAAAGGGAAAAAGAGATAAAAGGGTAGAAAATTAGAGAAATAGATAAAAAAAACACAACTCACCTGACTAAGGACTGAACTGCTCAGCTGTGACTTGACGAGCAACGACCTGAAGACCTCGCGTTCGACATTGCCGCTCGTCGGCGAGCATATTTTCTCATAAACTTCTCGGTAGAAAGGTGGTATAGAGCCTTTTTATTTTCATGTTCGTACAACGTTGAATCATGAAACAGACGTGGGAAAAAATAACGAAACAAAACATTACAAACAAGTAAATAATTCAACGTAAAACGAAAATGAGTAGTTGAAGAAAAATCATATTTCGCGTCGATCTTGAAAACGTTCGAAACGAACAATGCAACAACGTAAATCGCTAATTTATTATTTACGTTTTTTCTCTTCGGTATTTACACATTTTCTGAACCTTGTTAAAAACTTGGAATTCCCGTTTTCATAAATTATTCAGATCAATTATTTTTATCATAATTTCGCACGTAACATCGTTGTTCGTCATTATCGGTCTTCATTATTTGCAAATTATATTCATCGTCACACGTTCGCGAGAAATTGTACGATGGAAACCACCAGATTGTCGTCGATTAATCGAATTGATTGTTTTTTAGAGAAATTTCGAGTTACGTCGATTTTTCTGAAAATTGTTGTTTTCGTTGGTGAGAATTTTTTTTTTTTTTTAATTTTTACGAATTATACATTTTTGTAAATAATTATTTTAGTAACACCGATTTTAACAATATTTTTTTTCACTATTTGCAAATTATTCAACGAATAATCGAAAATGATTGATTCTGTTGTGGCCTCTTTCTCCTTCGCTAATCGCTTCTTCGCTATTGTTTTCGTGAGTATATATAAATTTCTAATGGAGCATTTCTCGTCTCGCGGTGTGTTATTTACAAGGAGCACCTTTCGAACAACTCTTGCATCGAAGTCTCCGAGTCACCGTGGAATTTCTAGCCAAGGCTCACAGTGTTTCTTTGCCTCTCGATGTATATGTATATAAATATATTTGTATGCACAGAAACGACGATTTCTCAAAGACACTGTGACTCAAATCGCGAAGAAAGTAAAATTATCGTTGAACATTCCGTTACGATCGTGTCGTAAGTAAATTGTTATTTCCATTAAATGGAAAATCACAATCTTTTTAAAGTTTGATTAATCATTATCGATTTGTAATTTCCCCTTTACTTCGGAATGTAAACAAATTTTAAATGTTTCAATGATGTCAATAACCGTCCCAATGACGCACAATTTTATTCAATTATTCGTGAAATATAAATTCATCGATGTTATTGCCTGTTAATGGCAAAAAACGTCGATGAAAATTTCAAGGACCTCGATTACGTTGAAGTTACGACGAAAATTCTAAATTCACAATTTTACGTCCAAAAGAAAAACTTAAACCCGTCAAACAAGCAAATCTCGAATTTCGACTCCAAGTTTCTGATTATTCGATTCTCTAAAACTCTTCTGAAACCCAATTTCCATGAACAATGTAGAAAAACCGTTATTGCTGGAAATAATTTATACGTAACGTGAAAAGATCGTGAAAATAAATGTATACAGAGATTTTGTAACAGAGATTTCAAATATTTGTGAGGAAACTTGTTGATTTCTTAGAATAAAGAGTCCACAATATTTCGAAGATTCGACATGTGCAAAAACAATTTTTTTCGTTATCCAAAGACAGAGAAACAAGAAAATCAATGGTTTGTTGATTATTAAAAAATGTGTCACTCGTTATCGCACGCTGTATAAACTTTGGAAAGTAAAGAATAAAGATTTTGAAGTAACTGTTGACGGAAAGAGAATGGGAGTTAAAAACAGACTTTTCGAATTCGTGGGATCATTTTCAACACGCGGAAGTAATAAACAATAATAATCCTGAAGATGTGAAATTTCAAGAACCAAGATGTCAAAAACTGTCACGTGTTAACAAAAAATTGATCGTAACGATTGTTTACACAAAAAATTATTATTTACCGAACGACAGATCGCTCGACGCCATGTTGGATCTCACTAGTGGAACATCCAAGTGATCCTTTTACCGGTTATCCACTTAAATATTTCAACACTTTCGTTAAATAATTCGTCCACAAAAAAAAGCGCGATAACAATTCCTAACCTGTCAAGATAAATCGACACTCGTGTTCACACTCTTGTATTTCAACGGGTTTTTCAAGCCAAAGTAAATAATACGTGAATAATTTAACAAATGTGACAAATGTCCCGTAACGAGCACAGACACGTCGTACGCCATTGCCGTGTGGCGTGCAACTGGTTGACTGGGTTTTGCCTCTCGGGAAAAATCAGCCGAGTTCTCTCCTCTGACAGAAACCGAGTGCATCGGCCACAACCAGTTCTAGCCGATCCAGCATGCGCGTACGATTTTTTTTCATTCTCGATTCTTTTTTTAGGCTCTCGTAATATCGCAAGTTATTGCAACGACGAAAGTGATCGATTTTGATCATAATTCTAACGAGTTTTTAACATTTCAATGAGTTTAAAAAACGTTGAAGCACAGAAATATTCGTTGATAAGATGAAATACGATTTTATAAACGTGAAAATTCATGTTGACGTTCTATACTGTATGAATACCGAAAAATTATAATTTTTAGAAGAAAAAAAAAACAAATATATAACGGTGAAATTACCTAATAACCCCACCGGTGGCTTTGCCCTCAGAAAATCGAACATCTCGTTTTTCCGCATGTGACGTCAATTTGTAGGGAATAAGATTAATCGGTGTCACACAACGTTACATAAAATTGTATCGATAAAGGTTATCGAAAAAAAATTGTACCGCCACGTACATTATTTTTTATTAGTCGTTATCAATCATTGCTTTTATTCTTGGAGTATCAGGTTAACAATGTCGGAAATTGGCAAACGTACTCCAACAAGTTGTCTTTTGTATATCTGCTCATTGCTCTCTCGCTTCACGAATAAAAAATCTAATATTGCCGTCTCTGTCTCACCAACCAAACTTGGTAATCTCGAAAATTTGAATCAAAAACTATTCGGTGCGGCCATCTATAGACTCTCAGCTGTACTGCGGAATTTCATTGGAGAACCATCTGTTGTGCAATAGACAAAACAATCATTACAAATTTTGTAATCAGCAAAAAACAATATTTTCAAAATTCATTAGATTGAAGAAAATATTTATCATTCGACAGAAATTTTGCGAATGGCGAATTGACATTTGACAGCTGACAACTTTTAAAAATTGCTCAAGTGTTCTAGAACGTCGAGGTCATAAAATTGTACAGTTGTTTTCAACTTCTTGGAGGTTAAGCTGCCTTACTATTCTTTGCTAACTTTGGTAAGGAAAATCGTAAATGTTTTTGTCCCCCGTTTGTACGAATTTTGGAGTACTAATTATTATTGACAACAATTTTCCAATATTTTGATATATTTTTCTGTCATTATTTCGCAAATTGATGCGATCGGTTGTTGTACGATTTGCATTTTTCGAACGATATGTCATAATCAAAATATCCACTTGTTAGACGAGTTCAATTTTACGTTCACAATAATGGAGAAATATTTCATATTTTTCAATTTTTGTGTGTTTTATTCCAAACACTTTATTGTTGAGTTGTATGAAAGTTTAGGTCCCTCATAATAAAGAAAAATATTTATTTGAGTTTAATATTGAAACCAAAAAATGACAGAAACAATTCAGAAACTATTTTGAGTGTCAAAACCAAGTTTTTTTCGAAAAATCGAAATTTTTGCGAAAAAAACAAAACGTTTTTGTTCTCCACATAACTTTTATGTTCCGACAAGAAAGTACATATTTTTATTATATGAATTCCAGCATTGAATTAGCATCAAGTGTAAAAGAATTATCGAACCGGATGGACACAACATGGCGTTACAGATCACATTCAAAAATTGGTAGTTTAGTTTGTCTGGGTTCATTGGTACAAAAGCCGTCGGTAATCAATGTTACGAGAGAAAGAATCCGTCCTACTTGGTTGCACCTTATCACAATATTTTTTTCAAAAAAAATGCTCTATGCAGCGGCACAGTACAGTTTAGCGGCGGGTGTAATGTTTCAATACCACACATATTTGGGTTTGCATTTGTTGCTATTCGCAGCCTGTATGAATTATGTTTAATTATGTAAAAATTTGATCTCGCAGGCGAGACTTTTTTGAATTTTAGTTCACAATTTTATCTTTGTTTTGTTTTATTTATTTTATTCACTTTTTGACGTCAATGGTTGAATCGTAATCGCCATCAAAAATGTTGCTGAACTCTTTAAGAATTTGCAACGTTCCCCGAACGGCCGTAAAATTGAGAATATCTCTCCGAACCTATCGAGAATACAAGTATTTGCCTCATGGCCCTGTCAAGCCCGTTAATTTATCTTTTAAAATCAACGACTGCACCAAACTCTGTCGCTCAAAATTCCATACTACCCGAAAACTTGATATCCCACCGGCTCTTGCTTTTATCATTCGTCCTCTCGTCAACATCGCAGCCTTTTTCTTTGGACGTTATTTCAAGAAATGGTGGGCCAGACAAACACCCGCTCAAAGAGAAATGTTCAAAAAATGGATCGCCTCGAAGAGAGGCGTTTTTTTAGGTGACTAAATCGTCCATTAAGCTTCCAACGATAGTTAATGACAATGGAACGATGATTTTGATTGAGAAATATTTTTAGGCATCCTTGGAGCGTTTTTTTCGGGACTGGGCGTTTATTATGTTTCACATCTTGAAACCGACCCACTGACGAATCGTCGTCGTCTCATAATTCTCAACGATAAGCAACAGGCAACTCTTGCCGACTTGACTTATGAAATGGTAATTATAACAAAACAAATTAAACGCTATGCCGACAAAATCTTTTGAAAATAAGAAAAAAAAAACTGATTCCAGATACTCATAAAACTTTTCATCATTTTCCAGAATTTAGAGGCTGTCAAGGATAAACTTGTTTCTCACAATCATCCAGGATTCAAAAGGATAATGGCTGTGGCAGAAAAATTATTACGAGCCAACAAAGACTTACCTTTCGTAGTTGATGGAAGTTGGACTCTAGACGTTCTTGACGTTGAGGGAGAAAATAATGCCTACGTTTTGCCCGTTCGTAGAAACCGAAAAAATCCTTAAAACATTTGTCGCAATCGTTGATCGCTTATTTCACATTAAAATTCGAAATTTTAACGCTGCAGGGTGGACACATATTCGTTTATTTAGACTTCCTAAAGTTGATGGAAAACGATGATCAACTTGCTATTGTATTGGCGCACGAAATTGCTCACGTTATTCTCAAGCATTCTGTAAGTATACTTTAAAAAATGATGTCTTTTTGTTCAAATATCGGCTTATTTCATAGAATTAATCATTTTGTCGTTATTTTATTACAGATCGAGAAAGTTTCGTATGGAGTCATTTTAGATATTTTGCTAATTATACCTTTAGCTGCGTTGTGGGCAATGTTCCCTGATCTTCTGGCCTTTTTGTTACAAGATGCAGCCAAAGCATTACTCGAAATTTTCTTACATTTGCCGTACAGTAGAGCCGTGGAAAAGGAAGCTGACGAAGTCGGGCTTGCTTTAGCTGCCAAGGTAAACATATTTTATTTCCCTAATAAAAAATAAATTTTAACATGTGACTATAGAAGACAATCAATAAAAGTAAACTTGAGCTTAAAAATCAACTGAGTAAAGAAATCGAATTATTTAATCACTTTAATTAATTAATTACGAATAAATCGTATGATTCATTGACTGAAACTTTGTTCGGATCTCAGGCTTGTGTGGACGTCAGAGAAGCTGTGGTTTTCTGGGCAATGATGAAATCTCTAGAAGAAATGGGCGGAATTCCCGCGGATCTTCCAATCATCTCAACCCATCCGAATCATGGAGAACGCCAAAAAACTTTAACCGCTAAAATGCCGGAAGCTCTGAGTTTGCGAATGCAAGCAGGGGTGAGACAAATTCGTTGATCAATGATAATAATATTTTAATAAATCATAATTATTTGATAAAATTGTTGATGATCTTCGAAATGCTGATAATGGATCGTTTATTCAATTTTCAGTGTCCAATGATACCTCGTCTGGACCCAAGAACCAGAAAACGTTCGATCAAGGAACAAGCAGATTATTTTAGATCGCGTGGATACGTGTTGGATGCAAAATATTAAAAAACACAAATGTTTTATTCTCGATTCTGTAAGAATTGTGCTTTTATTTGATCATTTTAAATGATACAATTTGAAAAATCGATAGATTGCATAACAATAAGCGTAACGACGAATCACAATAAATTCATAATTGGCTACAAAGCTTATTATAATTGTTTTTATAAAATGAATCCTCAAATCCAACTTTTCTTTGTTTTACTTTGAATGAATCATAAATTGTTGATTAAAAGCTTATAAATAGAAGTTACTTTCATTACAACCAGCCAGCGCTTCCTCGTGATTGTCTTATCAGAGCCTTTCCTGTACATGAGACAAAATAATGTACAATTTTAGTTTTGCACCATCCTCGATCGCCAGAACTCGTCCTCAGTCGTTTGTTCACTGTTTTTTTTTCTCTCCAGTTTAAAAAAACGTTTTTCGCAGCAAATACCTTTTTTCAAATATTTTTCGCGCTGTGAGAGAGCATTTTTATCATGATAAAAATACTATGCCTACTAATTCTCCCAACTTTGTCATCTACTTATAATTTGGATGTGAAACATCTCTCGATCCATCAACCAACTGGTGCTCAAGCGGAAAATTCGTACTTTGGATACAACGTCATTCTTCATGCTAAAAGTTACACCTCGATCAACGGATCAACGATTCGCGAATCATGGTAAAAAAAATCGTATCCAATAATTCTTAAATAAATTTCTATTGAAAAGAATAATTTAAAAAAAATTAAATTTGAACGATCTTATGACAGTTTTTTGCACAATTCAACATAAACGACACATTTTCCAATAGATTTTTTTTCTTTGACGTTTCAATCCTAACTTGAAGAATTATTATGAATTTTTTTCTGTTTTCCATTTTGACAGGGTCATCGTTGGAGCTCCGAAAGCAAATTATACACAGCAACCAGACCATGGAAATGAAATACCTCACGAACCAGGCATGGTTTATCGGTGTCAACTTAAGGATTCTTGTGTTCCTATAAATGTCACCAATCCTGACGACGAAGTTGGATTTATTGAAGAAGTGCAGTTGAACACTTTGATTGAAAAGGGACACGGATGGTTCGGTGCTGCAATGTCATCGCACGATGACAGTGGATTATTGACTGTGAGTTTTTATGAAATGCAACAAAAAAACATTAATATTAATTTTACTGAAAAAGATTATTTATCGATATTGATTAAATTTATTTAAAAAATTCATGAAATAATTCCAGGTTTGTGCTCCTCGTACAATCGTGAGAATTTACAACACTTTTGCAATTTTGTATCAAAATACAATGCACGGTATTTGTTACAACGGACAATTGACATCTGGAAACTTGCAAATAGAAGATAAAAATTTCACGACTTACGGTAAGATTTTATTTTTGTTCTTAATTATGAAATCGACGAGGATTTGATAATTGAATGTTTTTTTGTTTGTGTTGCAGAATTTTCATCGTCTTTTTGGTACAATCCCATGAATGGGTTTTCCGTACATTATCCATCGCAGGTCAGCCTATAAATAATTTTCCAACGACTATAAAATAACGAGGAAGAATTATTTTTTGGTTTAAAAATTTTTTTTTAATAATTAAAATAATGATGCGTCCAAATATCGATTTTTTTAACATTCAGCAACAAATTTTGCTCATATACAAAAATTTTCTTCAACTATTCAGGACAACTGTTGTTTTTCACATTAATGTAAATTGTGATGAAATTATTTTCAGGCTAAATCGCAGTCTCGTCAAATTCGTCCAATAATTGGTTCACCGAAACACGAACTTTATGGTTCGGTGCGTGAAATGGGCCAACATAAACCTACTGAATTACCAGTTAGCGATGATCTCGCACAATTTGGTTAGTTAATCAACAATTTGTTGAATAAATAATGAACTTATTATTTATTTATTGACATAATCGTTTTTTTTTTCAGGCTACGCTCTGACTTCGGGACATTTTTTTTATCCTGACCAAATAATGGTTGCTGCTAGTGCACCTGGCTGGCAATACGTTGGACAGGTATTGAAAATATTTAAAAAAAACCACATTTTTTGGAGTATAATGTAAAAATAACAATTCCAAGCGAAAAAATGTTCTGTGAACACTGATAAAATTTGAAAAAACAATCAATCAAAGAAATTAATAATCAATATTGTATTTTTTAGTATTTTATAAAAATAATATGTTAATTTTTTTTTTTTTTTTACTGACAATAGGTAGCAATTATGGATCCGCGAACAGAACCACTGGCAATTGTAGTGACGCTCGAAGGCGACGACACTGGCGAATTTTTCGGTGCGAGTCTCGCTTCCGGAGATTTGGACAAAGATGGTTTGGATGATTTGATCGTCGGTTGTCCTCACTGGAAAAATGACAATGGCAGAGTTTTAATTTACTTTGGAAACAAGGCAGTAAGTTTTGAGTCACTATTTTTCTTTCGTTTTCAAAGTCGAATATTCAAGTTTTTATTTTTCTAAAATTTCGATATTTGTTCACAGGGATTTTTCGAACCGGATATTGTCCTGGAAGGAAAAGTGGTCGACGCACTTTTTGGCTACTCCGTTACTTCCGGTGATCTTGACGGTGACGGATACGAAGGTAACAAATTTTAATAAAATTGCAAATCAATGAAAACAACGATAATTTCGTTGCAAAAAATGGAAAGTCGAGTTTTTCAATAATTTTGATGTTTATTTCGGTAAAAACTCGTTTTTTTTCTGTTATAGAAATCATTGTTGGAGCACCTTGGGAAGAATCTGGTGTAATTTACATTTATAATGGCGAAGCAAAGCTTCAGGAGCTCAGCATGATCGAACCTTCGCAACGAGTCGTTGATGACACTCATAAATTTTTACGATTTGGATTTTCTCTCTCAAAACCAGTTGACATGGATGGCAATGGGTTCGTTTACAATAATTCTGCCCATTAACTGGAATAATTCAATAAGAAATATCAAAAAATTTCAAGGATGACAGAAACTCGTGGAATTAAAATCATTTTTCGACGCTTTTAATAAAAATTTCAAAAAATACGCAAAATTCTTGACAAAAAATGTTTTTATGATTATAAAACTTTGGCTCAGTTTTCTAGATCTGGGAGTAGGCGCCTACGCCTCTGGCCACGCTCTTGTGCTTTATTCCCGACCAGTTTTGAAAACCGAACTTACGCTCAAAACGTTTCCAGCCACTTTGGCTCGAAATTCAACGAGTTTTATACTCGAAGTTTGTGTCAGTAATTACATAAACAATAAACCATCGATGTGGCGTAAGTATGAGGCAGTTTTATTGGAATCTTTAAGAAAATTTGTTGCCAGAAAAATCGACGAGAAAAATTAGTTTCAAATTAGCCAAATTCGACGAATTTTTCGGAATCGATTTTTCCTCTACCGTTTCCTCAAATATTAACATTTTTCAATGAAAATTCAAGTTACATTTTTACTTTTGAAATCGTTCGCAGCTTTCGAATGTACTGCAGAAATCGACGAAGATTTTAAACGCGTTGTTTACAAATCGTCCAACACAATGATCCTAACGTGGAAAAAACCTCCGCACGGTAAAGCATGTGACAACACAACGTTTTATTTAACGGTAAGAATCCATTACAACTTTATTTTATCGCTAGTTTTAACGAAATCCGCTTTAATGACTAAATCGATCATTTAAAACAGAAGCAAATGAATGAATGATAAAAAAACCAATGACTAATTTCTTTGTTTATCTTTTTTTATTCTAATCCTGCAGAAGAGCAGTCGTAATTTCATCGATGTCATCGAAATCGTCGTAACTCATCGACTTCTGAATAGTTCATACATATCTCAAATGCGTGAGTCAAATAATTTGTCAAATATTTCTTCGTTTTCATCCAATTAACATTTTTCTTTTTAATTCATATTTTTATTATCGTTACTACTTTTTATAAAGTTGTAAATTATTGTAGTTTTGCGGATATACATTTTATTACAGATATTGAACCATGTGAGCTTTGCCCTATCGAATATAAAGGTTCTCACTCGACCGTAGCTCGCACGAAACTTCCGTTTGACATTGGCTGTGGAATGGATGATATTTGTCAATCTTTCATATTCGCTAAATTGTCTCTTCCAAACATTAGGTAAGTTTTCTATTTTTTTTGTAGCTCAGGAGACAATTTAATTCGAACAAAATTGAATATTCATTCTTAGCCAAATTTACTCGAAAAAAATAAGTTTTTTTTTCCTTCTAATTATGATGGTTTTAATGATTTTATTTTTTTATTTAATTAGCAATTCAACTTGGATCATTGGCTCAGACGATCTCAGTTTGGAACTGATAATTGGAAATCATGCAGAACCGGCTTATCTGACGACAGTGAAATTTTATATTCCAAAGGGAATAACATTGAGAAGTATTTTGCCTTCCTGTCAAGAAGATGCTGAAGGAGATACTTTGTTGGTTATTTGTGACGTTGGTAATCCGTTGGGAGCAGCGATGCAGGTAATCGTTACGAAAAAAAAAATGAAAATTGCGTTCTTGGGAATTGAATTACTCGCTTTTCCTCAAGTAGAATAAATTTTTTTACGATTTTTATTAATTCATTGGAAATAATTGAACTTTTAGAAAAAAGTGAGTCTCGATCTTGACATGAATCGCATGCACAATGGTTCAACCGATGGAACTAAACTCGATTTTCGAGCGGACATAAATACTCGAAGTGCAAATCGAGGAGTCGTATCAGTAGCAATTCCTTTGCTCCTTAAAGCCAACGTTTCTGTTGCTCTAACCGGGTGAATATTATAACTCTGACATTTTTTCTTATACAAGAATTTTTGTTGAACTTTTTTTACATTTTTCAATAATTCGATGTATTTTTAATTGCAGAAAAGCCCATTCGAATTATTACTTCAATTACCAGAACGAAAAACCTTCCAACGTTAATTTTCATCACACTTACCAAATTTCTCGGTACGGCGCTACTCCAATTTTCGAAGCACGTATTTCTATTCGAGTACCTTATAAAATTGGAGAAAAGGAATTTCTAACAATGATAAATAAGCCACGGGTGAGTCAAAAATGAGAAAAAACTGTTCAAATAACGATAAAATCGGTTTTTCTAATTTTCTTCATTTTTTTTCCTCACATTTTTGCACCAAATAAAGGTTTCCGTTTTGGGACGTTTCTACGAATGCTGGGTGAGCGATGTACCGATTTCAACGCCTGAAATTACCCTCGACAAAACGAATAATCACAAGTTTGAGGAAATGCTTCAATTGGATACTTTTGCTAATCGTACGAGAAACCGACGAGCATTGAATAATATTTCGACTTCAAAAACGGATACAGCAATGCATGTGCCATTTGACTTGACGGGACTCAAGAGCCTTGAGAATAATAGTCACTCGGATTATTACACGAAGTCGGAGCTGTCGAACGCCGTTGAAAGTTATTTAAATTGTTCAACTCCAAATGTCAAATGTGGACAAATTATTTGCAACTTAGCTCATTTGAAATCGTCGCACGATGTGGGAAAACTTCAGCTCAAATTTCTCATCGACAATTCTAAATTGATAGGTATTTAGTTTAATAAACCAAAGAATTTTATCGTCTTTTCGTTTCTGGCCTAAAAACTTTTGGTATTATGTTATTTTTTGTTTGTTAATCCCACTTATTTGACCAGACGAGGCCGAAGAGAATGAAAACCTCATCCATTTCTCTACCGAAGCATGGCTCGAAGTTTTAAGTCCGACGATGCAGTTCGTCGTTCCTGGTACCGGGTAAGTTTATCGAAATGCTATTTAAAATCATTAAATTAATGAGTTTCCAACAATTCTCCAACGGATCTCGAGCAGTCATTGAAAAAAAAAATGTTCCCGATTTTTTTGAAGTCTTTTTAATGATTTGGTTTAATTACCTCATCAAACTACTTAACTTTTCTTAACGATTCGTTTAAAAGGCTTACATGCACTTGAAGAGGTCAAAAGATTCAGATTAAAAAAAATTGTTTTTACTCGAGTATCGTTATCTGTATCAATTATAAAAAATGTCTAGTCGGAGTTTTGCCTTTGAAAGGGCTAAACATTCTATTTCGCAAGTTATTAATTTTGATTTGGATGCAATTTTGTAAAGAGAATCTTCACAAATTAATTTAGACTTTATCGAGCCATTGATTTTCCAACAACAAAAAAGAAATGTCAAAATCCCTGATTTACAATTCAAATTGCATTGAAAAAACTTGGCCTCGACGCAGACTAGTCACAGCTCTTCTAATTATTTTTTCTTGATGAAAATATTCAGTTTTGTTGACAATAACATGTTTTTACAAATAAACAATAAGTTGTTTCAATGGATATATTTTTCGAGTGTGAGTCCCTTAATTAAGCGTTTGTTTGGCTTTTTCTAACTTTGAAAAAAATTACTTCAGGATTGTAGTTCCTGTGAGAACGACGTTCCACCGTGCTCAAAGTGTAAAAAGCGTGAGCATCTGGATAATCCTGGGATCAATATTGTTGGGGCTTTTGGCGCTTTCCGGACTGGCGATAATTCTCAAAAAAATAGGATTTTTCAAAAGAAAGCAAAAAGAAGAGTTGGACGAGTTGAAGAGCGGCGACGATATTCCTCTCGCAACGGAACTACTTTCGTGCAATGAATAAAACCACAAATTCGTCATACTTCATTTATTGTTTTTTTTTCTTTTGTTGTTGTTTAGTTGCAGCAACAATTTCCTTACTGTGTTGCATTTATCGGTGATTTTTTACATTCGTTCGTACTGTTACATAATATATACTCACATTATATATATATTTAGACATTTTGTTGTAGTTGTTGTTGTTGTTTTTATTTCCAGGCCAAGACACAATCACATCGAAACAAATTCCACAGGTTCAAGTGGAAATTCAAGTTTTATTTAGGACTATATACATTTACATTTATTCCGAACATAACGTCAATATTTGTCAATGCACTCAAGAGATCCTGTTGCCACGATATTTACTAGTTTTCTTTTGTTCATTCATTTGTTTCAATTATTTTTTTAGTTCTTTATTTACATATCGTTTTTTTGTTGTTTTTTTTTGTTTTTTAAGATAACGTGATACAAAAGTAAATATTCGTACATTTTATTTAAGAATAGTATCGCAAAATTTCGATAATTGTGTTGTTTTTTTTTCTCTGGGGTCTGTTTTATTTTCCATTTGGCGTGAAATTATTCAACGAATTTCGAAAGTCACATAATGTTCGTTTTAAAATAAAGGAAAAAAAGATAGCAAAATTGTGTTTTTTTTTTCTTCTAATAGTCACTGCCATATCGATTTTTCATTTTCGAATACGACGAGTTCTCGCATGCCTACGTCTTACGTTCACACGTTTTTTTTTCCTGAACGCAAATTTCTCCGTTTTTTAAATCAACGGAAAAATATATTTGTCTTCAACAAATGATCCTTATTCGCAGGATTTTTATGCTACGCTAACTAAAAAATTTGACATTGCGAAATATTTTAAAAATAAGGCTTTTCGGGCCACATAATAATAATCGGAAAAAATTACGTTACGATCGAGAAAATCAGTGTAAGAGCATAAATTACTTTTCATCAAAGTCATCAACCTCGAACCTCCAAATCTTCGAGTTTGTAGATCACATTTTCTACTTTTCAACAATGAAAAAGAAAGAAAAAAATGAAATAAATGTGGCGATAAATTTGTTTCTTCCACTGCCAGCGGCGGTTCAGTCGTCGTAGGCGTTATCGAAGAAATTCTTTCGTATATTTGAATTAAAAAAAAACTTGTTTCTGCAGAATTTGTGCGTTGTCGATGAGAATCGTGGCGATGTCTCGTTATTGTTGTTGGTTGTTGTTTCTTCTCTTGTTGTTAATCACACGTTGTAAATCGAAATGATTTTCGATCCAACTGTGGCACACTTTTATTATCCAAAAAGTAAAGACCAAGCACTCCGGACTTCCGATCGCAAATGTAAAAAGCGATCGGAGGATGGAGTCAGCAATCTTGGCGACGAATCGAGCGAGTTTTTCGGTTCCTTCTCACGGACCAAAGGGACCGATTGACAAACACCAGTCAATGCATGGCCCAATATTCGAACTGTCCGTTGACACAGTGCTTTTTCGTTTGATGATAAACTCTTGAGACACTGCGAGAATGAATAAACTCTTCGACAAGTTGGCAAGAGTCCTGCCCCCCCAAACAGTGATGTCTTCTTTCCCCGGCTTCGAACATCGACGAGGTTTCGTTTTTTTCTTCCCATTTCTTCTAGTCACTGTTTTTCGATGTTTCTCCTCATCACGAAGCACTAGTACTTTCTCAATTTATAAGGACCGCGTAAGTGATGATTTTTCTCCAAAAAAAAAATATTCGTTATCTCTAATGATAAGTATCGAAACGAATTTATGTTGTTACACTGATTTTCCCATCGCAAACATCAAAAAATCTTACCAAAATAGGCGTTTCTTTTTTCTTATACTTTGTGTTTAAACGTCGACATTTTTTTCTCACACTTGGTGAGTTATTGACATTCCTAAACAGCAGACACGAGATCGTGATTAATGCAACGTACACAAAATAATATTACCAATAGTAAAGCCCATAGTATTTCCTATTCGATGACCTGTTTTTTTTTTTCTTTTTTTTTCGATCACAAGATTGCGAGATAGACTTTCAATCGATTTTTTTGAACGAATAGCAAAGAAAAAACGATTTTTCAATGAAAATTATCGAACTTCTTGATTATAAATTTTTTCGTATTCGTTTGAATTTCTATTCTCGCAAAACCGTTAAGAGAAAAAAAAAAGATAAGATAATCAACTTAAATATGTTTGCGTTATGATATCGATAATTTATCATTTATCCAGTTGAATGTTGTCGAACATGCGCTTGAGAAATCAAAGTTATAAAGATAATTATTGTTCCTACGATTATTAATTTTTTGAACGAAACGAAAAATAAAATTGCAAATAATAGTGAAAAAGAAAAAAAAACCAGGAAATATCCATAACTTTGTCTTCTCAGCGCACATGTTAACTCGAAAAAAGTTAATTAATATTTTTTTTAATGTATATTTTTTTTAATTTGCAACTAACGGCAGTGAATTTCTGCGAGTGAGAAAATTTCGTCGCAACTGCCAACGAGTTTTTGAGAAAAAGATTGTTTTTTTTTGTTTTTTCAACTCGAGATTTCCTCTACAAATTTTTTTCAAGAAACTACTTCGCTGTTTGATTTTTTTTCGTTCTTTTTTCATGACTTTCCTGTGCACAATGCAACCCTGCCTATTGAAATATATTTCCGGGCAATTCAAGATTTATCCTAACTGCGATATTCGTGTATATATATTTTTTTTTCAATCGTGAATTAATGGTCGTCGCCGCGAAAGTGCGGCACGGGAAAAATTCCTTCCGATCGAATTTCAACGGGTACCAATTGAGCATTTTTTATTTGCTTTTTATCAAAGTCGACTAGTCTCGGTGAAAAATCGCACTATTTTTTGACTCTAATGAACAAAGTATCGTTGGAAACAAATTTCCAATGAACACGAAAAACGTGAAAGGCAAAAACTTAAGTTTAATATATTCGTTGGGAATGAAATTTAAGAATTTTTTGCGTTTCACGTTCCGTTCATAACGATATAAATTTTGCACGTTGTTCCTAAAGCGATTTTTCACCAGACGAGTCAACGTTTCTCGATTTAATGAACTTTGAATGTTTTTTTTTTTGCCAGTGATATTTGTGCACGTGAACTTTTGTTTCTTTCTTATATTTGGTACTCGTATCATTCGGGAAAGTTAGCCGTATAACGAATCATCAATCACGAAAGCTGCCTCGAAGCTCTGAAAATGTTTCAGAACTTCGTGGTTAATAATTATTGTTTAGTTGGATACAAAAAAGATGATTTTTGGCAGATTTATTTTTTAAATGCTTCTGGTGGTATCCGACCGAGTTTGAAAAACTCTTGAAAGGCGGCAAGTGCGACGTCGAAATTCCAATTGACCTCTTTCAAACACTTCAGACTCCACTCGAGGTTCATATTCGTGTGTTGACTGAGAGTTATTGTCATTTGTTGTCTTACTTCATCGGTTGGAGGAGATGATGTTGATGTGGACGAACTCGCTGCTCCAGCAATGTCAACGGCTGATGGAGGTGCTACTTGTACCACGGGACGTGGTTGAAGAGCCTGCTTTTCTTGCATTTGCGTTGGCGAAGTCAAGTGCAGTTGCTCGTTTCTTATGCAATAACCACTTCCCTCAGGTACGATCACAAATGTTCGGTTGAAAAAACGTATCGGCTCGTCTTTTGTTTCGGGCTCTTTGAACAACCCGGATACCGTTATTATCATCATTGCCTCCTGCGAATAATTCAAGGAAAACGTCAATGTGGTGAAATTTTTTTGAATCCTAGTTTCATCAACTTTTAGCAGACAAATTTTATCGAATTTTATCAATAATCAAGTTTATCTTTATCTTTCGGTTGATTGTCTTTTCTTCCATTTTTGTGATTTGTCTCGTCTTATTTGTAATTTTTTATCAATGTTTTACACGTACCGTAACGAGGCCAATGTCCATCGTAAAACTGTTGAGATCGTGTCTCGTTCGTGGCATTTCCGAAATGTATGAAACGACAGGCAAACGTCCACATTTCAACAATTTTCTTCGTCTCACAGCGTCGGCGACTCTTTTGAGGTTTCGATTATCAGCGTGATAATTGTTGAATCTGTAGGAGAAAAAAAACGCGAGAGAATTTCAATAAGAATCGTTGGATTTAAGAACTATGAAGAATTTTTAAGTTCCATCGTTTTTCGAACTTACTTATTGCTGTTGTACGATTGTGACAACGTTAGACTGAAACATGCTTGTTCGTGATAAGCATCGAGCAGAGGCTGACGATTATCACTGTCGAAGATGAGGAAATATTGTTGTAAAAACTGACTGGCTATTTCTTGGGCTTTCGCATTTGCTACGAACATCCTCTGGGTCGGTGGGAGTTTGGTTCCTTCGTTTTCGACATCAAAACCAATTGGTCGTGGAAGTTCCTGGCCATCCTGAATGATCGAAAAGAAAAATCAAAATAACAAAGATTCAAAAAAGCACAACACGTGCTAATTCACAATTTTGCATCAACTGCTTTCAATAGAAAAGTGACAAATTTGAATACTCACTAATCTGAGAAGCTTCGGGAATTTGCCACGGACGTCACTGTGGTGAAGAAACAAAATCCAGGGGAATGGAAGATCCGAGTTAATTGTGACGTGAAAAAAAAAATTGTCGCTCATTATTCGCTCGTATTCAGTGAATCTAATAATTTTTCATTATTCTTCGATGCCACTTACAGTTCTTGTCAATATTTATCTACTTTTCGCTTAACCTGCAATCGTTCGCTACATTTCCATGTAAAACGAATGAAAAACTAGTGCATCGCTATGCGACATAAATATATTCGTGCAAACACTCTGCTGAGTCTCTCAGCTCAGAAATGTTGAAATCCCTGTTGTCCAATAACATTTGATAAACAGTTTTATTCACAATCGTGTGAAATATCAAGAATTTTTGATAAAATCCGAATTTTTCCATTATTTCGATCAACAACTAAGTATAAATTCAATTCTTGTTAATCATGCAATGAACAACTCAGTTTTCACTCATTTCGGGCTAGAATTAACGCTTCTAGCAACGTCAACAAAGTGTTATTATTGAAAAAAAAGCCCACGAGACACGATAAACTTTTCAGGAAAATCGCGTACCTTCACCTTCAGAGTGTACTTTGCTTTCTGTTTCTCGTGCACAAGTTGTTTACGTTACCTGATATACTCGTCGTGTCGGGTCTTGTATTTATCGACTACGGGATTTCCGGCCAAGCGTAGTTCCTCGAGCTGCAGTTCTTTTATTGGGTTTAATTGATTGAGTTCTCTGATCTGCGAATAAAGCGAATCAAAATGATGAATTAAAAAAAAAGATCGACACTGAAGAGATTGATTGAAAAGAAAAAACGTCATGTTGTGTTATTTTTGTCAAGAAGTTTTCTTATTTTGAATTATTGATAAAAATCTTACCTTGTTGTCGCCCAAGTACAAGATTTTCAAGCTCGCGAACTTTTTCGTCATCAGTGACAACTTCTCAAAAGTGTGCAATTGATTGTTGTCAAGATTGAGCGCTTCGAGATTTGGTATCGCAGTTGTAACGATGTCAAGCGCAGCGATCAGAATGGACGGTCGTGATAAAGCGCAATAATAATCCTCGACGAGGTCAGGGTCATGATGAAAACGTGCAAGATCCAAAGCGTTCGTATCTTGGACGTAACGCTTCGCCATAGCCTGCTTCATTTTGTCTCTCATTTTTTGGTCTATGTTGTAATGAGGGAAGCCCGGATCGACGCGAACCGCGAGTTTGAAACCGTCGTCGACTATTATTTTTCTGTCGCAAGTTCGGAGCTTGTTGGCAATTTTCTGATCGTCCACGTAGAAAACTACTGCGGTCTCGGTTGCTCTCCACTGAAATGAAAAAAAAGGTTCACGACGTGATGAAGTTGTTTCTGTTGCTGCCGTTTTTTAAAATTATTCTCTTTGTATAGTTTTGCCATTACTTTTTTGCCATTTTTGGCCAACATTTGTAAATGCGTTTTGAAATCTGATAAGAAATAAATCAAACATGGTTCTAAAATCTTTATTGAGACAGTGAGCATTGAAAAAAAAGCAGTTTAAGCAATTTGAAATTCTCAAATTTGCCTCAATTTGCCTTGTAGGTTTAGCATTCGAAAAATAAATCATACAGATTTCAAGGAATATAAAAAGAATTCTGATTATTTACCATTATTGGAACGAAAATTTCAGGAGCCATTAAGCTGAGCAGCTTGTTCGTTACAAACGTTCTTTCGTATCGTTGACCGTAAGGTATCTATAAAATAATAAACAATTTCATTAAAACTTCATTCAACATTTAATTCCTTATTTCTAATGATAATTAGGCCCCAATAATCGGAACATAAAAATAATGAAATTATTACGAATACTGTGTTAAAAATTCTTATGCGCACCGTAATTCTGTACGATTGTGTTTTGGTGGAGTACCAAACAGTGTCATTATGCGGAATAACTTTTGGGTCGTTATTTCGCAACCGAATTCCTCCTCTACGGGCAAGCGGACTGTTGCGTCCTCTAGAAATTCCTCTACCTCGTCCGTGCTGAACAACTTCAGGACCGTTGTTGTTAGATCCGGCAGACATCGGACAATCCTCGTCAAGTATTTTCTGGAGAATGGCTACTCCGAAGCTGTGAGCTCTGTCTCTGTCTCGAATTCGCGATTGATTTTTGAACGATACACGAGGTCTGTTGCCTCCGATGGTTTTTGTTACTTTCATCGGCACATCGTCCGTTCGATCGTCATGATCTGAAAATTTTTATTTATAAATTGAGAACAAAAAAAACAGGAATTACATTTAATAATTATCTGAAGAATTGATAAATTGGGATTTAAAATGTGATAATTGAGAAAAATTGGTTGATTGGTAATTTTGTCACTATTTATAATTGTATTTTCGTTTTTTTTGGCTTATATTTCATTCTGGATGATGATATTTCCTTAAAAAGTATTTTTATGGCTCTGAGAGACGAGTTGCGAAGAGAAAAAAAAAAGAAATTCGACACCGAAGGTTACCCGCGTGACGTAAAAAATGGATCAATGGAGAAAGTGAGGACAAAAAGAAAAACTCACCAAAGTAATTCTTCGAGGATTTTTTCTCAACGTTAGTGGGCCCTGCACCTGCACGCCACGACGTTTTTCCCGATTTCTTAGGCATTTTTCAATTAGAGTTTGAACTCGTGGATATCTGAAAAAAGGGAATCACAAACAAAGCCATGAAGGCATTGTGCGTATTAAAATCACTGCTGTAGGCCACGAAAACGCGTCTTTCACGACACGATGTTGGCGTGCGTTTTCGCCATCACAATATTTCACGCTCGTTTTATCATTTCTGTCGAAACTTTTGCACTATTGTTTATACGTACGGGTTATAACGTTTGTTTATTTCGATTAATAAATAGCACGCTTTCAATGTTAATCGAATTTGTGAAGAATGAACGTGACGATTTCTTTTTCCTGCTCGAGCTGGCAAAGAAGCAGACGCAGCAGACGTGTACTTCGAAAAAGTGCTGTTGCAACGTCGTAAAAAAATTTCGCTACTGCAACACCGCTAGTGGATTTTTTCGGTACTAACCATGCAGTGAAATATTTCAAATTGTGGAGGGAAAAATATGTAATGATTCATTTAATTCCACCAAATTACAAACATTGAGAAATCGATTGTTTATTTTTGTCAAGATTAGTCCTCAGAATAACATTAAACATGAAAGTAAGTCTAAACGTATCAGAACTATTGCTCCTTTAAATGTTTCGAATATTCAAGGATTACGAACTTTATTACATTCATCATTTTTTACACCGTAGTAAAATAATAAAACATGTTCGCTTCTTCGCCCCAGTAAACATTTTAGAATACATAATTCATTTCAAAACATCGCCAGATGTTATTGATTATTTTATAGTACTTATACCTGATGTTTTTACATTTCGTAAAAAATCTTTAGCTATATTCACGCCGTCATCAAACCTTCTATATATGACAAGGTTCACGGAATCGTAGACGAAAGTAATATATAAGTATACGTTTCCACATATGAGGCTGGTGGTGTAGTATGTCCGCCGTAGAGATTAGAGCAGCGGACTTTGAGGGGACCGAGGGAATAGCTTGTTTGTTCTTGGCTCCACGTCCGCTTGTCAATCAGTCGATGATCGCGTGTGATCGTGCGAGTGTGTGTTGAGCTGTCACGTTTAAAATCTCGAAACGGACTAAGCACGTACTTTTTTTAAATACGCGCGTTTTTTTCTCGCTTGATTTGTGTCAGCTGGAAAGGTCACGTTACTGTGATTATAAAAGTGTCTCATCGTATTATTTGAGCTAAGCGCGAAATCGAATTGTAATCCAAATTTGATCTTAGTGCATATTATTTGAGTGTCACGAAATGGGGGCTTTTTGAGTGATATTATATATAAGTGACAACAACATTTGTGATTGTGATAATCGATGAAGCCCGCGTACGACGGTTGACAGGTGAGAATGTTTTTCTTTCTATTTAATTTTTTCGAGCTGTCACATTCTTCATGAGTTTATGAATAAATAATTAGGTCATTAATCTTTCGAATTGAAAATGCGATATTATTGGAGAGAGTTTTTGCGCATTCAATGAGATCACGAGAGACTTTCGTTCCGAGAAAAAAAAAATCGCTCTTATATTTTTACCCTTTCCAACGAGAAACCACGGCTTTCGAGACTTTTTATTTCCATTTATACAATAACTGTATCTAGCGCTATTTTATTTTTCCCATTGCTCGTCTTATTACACGCGAACCAAGATTCTTGCTCAGTTATCGCTTACTCCGTCGTGCAAAAACGCTCTAACTCAATTACATCTTGAGACGAGACCTACGTCGTGTCCATTTCGTAAATTCTGGATCTTTGATCAGTTCTCTTTAACTCGTACGTCGTATACACGCACCGGGAACTATTTTTTATTTATTTATATTTCCCACAAAGACCTGTCGGTAAGCTTTTGAACATAAAATATAAACAAATTTCAAATGTTACTATAATAAAATTATTTTTAAAAAAACTTTGTCATAGAGAAACTAATAAAATTATCGTATTTGTTTAAATTTTCGATGTATTTTTGTAACACAGTACTCAATATTTTTCATCATTTTATTATTATTAATAACGTTGTATTTATGATTGTCTAAAAACAACAACTACAATAATAATAATAATAAATAATTTATAATGTATTAATGATTGATTTTGTAATAATCGATGACAATAAAAATACACGTCGGCACAAAAACAATTTTCACAATAACATAAAATAATATTGTATATTTTTTATTCACAAACAGAATCTTTCTAATTATTGTGATAAAAAACAACAAGTTTCAATAAAAATAACATGACACTGCTAATAGATTTTTCTTACAATAATTATATTGAAAAAATTCCACTAAAAAAAAAATAATTCTATTTAAAAACAGTTTATTCAACCCCATTTTCTATTCGTGATGTTTCTCGTTTTTTGTGCTCGAAAAAAATATTTTGATACCACAACATTCCGATTTGGTTTATCCCTAAAATCCGAACGGAATTTATAGCTCTGACTTGATTTGTAATTCTTTTTTTTTCATTATCGTACAATCGAATGGAAACACGGTCATTTGCGACTCGCGTAATTTTTTCCTAAGTAAGCTTTTATCTCAAAGTCCCACTGATATTAGGATTGCCGTGGAACACAATAATTGGGTCGATACAAAAAATTCCAAGCTGTACAGATTAATTTGACAATCTTTTTCGAACGTACAGTCCCATCGCAATAATCTTTGAAGATTTAATTCACTGTTCTGTATATTGAGAAATCATGATCACACCTCAACAAAACAAACCCCTGAAAAAACGTGAAAAAAAAAGCAATTCTGTGATCCAGAAACTGAAAAATTTTTACGAAATATATAAATACCACAATTTCTGAAAACATCTGTTATTTGCACTCTTAAAACTGAAATACAGAGAGTAACAATTGACCTAAAAATCTAACCAGTACACTTTAGAAATCCATCCTATGAGACTTTCACCCACTCATAGACAGTAATGAAGAGAAGATTGTGACGATGATAAAAAAATAGTAATTTCTAGTTGTAATCTAAAAGAATGAAAAATCATTTTATTCTCAGCCAGCAACAAAGAGAGTTCATTATATTTCGTTATATTCGAATAAACATTTATTCGTATTTTTTTATTCGTTGCAGAGTTCATTATATTTGAATAAATATTCATTCGTATTTTTTTATTTTTTTTCGTTGCAGATACATTTTACTTATTCAAAATGTCGGACTTGGACGGAGAGGACGAGGTGAGCGAGATAATATGATGAATGAAAAAAATGTAAACACTTGTTCTTCGTGTTAAATCCGCTCAATGTTTTCTTCGATTGTTTCAGTTCCAAGATGCGCAGGAAAATATTGCTGCGTGAGTTTTCTGCACATACACACAATTCTGTTATCATAATGCGTTCGTACAAATAAGTAAATGTATTGATAAGCCTGCTGCATTTTTTTTTTTTTTTTTTCCAGGCCAACTACGATGGATCTGACGACCGCTATCGCCGAAGCAAAACGCGCTAGCGATTGCTTCTTCAACAATGATTTTCAACAAGCCAAAAATATACTTCAACCGTGGGCGGACAGCAGCATGTATCATTCACTAGGAACTAGCGTTTTTGCTTTTCTGGAAGCCATTTTGACTTTCGAACAGGTATAAATATGCATCTGTCAAAATCACTGGAAAATCAAACATTAATGAGCTTGGGGTTCAATTTAAACTACAAAATAGGATTGTGCCTTTTTTGGGCCTTGAATTCCCTTCAAAAAGAGCTCACAAATTGTCTTTTTTTTTTACATAATTTTGAAACGTTCGAAACCGTGAAATAAAATCACGAAAATGTCAGAAATCTTGCATTTTTCATCACAAAAATCTTTTCGAAATAGTTCCTGATTTTTTGTTCTGTATAGAAATCTTTAGCGAGAATGCAAAATAGTAAAGAATTGGAAATTTGAAGTTTCAGGAATTAAATAAAAATTAGATTGGCTCTGGACCGAGTTCTGGCATTTCCCGTTCATTGAAAATGTATTTTTTTTTAAATTGTTGGTCGCTGTAAATATTAAAACCTCAATTTATGGAGAGAAAAGATTAAAGAATAAAATACAATTTTATTTTCGATGAATATTGCAGTCAAAGGATGTGAAAAAATGAAATCTTGTTTCGTTGAACGAATAATGTTTTTTGCATGTAACGAGAGATGCGATATTCTGGTCCGAATTAATGTAGAAAAAAGGAAAAAGTCCTCAATCCATATTTGTTTTGATTCGTCGATAGAAACACATAGAAAAGGCTTCGGAGGCAATAAAACTGTGCATGAATGTTTGCGCGAAGCAAAGACGGCACAACACCTTGACCCAAAACATCGGTAAAATGGTGAAAAGAACGAACTACGATTTATATACGATCGGTGAGTAAATAAATGTGAAAAAAAAGTTAAAAAAAAAATCTATCAAATCCATGACAGAGCAATTTCATCGTTTGACATTGTACAGAAAGGAAATAGATGCACGACAGTGTTGATAATTACAGGAAACGAGAGTTTCACGCTAGTGCTTTACGTCAATCAACATAAATAGCAAAAATTCTGAAGAAAATCGTGTTTTCATTTGTATTTTTTTTCCTGCTACTTTATTTTTTCTATCACTTGGTATTTTGTAACGTCGCTTCTGGTTGTGAACTCGTGGAAACATATGTAATTATGATTCTGTTGATATATTTTGCAAAATGACCTTCGAACAAAAACGTGGATTATTATTCTTGTTGCATCAATTTAATCCAATTGAAAACGCAAATAGAACCTCGATTGACAATCTTACTAATTATTTCGACTATTGATCACTTTCCTATGAATTAATCTCTATGAATTTATTTATTGTAATCGTAATAATTCTAATTTTGTTGTACTCCCTCATGGCCATGTTTACTCCCATTTTTTTCAACCAATTTTCAATTATCTTGATAATTATATTACGCAAGATTTCTCGTACATTCAACTCACATATAAACGAATACTGCCTACGATTGTAATCACGTGTCATGTCAAATACACGAATAATACTTATTGGCGTAATGATCGACTATCAGTTTGAATAGTGCACGGAATGGATGGAGTTTACGTAACGTACTCGAACGACTCAATCCTCTGTACAATTATTATCCTCGCGACACATGTGCAGCAAACCGAATGGTATATTTTGATGCATTAGCTTCGTTTATATTGATATAAATTGCAAAGTAATTGAAATTTTATTTATTTTCTATAAATTATTTACATTTTTATTTCGTCGTGAATTTTTTTCTTTCATAATCGTGTCGAAAATTTTGGTATTTTAGGAGCCAATTATTTCTAATGTTCACATTTGTTAATAGAAATTTAAAGTCGAGAATGGTTTTAACAAAAAAAAACAGAAATTCGTATAAGGAAAATCATCAAAAGTCCAACAAAGTCGATTTGATCTCAAATTTTTTTGCATAATTCTCTCTCCAAATGGACGAGTTGACAAATAACCAATAATTATTTTTCCAGAGGAAGTACATGCGGAGCTATGCTATGCCGAGTCTCTCCTACTTAAGGCGTTACTTACTTTCGTGGAGGACGAAACATTGGTCAGCTTTGTCAAGGCCGGATTGAAAATTCGAACCTGCTTTCTTTCCTACAAGTAAGAAAAAAAAAGAAAAATTTTATGGGATAGATAAAGATAATGAGTCGTAAAATTCCAACGTTAATCAGCGATCGTTAGTTAGTCTTTGAATAAATTGGAAATTACTAAAAAAAAACTCTCTTTTGGATTAAATTAAAGATTTATTTGATGTTTTTTATTAATTACCATTTTTTATGTTCCCAGGGAATGTTTGACAATACTGACAACGCGAAAATGGGAGAACGAAATGCACCGAGTACACTTCGAGAGTGGAGTTCGAATGGGAATAGGAACTTTTAATTTGGTGAGTAATAAAAACAAAAAACAGGCTCGAGTTCCCATTGATTTTTGTGGGGCAATTACTTTCAGACACGAAACTCGTGTCTAGAAGTCAATAAAAAATTTCGTTGATTGCAGATGATATCATTGCTGCCTGGACGGGTGATAAAACTTTTGGAGTTTATTGGATTTTCTGGTGATAAGGTGAGGCATTTTCGTAACTCATAATTATAATTACGACTCTATTTGATGAAAGCGTGTTGATAAATTCTCACGGTCTTCAATGTCAGGCAATATTATAGAATGTTTTATCAGGCAATTTAATAATTCAGGCTTCAAATATTATGAAAAATGTCTTTTTGTATCTTTTTAAATATTTGTTCACCTCGTTTCTCTATTTTTTTTTTATAGACTTATGGATTAAACGAGCTCCAGGCAGGATACGAAGAACGACGTGGAATTCGTCAAGTTCTCTGTGCAATGACGCTGCTCTCCTACAATTTAATTGTGTCTTTTGTCCTGAGCCACAGAGACGGCGATTTGGAATGGTGCGAAAAAGCGTTGCAGGAGCAATTAACGCTTTATCCAAACGGAGTATGGTTTTTATTTTTCAAAGGAAGACTCGAGTTCACACGTGGAAATCTTGAAGAGTGTGTTCGATGGTACACACAATCCTGGAAGAGCCAAAGCTTGTGGCCTCAGTTCCATCATTTATGTTTTTGGGAATTAATGTGGGCAAATTGTGTCCAACAAAGATGGGACGATGCTCTTTTCTTCGCTTCGTCCCTCGCTGAAGACTCAAATTGGTCTCGTACTATTTATCTTTATCAAAAAGCTGCTATTATGATGATGAGAAATCCTGATGCGAAGAGCAAAGAACGCGAATCGATAAACACTCTCATGATGCAAGCACCCACGCACAAACAACGCATCGCTGGAAAATCTTTGCCCATGGAAAAATTTGTCGTGAAAAAAACCGAACGATATTTCGCTCAGAAAAAAAATCTAGTCCTTCCTGTTTACGAACTTATGTTCGTTTGGAATTTATTCAGGGTCGTTGGCAAACGACAAGATTACGTTATGAGCATGTACAAAACTATCGAGGATGCCGAGAATCAATTGAAATCGAGTCCGTAAGTTTTATCTGATTTTTTACTCCAAGCCTCGTTACGTAAACTTGAACTTTGTCAAAAAATTATGTTATCTTTCGTTTACTCATTTCTTTCTTAATCCAAAAATATCATAAAATTGAATCAAGGAATATAAATTTATTTCAGACAGAAATCGAATATTTGAAGAAATTTTTTAATATTTACTCTTCGTCGGATTTATAATCTTGAGAATTTTTTTAACTCTGCTTTCTTTCTTCTCACAGCAAAACCGAATATCAAACAGATAACGAGGCATTGTTGTTGCTGATAAAAGGTGCATGTCTCAGACAAATGAAACATCCTCTTCAGGCTGAAGATTGCCTCAAACGCGTTATAAGTTTGGAAAAACAAATAAAAGACGACACCTATCTTGTACCTTATGCAATCGTTGAACTTGCCATGCTTGCCAGCGATCGAGGCGATCAACCTGCAGCAATCGCTCTTTTGGAGGACGCCAAGTTAGTTCATGACACTTATCTATTGTTCGAATTCTCAAGTCCATTCGTCGATAAACGTGATGACGAAACTTTCAGAATTTTACCGAGAATTTTACTGTTTATTATAAACATGAATTTGAAAAAATTAGGCTGTTGCATTTCCTTTTATTATTTGGTGTCGATTTTTCGACTGATTTTTTGTTCGACCAATTAATTAAATCAATTTTACTTCTTCATTCCGAAAAAATTGGAGTTACATTTTTTTTCATTTATTATTCGACTGAATTTTTATCGACTTTTCGTAAATATTAACTCACAGTTTTTTTCCATGTGTGAAAAATCGTAAAGAACGTACATTTTTATATTTATTATTAAAATTTTCGTTGTTTGAACCTTTTTTTCTTTTACTCCAGGAAAAATTACACCGGCTATTCATTGGAATCAAGACTACACTTTAGGATACATTCAGGCCTGATGGAATTGAATTCTCCAAAAGTTGATGACAGCGTTGAAGAAGCCACGGAAGCGATATTTGCTGAGGACGATCAGCTCAACGTTCAGATAAACCAATGTTCGATATCCAACAACAAGCCTACGAGAAATCCTAACGGTACACATAGCGGTACATCGAGTCGTAATAATGCCCGTATTAGCGGCGGTGAAAGCGCCGGGCCTAGTCGTACGAGCTCGGAGAAGGCTATAGTCGGAAATAACTATTCCGTAACTCGGATTTAGGACGTATTTGTTTTACAATGTTAGTTTTAATGTCGACTCTTGAATTAACAAAAAAAAAAACAGCAATTCAAGAGCTCTTGATGTTTTATGTCAAGTGTCTCTTGAATGTAAGTATTGAGCCTAATCCAATATTCGTGCGACAAAGCGAGAGTATCTAAAAATCGAATTTTTGAATTATGGAACTGATATTTAAACATTAAAATCGAGCAGGAAAGAAAAAGAAGTTAAAAAAGATAGAAAAAGTCTGAAAAAAACGATGAGAAGGAAGGAATTTTCAAAGTAAATGAGAAATAAAGAATTGTATGGGGAGGATTGAAAAAAAACATTTAA
The DNA here is from genome assembly GCA_013761285.1 of Campoletis sonorensis. Lineage (NCBI taxonomy): Eukaryota > Metazoa > Arthropoda > Insecta > Hymenoptera > Ichneumonidae > Campoletis > Campoletis sonorensis. The sequence continues at coordinate 559,546 of JACEOJ010000105.1, read as the reverse complement.
AAATCGAATGAAAAGTAACGCAACTTTGATGTCGAGAGGTCAAGTCGAGTAATATATTTGTATAACTCCGGATAATGTCGAAAAAAACGTTTCATTTTTTAATTGCGTATTCCACAGAGATTCTCAAACTTTCACACTCAAAGCTTTTTTTATCATTGTTCAAAATCGAAGAAAAAAATCATAATAAGGAAAATTTGCTTATCAACCAAAAGCTTTAGACTCTGTAAACGCAATAAACAAAATGGAACGTTTTTCTCTATTATTCTGACACCTTTATATGCGTACACCCTCACAAACAATCACACACACTTCCTACACTCAATATAGTAATGTAAATACACGAGTAACTCGTGGAAAATGGAAATATAATTTTCTAGATAAAAGAAAGAGTCTTTTCGAAGATTGGTATCGAGTTTTGCAGCCAATGAACTGTAACAGCGACAACAAAGTATTTAAACACTTCGAAAAATCGAAAGATTGTTTTGAAAAGAAGTTTTTCCTTATGTTTCAATGGTGCAAATTACAATATTATAGTAAAGGGATTTGAGAATGAAAAAAACGATGGGTCCATGAATAAAAATGATGAAGAATCGTTTAAAGATGTTTAGGAAAAAGAGGACGAATTAATGAACGTTCGAAAAAATGGGAGAGCCTAATAGGTTCGAATAAAAAGAGTATTTATCCTACATTGGCTTTTTTGTAATTTACATAACATTCGTATAAATATTCGTCGGTTAAGAATATTCGATAATAACAAGGAATAAGGACACAACTAAATTTTTTAGTTCAATAAAACAGGTTCGACTGCATTGATCGACTTTATTCCTTGTGCTCTATATTTTCCAATGATATTTTTGTTTTGTTTTTAGTTGTAAAGAACCTAGTGATCATGAACAGGGTAGTAAAAAAATTATTGTTTTTTACAAAACTTCCTTCGTTAAGAAATTAGAATTTTATTTTATTTTTTCATCGTATCTGATTCCCAGTATACATTAAACTATTTAACTAATGTTGAAAATATGAAGAAAAAAATTAATGGAAATCTTTGGAAAACTGTGTGAAAAAAAAACCCCAAAACGATGGCAGATTCATGTAAAAGTATATCAAGATGTGAAATATATATTTCAAACGTTTTTCATGTGACTTTTTATCCGTTTCTCCTCATTTTCCTTACTTTTCCATGAAAATTAAATATTCACAAATATATTCGTATCAACGTGTCATTCGATGTAAATTCCCTCTGAAAAATGTTAAGCTTGAACGATTATTTCAGTTTTTACAACTCTATAATCGTTGAAATACAAAATAAAATCGTTTATAAAGAGTTGTACGTCGCTAGCTAAGAAAATACATGAATTCGAAAATCAAAAGTATGCAAAGCGCAACTGCCACATTTCCGGTTCTTTCACCAATGGGAAAGCACCGTTCCTCGAATGGCCAACACGCGCACGTACGGGGATTTCTAATTTGCCGGCTAAATGTCGAGCGCGAGCGGCCTATATATGTGTATATTCCGCTATTGAGAGCACGAGGTTACGTGGGGATTATCCGTGTCGATTATTCCAGTTAATAAATTCACATTTTTATCCTATAATCGATGCTCATATAGTACGAGAAAGACTTCTCGTAGGATAACATCTTAACGAAATACATTTCGTCCCAACATTATGGTGAGTTTGTCATTTATATTATTTTATTGTCATATAGATATTATAGCCTGGTTGTCGATATTGGCCGGTATTGTACCGAGTTTTATACACGTTTTTAACGTCACTGTGTCACTTGTATTCATTGTACGTATCCTCGATTACTTGTCACCGAGCTGATTATATTTTCGTGCTTAAAATTGTCTGCCAACTGTCAAAAAAACACGTTTTATCAATTGTTCGACATAAACTATTTCCGCGTTATTTATTTATCAGAGTCCACTTTTCTACTAAGTATCAAAATTATTAACTTCGAGTTTTTCTAGGACGAAAATAATTGATTGAAAAATTCATCTTTTTTCACAATCACAGGTCTGACAACCCAGATGTGCTTATGAACAAATAAATAATAATAAACATCCAGCATGAGTGCGTCAAATGTTCAGGGCTCTTTGAAAGAGGCCCTTTACGACACCCTCAATGGTATTCTCGCGCCTCACAGAGACACGCGTCAAGCTGCAGAACAGAGAATACAGGCTTTAGAAGTAACGGATGATTTTGGTATTCATCTTACCGAATTTGTTATCGATCCCAACGCTTTGTTACCTATTCGACAACTGGCTTCCGTACTTTTGAAACAATACGTCGAATGTCATTGGAGCTCCATTTCTGACAAATTCCGACCACCGGAAATGAAACATGCGACGAAGGAAAGAATCAAAGAATTATTGCCTTTGGGACTTAGAGAATCCATCAGTAAGGTAATAAAACAGAGCGTTGCTTAATATAGTAGAAAAATAAAGTGAAATTTGGTAAAATTAATTAAAAAAATGATTTTTATGTGTAAAATAAACGGATTCAATCGAATTTTCTTGCAATATCATTCAATGCCATGGTTTTCAATAGATAAATGAACAAATTTCAAATTTGTAAAGAGTTTTAGGATCTAAGTTAAAGCAAAGTTTGAATAACTTTGAAATGGCATTATTTTTCTAGGTCCGCGCCTCTGTTGCTTATGCAATATCAGCCATAGCGCATTGGGATTGGCCCGAAAACTGGCCGGGACTATTCGACATACTGGTGAGCTGTCTTAGTGGCGAGAGCGAATTTGCCGTCCATGGTGCTATGAGAGTTCTCACAGAATTTACTCGAGACCTCACAGACACGCAACTACCCAATGTTGGTCCGGTTATTCTTCAGGAAATGTACAGAATATTCCAGAGCGAGACTGTGAGTGTGAATTTTCCATGGAAAAACTTGTTTGGAGCGTAGATGTAATGACGAAACATTTGTTTGATTGCAATTTTATCTGCAGCAATATTCCATTAGAACTCGTGGAAGAGCGGTAGAAATATTTTCAACAATAGCAGCATCGGTCGCTTCGACGGGACATTATCAAAAGGGTTTTGTGCAGCAATATTTGCAGCCTGTGATCCCAATGTTCACAGAGAAGTTTGTTCAGTGTTTGCGAGTTCCTAACGGCCCAACGAGCGACAGTGGTCTCAAAACCGATATAATAAAAGCTATAAACTGCCTCATTTTGCTTTTACCCAAATACGTGGCGAATTTTTTGCCTCAAATTTTGCCCCCGGTCTGGGACACCATGACACAAAGCGCTAAAGTTTATCAGGATGAAACTGTCAATGGTAACGATGACATTAATGAAAAGGAAGTTGATTCCGATGGTAAGAAAAAAGTGATACTCTTGTGGTTTTTAAAAATTGAGAACAATTTCCATTGAAAATAGTTTCAAAGGATTTCCTTCCTTTTCTAGGCGTTTTTATTGCATTTACGTTTTTCAGGTGAAATAATAAACTTCAACAATCTAATCATTGCCACATTTGAGTTCATTCACTCGTTAATCGACTCGGTAATGGAGCAAAAGAAATTCTCAAGCCTCCTCGACAATCTTCTCAAAGAAACGATGTATTATCTTGTTATATTTATGCAAATAACCGAGGAACAGATAGAGTTGTGGACGAGTAATCCGAGCCAGTTTTTGGAGGAGGATGATCAGGGTTTGAGTTACAACGTTCGTATATCAGCTCAGGAATTGTTGACTGTGAGTATTTTTCCGTATTTTTTTGAATTTTCGTATTCTTTGAGTTCTCCCACAATTTTGCATTGATTGACACTACACTTTCTCACAGGCTCTCGTCTCCCACTCGGAAGTCGTATCCGTAAATGCTCTGTGCGAGGTGATCACTCGCCACGTTGAAGAGACGAATCGACAACGGGCTGCAGCGACCGCAGCTGGTGGAGTAATTGATCCAAATTCGTGGAAAGTATACGAATCTTCGATTCTTGCACTCTGTGCTGTCAAAAACGAAGTCATGGAAATGCTTCAAGCTGGATCGTTGCATTTCGATCTTGTTGGATTTTTGGACAGAGTCGTTCTCGCTACTCTCAATAGTCCAGGTGAATCTTTCGCTTTACGATTCTAAACTAAATAATTACGATCTTAAGACTCGATCGCTTAATTTCATAATTTCCTCCATTAGGAGCCCATCCCTTCCTTCTCGGTCGCTGCCTCTGCGCCGGTGGACGGTACGCGCCAAAATTACCGCCCGAAATATGTTCCCGTTTTCTGGAGGCCACGGTTAACGGTCTTTTGGAAAATCAGCCAGCGTGTATACGTATAAGTGCAGTAAAAGCTGTGTATTGGTTCTGTGAAGCTTCGATAGGCGGAAATCCGGCCATCGAGGGTATTTTACGAAGTCATTTGCCGGCTATATTCCAGGGTCTTTTCAGTCTCACCAACCAACCGACGAACGCGGTTTTAACGCTTGTCATGGAAACATTTGCCGTTCTCGTCACGGTAATTAAATTTCGATGAAATATCATAATTGGTTGGTCACTGTAGAATGAAAGCCGAAAAGCAATAATCAATTGAATTTATTTCACGAATTCAGCATAAAAAAAGTTTGCAATTCAATGGATATTTATGTTTTTGATTTTACGAATACAATATGCAAATAGCATCGAGTCAAAAATTCAGCGATTATTATCAACAGATCGACAAGGCATTTACGGAAAGCATCGAGACCAAGATCTGTCCATTCACGATAGCAGTCTTTCTGAAGTTTCACAGTGATCCGGAGATTCGTGAATTGTGTCAAGACATATTTAAAGCATTAACAGAAAATCCTCAATGTATCGGGCCTCTGCAAACGCGAATAATACCGACGTTGATCAGTATGATGGCAGTCAATCCAATGGATAAAACCAAAGACGGTAAAAAAAACGAATCACGAGTGTTTTTATCATGAAAATGTAATTCTCTCCAGCCAACACCTCGTTTTATCTGTTGCTCTACATTTTTATTTCTCAGAGGGCACTCGATCTGTGGCCCTGGACGTTTTGCAAGTCCTGGTACAATATTCACCGAGACCTCTGAGCAGCGCCCTTGTGGAAAACGCTTTTCCGGCTGCTTGTCATTGTATCCTCAATTCTGAAGAAAATGAAACACTCCAATGTGGTGGTGAAGTCGTACGCACGTATCTTTCGGTGGCAGCTCGTCAAGTTACAGAACATCGAGACAGCGAAGGATGCACCGGGTTGCAATACATTTTGCAAATAGTTGCTCAACTTTTGAACCCACGTGTAATAAGATTAATGAGCAAGAAACTATTTTTTAAAAAGAAAACCCCATAAAAAAAGCAGAGATTTATTTAATTTTTTCGAAATTCCAGTCGAGCGAGTTCACGGCAACGTTTGTTGGAAAATTGGTGACAACTTTAATACGCAAAGTAGGAAGCACACTCGGAGGAGACCTCGATCTTCTCCTGAAAGCGGTTTTAAGTAAAATGCAGCAAGTCGAGACGTTAACGGTGATGCAAAGCTTGTTGATGATTTACGCTCATCTCATAAACACCGAATTCGATGCAGTCCTCAATTTTTTGTCGACCGTCCCGGGACCCACGGGCGAGAGTGCTCTCGCATTTGTACTTACCGAATGGGTCAGCAGACAGCATCTTTTTTACGGTGGTTACGACAGAAAAGTAACGACCGTCGCGTTGTCAAAGGTACTCGAGCACGGTGTGACGAACGATGACACGAGATTGAACGAAATTACAGTCAAAGGTGAACAAATATTCACAGGTTTGTTTGCGGATTCCTTTTTTTTTTTTGCAACTTGAGATTCGATACGGAAAAAAAATGTCCAACTATTTTCAGACAACGACGGTGGCGGCGTTAGAACGAGGAGCAAATCCCTCACGCAACCTTATCAGTGGACGACGATTCCTGTTCTCGTGAAAATCTTGAAACTCATCATAAACGAATTATCGGCTGACATGGAAGCAATCGGCGCGAACGATGAAACCGAGGTTCGCATTCGTTTTATTTATTTTTAATTCTCTCGCAAAACCGTGACTCAAAATTCAACTGTATTAAACAATTATTGTTCAAATAATGCAGACTTCTGGCAACGAAGACGACGAGGAAGGAGATGACACGATATTGGATCCAGGCGACGGATCCGATTTACTTCGTAAGTATTTTTTGCTCCTATCAAATATTTGACACATTTCGAAACAACGATAATTGTTAACTTTTCAAAACAATTCTAATTTCTCAAAATTTACAAATCGAAGGTATCGTTGACGAGGATGAAGAAGAAGAAGATCCAGATCTCCTTCAAGACTCGATATATCATTTAAATTTGAACCAGTATCTTCGAGATTTCCTGACAAACTTCTCGTCGCATCATTGCTTTCCAGCCTTCGTACAGCATCTGACGCCACCGGAGTGCAAAGTCCTTACGAATTTAAATATAAACGCAACTTATGCGTGAAAATGATGAGGATGAGAAAGAAAGAGAGAAAGAGAGAGAGAGAGTGAGAGAGAGAACGACAGAGTAAGACTTGTAATTTTTCATAATAAAGCAATCTATTGTTTATGGTCTCTTTTATCGAATTGATACAAGTATTCCCGCATACCTTGATCGGGCACTTAGCGAGTTTTACGTTAGTACGGAGAGACACACACAGATTAGGAACCAGAGGACCAACAGCGAAACTTTAGCAATGTTTTTTTTTTCTTGCTTTTTCTTTTTTTTAAGTTCTATCGATAGCCGACAATTGTTTAAGTTGTAGATGAAACATTGTTATTTCTTTTTTCTTTTTTTTTTCGTTTTCCACGAGACACTCATCTAACAATATGCGTTTTCGTGCACAAATGCAATTTCGCGGGGACATTTATTATACATATCTACAAGCCTAAGCCTAGCATATTCTTGTCACTCATGTACTCCTTACAATATAGTTTTTATCTTTTGTGTAAAACATCCTGATTCTAAAAGACTTATTTTATGTATTTATTCGTTAAGTTTTTGTTTTGTTTGTGTGTTTTTTTTGTTCGTATCATAAAACGTATGTATTAATATATACAAATTGAAAATCTTCGTCGTCGATAAACGGAGCATGAGTTCTGAAAAATTCTTTTTTTTTTCGCTGCGTTTTCTTTTTCTCGCATTTATCTACAAAATTGTTGTTTCCTCGCATTTTTCAGTGTTTTTGGCGACAAAATTCGGGACTTCTGGTGATTAAATTAGACCGTTGTGACCGACAGGAGGCCCATTAGCTTTCCTCCTGTTCCTGGTCCACCGCCGGTTCCTCCCACTCTATTTCCATGTGCCAACATTTCTTGTACGGTCGTGAAATCGTCCAGCGCTGATTTTTTTCGCGCCATTTTCTTGTAACTCAACTCCACGATGTTTAACGGCTTCTTCGGCGATTTGTCCTCCGTGTGCTCGCTGCTTATCGGCGCTTCGTTTGCACTCTGCTGCAACTGGAGCTGCTGCTGGATAAATAATTCTTGCTGACGTTGCTTCCGCTCTCGCGCACGCTCCAACTGCCGCTTACGCTCTTCTTTGGTCCAGTAGCGTCCAACCTTTAATTGTAAATTATTTATTTATAATTTTCACAGGATTTCCCTTTTTTTTCAACATTCAACATTACGGATTGCCGAGAACTACAAATTTCATCAATAAAATTTTGTAAATTTGGAAAAAATATATAAAATATAAATATTACAAATGTTATCGTTGTCAGATGCTGATTTTTTCACACATTCCTACATTGAGTATCCACAAAATTTAGCAGCGGTTTGTCAATCAACAATTCCTCTGATAAAAAAAATAAAAAATATCGCATCTATTGAAATATGAATCAAGGAATCTTTGAGAAAACAAAAATCGCAGAAATGTAATGAATAATAAAATAAAAGTGTAATTAATTTTAAATAAAATTTAAAATCACCGACTAGCAGATTTCAAATTTTCATAAAGGTTCCGCTAATTTTTTTTGATCTCACTTGATTTTAGTCTGAAAATTTCATCCTATGAAAACAATTTCAGGTAAAACCTTATCGACTTTTATTGATATTTACGATTTACGTAAAAAAAAGGAGTGAATTGATTAAAAAATAATCTGAAAAAAAGTGCAAACCTTCATTTCCGACATAGTATCATCTTCGGTGGTGTGTCCAGCTCGTTCTTCAGAAATTTTGATAGCGCGATTTCTAAGTACTCGGCTTCTAACGGGTCGTTTAGCGATGTATCGAGTGCCATCAGGTCGTCGTTTGACTTTCCACTCCATTTGAATATCGCCTTTGTCTTCGGGTGGATTCCACGAGTTGGTATTAGCGGAGACTTGTTGGCTGCCGATAAATTGATACTGAGTTAAATTGGGGGCTTGAAAGTTGCCATGAGATTTGGATTTTCTGGTGCTGCCGGTGGTGTCGCGAGTGGTTAAATTTTTTCGGTTCAACGCTTGTTTGAACAATTGTTGTTGGAGGATAATAGTTTGTTCGAGATTAGCAACGTTGGTGTACATCGTATCAGCAGGAAGTGTCGTATTGGCGCCAATGTTCGATGTTGGATCACGTTCACGATGTTGATGATGGGACGATGTCTTTTTAGCAGCAGTTTGACTAGTTTTGCTGCCTTGTTTGGCAGTCGGCGTCACAGGGATTGGACAAGAGCAGGCAATTTTGGGCGTTATCGTTGGGGCGTTTGTCGTAGGAGTGCACAAAACGAGAGTGCTTTTGTGATGATCTTTCTCGACTTGATGGAGCTCCAAAGTCAATGGATTACTGTGACAGGATTCCCCGGTGTTGTAAGCACTCGAACTGTCTTTTTCTTCGCCCGAGCTGTTGCTCTTCGAGGAAGAATGCCAATTGGCTTTCGTTGGGTTGGTTTGATCGGATTGCTTAACTATTTGTTCACGATTCGATTGAATCCAGTGCTGTCGATGCTCGTAAGGCGATGAATAAATTGGCTCGTTATCGGACTCTGGTATCGTCTCGTAAATGTGCTCCGTATCGCTCCAAACGTGACTTGAATAAGCTTCCACGAGTTTAACTGACGTGTTGTTTATCGTTGAAGCAATTGTTGTCGGCGGCGTACGAATCGTCACGTTTTCAACCCTCTTCGTGCATTCCTTCAGGGCTTCCTGAAGCCATTGCTTACGATCCTCGCTCTGATGAGCCGGCGAAGTTGCTGATTTACTCGATTTTTGCGAATTCTGCGACGAACAAGTCGACGACGAATTTGGTGCTACGATCGAACTCGCGTTTGTCAAATGTCCTGTTGTGTGCGATGGCACCGGTGGAGCTCCTCTCACTGATTGTATATTTCCATCGTTATCTTTGTTGTTCGTTTCAACAATCGGTTGATGCATTTGTGGCTGCTGCTGCTGCTGGCGGATCAATTGCTCGATCATACTGTTCTGATAGGCAGGAATGTTGTCCGGGGAAATTGGTGGTGAACCCTGAAAAAATAACAAAATTTATATTCAGAGTTTCCAGGCAAAATAAATTTTTCTATAAAAAAAAATAAAATAAAAGAAACAAATGTCTACTTTACTCCAATAATTTTATTACAGTCAAAAATCCAATTAAACTTAATTACCTGAATATAAAGACGCCTATCATCGTAATCATCGTCCTGAAAAAAGAAAAATACAAAAAAATGTATCAAAAAATCAATTTTTTTTGTGCTGACATTTCATTGAATCGACTCCAAGTTTATTGAAGTTTATTATTAAAGTTTATAATCGAACATCGTTTATATTTGACTTGAAAAAATTGGTTCAAATTTTTTTCTACACTTTTGTTAAAAATGTTCGATAAATAAAACTTGAAGAAATGAAGGATTTCATGAGCGAATAAATTGAAAAACAAAAAGCAGATTTTTCGTAGCACATTAACGATGCAAACTTCAATGATCAAAAAAAAAAAAAAAATATGTTTAAAGAGAATGTTTTGTACTTCGTATAAAACGTGAATCAAAGAATCCTTGAAGTGAGGAATATCTTTTATGTGCCTACCTGGTACAGACAACGACTGACGAGTATGGTAACCGCGTTATTCGTCTCGGCAAAGAGATTTTCCGTCTGTTCTTTGTTCGCGACGTCCTTTCCATTCACCTGTAAAGTTACAGGCATACATTGTATACAATTGAGTAAAAAAAATGGAGAAAAAAAGAAACTGGTGAGAAAGAGGAAAAGTTAAAAAGAGACTAGTGTAAAATATACGAATAAGGATGGGGGGGCACGTGTTCAATAAAAATTAATGATTTGAGAAAGAAGGGGAAAACTGTCGACTCATCGTTCTTGAAATCTGAGGGTGAAATATGTGATAGAAAATAAAATTCCCTATATATACCAATAGCAACATATATATATGTATATATTCACAGTTTCTTTCATGATAACAGGCCGTTGAGACGGTTTGATAGTTTGCAAGAGAGATGACGTGGTGCAAACTCGATTGAAAGTACGAGAAGAGCAGAGAGAGAGAAAGAGAGAGAAAGAGAGTAGAAAGGAGTAGCAGATGAAGAAGATGCGGGATCGCATAAGCAGAAAGGGCTTCGTGTGAAATACGAGGGTTGCACGCCCCGGATTCACCAAAAGAGGGTGAAAGAACTTGTGATGTTTCTTGCTCTCTTTTTCTACCTTTTATTCTTTCTCTTTTTATATCACGCTTATACATCGAGTGACGGTAAAAAAAAAAAAGAAAAATAAATATATAGAAAGGAGAATATTGAGAGAGAGGGAAAACTTCCGTTTGTTCAAGTATGAAGAAATGATTCATGGCTTCGATCTGTGAGATGAAAAGAAAGAACGTACGTGCTCTGAAACGTGATTGAGGGTGGAAAAAAATAATGAAACAAGTGACAGGACATAATTAACAATTAAGTGAATGATGCCTCTTCGCCTCGTGATTCGTTAATGGGTGTCAATCATTCTCAAGAACCCACAATTTAAGGTCATTATTTCGTGAATTAGATCATTTAGAAAAAATCATCAAACTTCGAAAGACAATTTTATTAAATTATCGAAGCAGAATACAAAAAATTTGTGTATTAAGGTTTTGGAATGTTGGTAAACACGTTGCTCGTCGTCTAAAACTTCAAGCAACGAAAATGAAAATATGAAAAAGTACAATTTAAGATTGTTTTAACAGGAAAATTGTCTCTGGCGTTTTAATGGGTTTGAAAAAGCTGAAGATATTGATTAGAAAGAAGAAGAATATGAGGTGATTGGTAGAAAAAGTCCAAGTGTACAATTTCTCGTTGTTTGAAACTTCGATTAAATGAATTGTCAAAGTAACGAGGGAAAAAAGCTGGAAAACTACAATTTGAGATTGTTTCTATCAGGAAAATAGTCTTCGGCATGTTGATGGGTTTGAAGAAGCAGAATCCAGTGATTGGAAGGAAGAAGAATTGGGCGTGATGGGTGGAAAAAGTCCAAGTGTACAATTTCGCGTTTTCTGAAACTTCGATCAAATTAATTGTCAAAGTAACGAGGGAAAAAGCTGGAAAACTACAATTTGAGATTGTTTTTATCAGGAAAATAGTCTTCGGCAGGTTGATGGGTTTGAAGAAGCGGGATTCAGTGATTGGAAGGAAGAAGAATTGGGCGTGATCGGTAGAAAAAGTCGGAGTGTACAATTTCTCGTTGTTTGAAACATCGATTAAATGAATTGTCAAAGTAACGAGGGAATAAAAAGAGCTTGAAAACCACAGATTTGGATTGTTTCTGATTGAAAAATTCGTTTTGACAGGTGGGAGGGGTTTGAAGAACTAGAAGACGATGATTAGAAGGAAAAAAGGGGATTGGGCGTGATCGGTGAAAGGTTTTTGGATGATGTATATATAAATGGGAATTGGAGAAGATCCTTTGACGTCGCGCGGTAGCACATGCTAGTTCGAGAGAGCTTATGCCAAAGGGAGAGGAAATACAGGAGAGAAGGTCGGTGGTTAGTTGCCTTACAAACGAAGGGTAATACGAGAGAGATGGATAAAGTGGGAGCAGAGATGGGATGATGAGAAAGCGACCAGACGACGTAGAGGCGGTAAATCCACTAGCCCGGTATTATATACGATCCACCTCGGGAAAGAGAGAGCGGGGCGTTTCCTCTTCACGCGTCCACATCCACCACTTTGCGCGAATAATGATAATCTGCCTAAAGGGATTAGAGTCGAGAAAGCTCGAGGGGCTAAGAGAGAGAGAGAGAGAAAGAGAGTGAATGGGAGGGAGATTGGTGCCTTTAAAACGAGAGTTTCAAGCAAAATTCCTCCGAAGCGTCCTCGTACAACTCGCAGAGTCGCGAGATCGTAGGTCGAGCACGTTTCAGCCTCTTTTTGCATAATATATCCAATGAATTTATCAACTCCTTCCGAAAGTACTTTATAATTCATGAAATCGGGATACTCGACCATATATGAACGGGGTTATGTTAAACATAAATATTTATTCCCACAGAAAAGACTAAAAGATAAAAAAAAGTCCTTTCATTTTTAACTTTTCACTATTCAAACGTTTATTTATTATTTTTCAAGAAGTAGATACTCCAGAATCCATTTTTATAGACAGTCAAGTTCGTTCAAATCTCTGACTCCTAAGATAAAACTTTTATCGAACTAAACTTTTCCTATTCTTGCTTTAACACATGTTTCCAACCCTCGACACGATCACAGTTTCTAACAAACTCAACGGACAATATTTTCGGTTCAACAGATTACGAGAGCAATTTTTTTTTATAGAAATTTTATATCCGACTCTCTAATGTTGAAAAAACTACTCCAAGTTGAAATGTTACCTTTTTTCGTTCGAGAATATGAAGTTTTAAACGTCAAGAAGTGATTTGTATTTCGACAAATTTAGTTTTTTCGATTCACCACCTCCGAATACTTAATTTCCATTTTTTCAAATGATCGAATCTTCACAATTATTTAAAAAAACTAGACGAAGAAAACAGATCTGTTCGTCAAGTAATATTTCAAATGTTCTTTGTAGAGAAGAATTTGACCTAAATTCTTATATTCCGTAGAAAAATTACAGGATTAAAAAAAAAAAGATTAAAAATATTACTTGACCCAATAAATTCGTGTTCTTTGTAAAGCAAAAAGATTTCTCACATTTTTTCACGATTTTTGTGGATGAGAAATAATTTACAGTAGATCTGATTAATGACTTTGGTATCAAGACTCCGGGATGTCAAATTAATTGGGATATGACGCAATATTATTAACGACGTAGCGCATGTAATTCAAGAGCTTATTCGATATAATAGAGACATCGTGTGTGGACGAATTGGAATTGAATACCTTTATAGTAATGAGTATGAGATGACAAATAGCGTGTGGTCCATATTGGTCGTGATATGCACAATTTGTTATCCACATATATTTGAGGGTGGTGTAATTGCATGTGTGTAGAGATAAATGAAAATGTGTGTTGTGTGTGTAAATGGACGTGAATCCTGTGGATGAAAACGCGGATGATCCGTAGCTTTGAGAAATTTGTCAAATTACCCGTAATATTTGATCGCCCTCTCGCAAACGTCCATCCCTAGCGGCTAGGCCTTCGGGAATAATTTCGGAGATGTATACCTCGGTGTCGACGTCCTCGCTACCGGATCCCGAACTGTAGCACACGGTTAGTCCGAGTTTCTCAGCGCTTCCGGTCTTTCGTAGCGTAACTTCCTGCAAATTAAATTATGCCATCAACACAGAATTCTCAACAGACTGACGTCTATATACGTATATAACAGTCTATGCTAATTTTCGCTCTCTACCAACGAATTATTTACATAATTCCCTACAGGTGTATAACTTTCTGATGAAAGGACACTTTCCAACTATTATTTGTATGTATACACCGACAAAAATATTTTTGGCATCCAAGTTTCTTGTTCGAGTTCATTCAAGAGAAAAAATACTTGAATTGAAGGATTAAAAAAAAATTGGACTTAAGTAGATAAACAATATGATTCTTTTCCACTCGAATTAAAAATTGAAAGAAAAACTAAGATTACTACATTTTTTTTTGCCTTTCAATCATTCAAAGATTCCAATTTTTTCTTTTAATGATTAATTGGTTTCTTATTAGATGGAAAAGTAGATATTTGATTTTTAAACAAAACATAAGTTTGTTTATTTTTATTCAGTGAAGAAGAAATTTGACAGTTCGTAAAAAATAATGCAAAATAAAGATTTATTTTTGGCTTTCTTATTTTAATTTGCAGTTTTATCGATTATAACAATTACCTCAAAATCCATGTCATGGGCGAGAAAATCCTCAAAGCTATCATTCGTTCTTTCGTCGGGGTTGAACTGAACCGGAAGGAGTTCATCCTCATCAACCAGTCCCGCCCAGTCGGTTTGCACCCCAGTCGAGACGAATGGAAAGGTTGAATTGGATGTAACGGAATTTCTTTTCCAGCTTGAATTTTCATTGCTCGTTGTGGTGTTAAGGAGGCTCCTTTCACCGTTCGTGTTTGTTTCAATGTTGGCTGTTGTGCTGGTCGTTGTATTTTGACCGATTCCTGACAAGGATCTACGCACTGTCGTATCCTCTATATTTTTCTCATTCTCGTTTCTTGGTGTCGCGTTGTTCGATGTCGTACCAATCGTTTGTCCGGGTTGTCGTCGTAGAACCTCCACTATTATTGGCTCCTGGGCCGATTGGAAACAACGCACCGCATCCTCGTGACTTGAATTCGAGACATCTTGGCCGTTAACCTTAAGTAAACAGAAATACAAACAAAAAAATTCGTCACATGATCGATCAATTTTGTCTTAAAATAATAAAATTGAAAGTCCTCGTAATAACAATTGAAAGCCAACCAAATTTGTAATTTTCCAATCTTTTGATTGTGGAAACATTTTCGAAAAACGCGTGGCCTACAGAATTTACCAATTTAAAAAAATTTCGTGAAAATTGGTGCAAATTACGAAAAATAGAAAAAAAAACCACGATTATTTCGTGAAGGGCTGAAAAAAAAAAAACATTTCAAATAAAGAACTTGTCAGATTTGTTATCAAAAGTAAAGCACGTGTCAGATTTGGAAATGTTTGAAGTAAAAAGTACGTGTGGATTTTTCAAATCTGATATCTGTATCGAACAAATCAATGCTGAGAAGTGTATCAGCTGTCGATAAAAGAAAAAAAAAATAAAAAAAAAACAAATTGTATAAACAGCTGCCAGCCCGCATAAGGAAAAGTGACAAAAATACGTGGTTAGAGTTGCACTTTGCAGATAAATATGAGTACAGAAATGAACACAACTGTTCAAAGATGTGGAACACACACACTCGAGAAATGGAGTAAAAATACACGTGTCGAGTGAACTGCACGAGTGCAAGTTATATACAAAAAGTACATTTTGAAAGGGTGTAATTTGAGACGATTCACTATGAATCGGATCTCTTGATTTTTTTTTTTTTTTTTTTTTTTTTTTTCGAGAGGTCAAACAGCCGAAAAGTCACGCCTTGCAGGGTCCATATTCTACGTAGTTGTGTATGTGGTGTTTGCATAATACACAAAAAAACGAAAGGACGTAATCGAGATAAGTTTTCAGTCGTAAAATTTAATATTATGAGCCCTTTTGTTATTCAGCAGTCGATATACGTGCAAAATACAGTTTGAGGGGTGTAAAGTGCTCTGTTCTGTAGGCAACACGCCCGGTGAAATACAACCCTTTTATCTCTTGTCTCTTTCCCTCTGCGAGGGGCTGAGTTTTCCCCCATTGTTTCCACAAGTTCTCATCCCCTTTTATTTTATATATATATATAAACACTAACGTTCAAAAGTTTGTAAGAACTCCATCAATAATGTTTTTCGATATTTAGGAAAAAAATACAAAGACAATCATAATTATAACTATTTAATCGAAATTTAAATGAAAATTATTTTTTATTTTCGTAAAAAACATTACAAACATTCGAAATCCGTTGATTAAATACGAATATTCAGAATAATGTAATTAAAATGAAGTTGCGAAAGAAATTGATAAACTTTTTTCATTAATTTTTAATTTCACGAATTACGAAATTAACAAGTTTGATTATATTGATAATTTAATTTTGTCACAATTCCTCACAAAAGAGGAAATTCTTTTTTGTTCGTAATTTTTAGAATCTTGCATTACTGCTGGTGAATATTCATGACGAAAAAAGCCATTGAGCAAAAAAAAAAAGAATGAACGATGTTGTTGCCAACGGATAGAAAATGTTGATCTAATAACGAGGCTTGTAAATTTTTGATTGGTAGTGTACACGTCATACGTATATATCTATATTGCGACTGATTTTCCACTCTCTGGAGAGGAATCTGCGTTGTATATATAAGCAGGAGGATGAGTCTCGTCAATCTCACCGCAATTAACGGGAGTGTAACGCAATCGCGATACACATAGTGCCAGGGGTAATTCGATATCGAGATTTGGAGGAATCCCCCGGGATGCTAACAGAGACAGAAAAGCCTTCATGATCGTTTCGTCGGAGTAGCTCAGTATACATCGGTTTTCTCGATCATGGAGCAATTCATTATTACGTGAATTTGCACAGACGAATTATGGGTACGCAGTTTATGATTTTTTAAATCGGGAAAATCTTATCGTCAAAATGATTTAACACTGGGGACGATGGGGTTGATTTAATGGAGAAGTTAGTCGAGGGCCTGGGGTTAATTTTCGAAATTTCTTACTTCATTCCAGATTTGAATGTGGCATTTTGTTTTTTTTTTAGCGAATACGTTGCAAATGAAATTAAGAAATGAATTTAAAGTTTTTTTGTTACGTGTTTTTATGGGAGAAAGTTTTACGTCTTGAATTTGTTAAAAAAAAATGGCGGGATGTGAAATCTACGTAATGATGGACGATTTTGCATATGGATCTTCTCGAGAATTATTATCGTTGTGTACTTTATGTGTAGTTTTAATATTTATGTACATTGTGCTGTGAAAAACGTGTTTCTGTATAAAGTTTTTGGCAGAGCTCCGGAGAGAACGGTTCCGGAGAGTAAGATCGCGTTTCTTTCGAGACAGCAGTGTGGCGCGCACTGTTGGTCCTCCTCTTTTCCGCCACACGCTAAGTCTCGCTCACGAGAGCTTTAGCGACTGATTTACGAGGGTATAAATCATCCTCCCTTCCCTCTTTTATACTTTTCTGCTACCACTCCTCTTCCCTTTCTTTCTCTTTCTCTCTCTTTCTCTCTCTTCCTCTATTTCTCTCGTCCCCCAGCATCTTTTCGATCTTCTTCCCTCTTTTTCTTCGTCTCGATCATTCTGTTTCATCCACAGTCAGGATTTTCTCCTCCAGACATTTTCCCTCTTGCTTCGAACGCACTTATATTACACATTCCATGTTAACTCGACAGAATTTTTTATAGCACCAGCGATCTCTTTATTCAACCATATTTTCAGATTTTAAAGCTGCCTCGCAACATTTTTTTTCGTGTTAAAACAAATTGAACCGCGTGTTAAGTAATTTCTTATCGTTCCTTTCGCCACTTTGCAAATATTTGAATGCCATCAGTGAGTGTAATGATTATCAATTTGATTTTGATCGGAGTGAAAAAAATTCTTCATTCAAAAAGTTACATCGAGACTAAAGAGGAATCAGCGAATATTTCCAAACATCAGGATTCTGGGATTGGGGAAAAAAGCTTCGAAAGTTCGAACAGTTCGGAAAAAAATCGAGGAATTTATGAACCGAATAAAAAATCGTGGACGCTATGCTGTTTGATTCTACGTGGAGTACTTCATGGGAATATACGTGTACATCGGGCTGAATAAAAAAACGAAAAAAAAGCAGTTCAAACTAAACGTACACTGGGGATTAAACACAAAGTATCCATACCCCGTACGTGGCGACTATATATTTGAATGTAAAACGAAGCAGGAAACATATTCGACCGGAGACCCAAGAGTTTCGTTCAATTTTATCCTCCACACTCGCCAATCCTCGCTCTCCCATATTTTATTTTATATTCAACCTACGAAAAGAGCAGCATTTTATTTACAGTTTCAAATTTTCAGACAGGACGAGACACTAACGAGGCACGTATTGTATTTTTTCAAGAGCCAGGATTTTTGTATCCACGGTAACGATAAAGAAAAAGGAAATCAACTGGACGAGGAGAATGATGAATTATTAAAAAAAATATAGTAAACGAATTAGCCAGTGAATTACGTCGGCGTAAATGGACTGAAGACTTTTTCAGACAACAACAACAAAACTTTCTGTTCGAGTTTGTTGGGGTCTGGGCAAAATCTATAACGAGGGAAAGAGATTGTTTGGATTTGTTGGGATTAAGAAGAATTAAGTTCGTTAGTTTCCTCAACATTTTATTGATATATTGCTCTCATTATTATTATTAATTACGATTAACATCGCGGCTGAAAAGTGAAAGTCCATCAATCATTGAGCTAATGATAATTATAAGAGTATTCCCCGACCACGATTGGGTATTAACGGAGTCTAAATGGGGTGTTTGGGAGAACGAGAGTTGAGGAAAAGTTTTGAAGAGAGCTGACGCTCGAGATGGTACTTGATCGACGTGAACTTGCAGCCCGCAAGTGCATTTATCCAAGAAACTTGTATAAGTACGTTAAACTTATAGTTTTTTGTTAATCCTTTAAAATCCACGAATAAACGACGAAAAGTTCTAGAAAGTCTGAAATTTCTTTGTATTTTTTCGAGCCCCTTGTTCGACCCGAGCATTAAACGAAGCAAAAAGTCACTGTCGTATTAAAAAAACTGCATCATATTCGTGAAAGTTGTTCCTTTAGGAAAAAATTCGTGCAACTAATAGCCATAGCCAAGGGAAAAGAAAAAAAAACAAGAAAAAAGAGGCATCTATCAATCGCAAGGCTAATGATACACTTTCTCGAGTTCTCCACCCTCGAGTATTAGCGAGAGGAAAGTTCTCTTTCTATGGTTTTCTCTTTCAGTGACAGCTAAGATCAGGGCCAAGTTTGGGAGGGAGGGAGGGAGGTCGAAGTTTGATCGGAGCTTACAGGGACGATGGTCCTTGATCGACGTGAAGGCGACATATATATATAATGGTAAAGGGAACAACGAGGAAGCAGAAAATAAGTAGAAAGAGCAACAGGGAGATAAGAAGAAGAATGAGATGAAAACAAATTTCGAGGTAAACGAGAGTTTACGTCAGGGTGAAGTTTGTAAAAGAGAGGAGGAGGGAAAAGAGGAATGAGAATCTCGAGGGATTCGTCAACATCGTAAAACCATCCCCCGAGGGATAAGTTCGTGTCTGGATCTTTATCTACACTCGTATCTTCAATGTCCTATTCATTTCCTTTTACAAACATTATACAGATATATATATATATATTGATACGTACACGTTGGGATATCAGAATAATTGTCTTTACCAAATTTTGTTTCTTCCGCCTTTATTGTTCTTAAGTATCGAAGTGCCGAATATGTCCTCGAAGAAATGGTTCTGTTGAATAAAGTGGGAATGAACTTTTTTTATGGGACATAAACCTAAGGGACTAGAATTCAAAAGATTTCTAGTACTCCATCCCCTCCTTTAATTATGTCCCTTGATACTAAATGAACAGTCGAGAGGGTGGAATTCCAAAAACAGAAAAAAACACCCTTGTATAAACGTCATACGATATGTTCATTTACCAATGTCCACATTTATCTTTATCGAGCTTTTAAGCTTGAATGACTGTCCGGCCAAAGAGAGGCTCTTCATTTCCGCCACACACGCGTCGATATATTGTGCAGAGAAAGACGTTTCTCCGATCATGATGAACTGACACCGTGTTTATATCTCGTCTAGTTAGTTCGGACGAACTCGATCTGATTGACACAACGTCGACCAACTTCCGCTATGACGTCGACGAAACTTGCTATTCCGTCTCGTCCACGGATATTCACGTACAAACATGGCGCCCAAAACCCATTTTCAAACTCATTCAGTTACTCCAAACTATTATTCAGGAAATGGGGAAGAAAGTTTTGTCATGAAATTCTTTGATAGGTTGTGGGGATCGATGAATTTACATCTTCTTACAAAGCTTAATGAACTTTCAAACTCACGGAACAAGACTATCTTCAAGCCTGTTTATTATTTTACCATCAACCAAGTTTACCATTCTTGAGATTCGAGCTCAGCGATTTTCAACGTTTTATAGATCTTTCCATGTTCATCCTCCAACAGTTCTATTTGGAATAAATCTTACAAAAAGTTGTCCCTTTGTAACGATCCGTCTTTACAAAACTCGTTTTCGTGAAGGAAGCACCATAAAAAGTTGTAAAAGACTCCCCTTAAGAAATAAAAATGATCAAATTAAGTCAAATTCCACGATAACATGATGATTCAGTTCCCTTGAAATGTTAGGTTGGGATTTTGGGTTCCAGATAACAAATGACATATTGGAATTCTATAGTCACATTTATTTATTGCAGTAAAATTGATATTACATAAATATGATGACTAACAACTTTGAAATTGAAGCTGCGATATCATTGTAGTTAAAATATTCTGAAATAAGACAAAAAGAAAAAGATTCCTTCGCTAAATTGAAATCATTCAATCGTTCAATCGTTCAATACGAAAATAGAGGTCACCAAATGATGTGATGGGTTTTCGAGAATTTTCGTAGAATTCATAAGAAAAATTTTGGTCGAAGTCCCATTTTAGATTCCTTTTCGCCCAGTTTGCTCAAGGCCTTCCATTCTTTAGGTAAACCTAAGCGATGTTGATTTTTTTTCGAATCAGTTTCGAGTCCACTGCTGTTATCAGGTAACGCTTCTAAAGCTCGATTGATAGCTTCACCTAATTTCTCTCGATTCGGAGCTTCGCTCATCATAGTCCAGTGGTCTCCAGGGACAGGTACGAATTGGACGCGTGCATGGGACATGGTCTTTTTCCAGCCATCAATCATGTCGTGTTTCGAAAAAATCAAACGATTTTCCGAGCTCAGTGGTTGTGGCACATCGGTTGAATGAAAATGATGTATATTCATCGGTAAAGATAGAGGTTCGTAAGAACTTATAGCCTTCGCAAAAGAATTAATATGGTTCCGAGCCGAAACGATAAACTCTCGAGAAAGATTCCCGTCAATTAGCTGCATTTGCTCGAGGTTGGAAATCAAATGATGACAATCAGTGTCGTTCAATTTTTCACCCGCAGCAATCATTTTGTCAAGAATTCGCTGACCTGCATGGAGGGCAAGATATTCGAAGAACATCTGAGTGGTGGATAAATTTCGTAACAGGTGAGGTGGGGCTGTGTCGATCAATCCAACAAACGCTACGGAATCATTCAGACTCATCAACGATTCGGCAACCGCATAGGCAAGCATACCGCCGGCAGAATAACCAGCGATTCGATAGGGTCCTGTCGGTTGTACACTTTTGATAAAGCTAACCATATTTTCAGTCAAAACTTGGGTAGTACACGAGGACTGTTCACTTGTGAAAGACCAAGGCAACGCATAGACCGGATACTTCGAGTGGATATGGCGAGCGAGTGAAAAAACGTACGAATGATCTCCTAGCCCAGAAGGCACAAAGAAAACTGGTGGTTCTGACCCTTGAGAGCGAATTGCAATGGCTTGCGAATGGCATTTGGTCAAAGAGACCGATGTTATTCGACAGGCGAGATCAGCTAATACTGGTTGTTCAAAAAGATCATTAAGTGAACAGTGGATACCGCAGTTGATTGCACGTTGAATCATTATAATAGCGAGCATAGAATGGCCGCCGAGAGCAAAGAACGAATCACAGCGACTTACTTGCGGAACACCGAGCAGTTCAGACCAAATTTCTGCCAAAGCGATTTCGGTAGGCCCAGTAGGCGCTTCGAATGGGCGGGTACAGCAGGTGTTATCGGGGAGCATGGACAGTGCTGCGTGGTCGAGTTTGCCATTTGATGTGAGCGGGAACGAGTCAACTTTTATAAAGCTGCTTGGAACCATGTACTCGGGTAGGTAAGTGCGCAAGTGTTGATTCAATACAGCAGGCTCAATTTCATCGGCGATTATGTAAGCTACTAAACGTTTGTCAGTGTCTCCGACTGCTAGAACTACTGCTTCGTGCACAGCTGGATGTTCAGCCAAACGCGTTTCAATTTCGCCGGTCTCTATGCGGAAGCCGCGTATCTTTATCTGGCTGTCGTTGCGACCAAGGTATATAAGTTTCCCGTCCGATAAATATCGTGCCAAATCACCTGTCTTATACATTCGAGCATCAGGGTCATCGACAAACGGATCGGGAAGAAATAGTTCTGCTGAAAGATCTGGAAGATTCAAGTATCCACGGGCAACTCCGTGACCTCCGATGTAAATTTCACCGTCTGCTCCTAAAGGCACGAGCTGGCCGTATCGATCAATCAGATAGATCCTCGCATTTGCCATTGGACGACCGATCGGTATAGATCCATTTTCTATGATTGGATTTCTTATTTCGTGTGTCACACAACCTACAGTGGCTTCTGTAGGTCCGTATTCGTTGAAAATGCGGGTTTTTGGAGAATACTTATGCCACATGTTGATCAAGGACTTATTTACGGGCTCTCCTCCCAACGCCATTGTGTGTATACGCTCACCTATAGTTTTAATATCCGATGCATTTTGCAACAAAGCAAGGTGAGAGGGAGTGAGAGAAACTGCTGCTAGTTTACTCGCCCTGAGAACGGTTGGACGCCAAGCAATTGGATCGTCATTACTAGCGTTAAGATACAATATTCGACCGTTAAGGAATGTAGGATATATAGCTGTAAGGTTTAAGTCGAAAGTAATAGATGATGCGAAGAAAGAACCTTCGCCGTAGAAGGTTTCGTAAAGTTGCATAACGTATAAAGAATAATTCACAATCGAGCGATGCTCTATCATGACTCCCTTTGGCACTCCAGTAGAACCAGAAGTGTACATGATGTAGGCTAGATGGCGTGCAGTCAAACCGGGAACTTGTAGATTGTCTCCAGGTTCCGAAAATTCATCATAAGGATCAAGAACTGTACGTCCGAGCAAAGCATCACCTAACGCTTTTCGACCAGCAACATCAGCCAGAATGACGACCGGATCGGCATCGGCTAAAATCTGCGCGAGCCGTTTATTCGGGTGACTTGGATCTAGGGGAACATAAGCTGCACCCACTTTCAAGACCGCCCAGATACCGATGAACAGTGCCGGTGATTGCTCCGTGCAGATCGCTATTCGTTTATCCAGCATCACATCGAGTTTACTAAGTCGATTGGCGAGCCTGTTGGCCCTTGTGTTCAACTGTTCATAACTGAGCGTGACGTCACCATGGACGATAGCGGTAGCATTTGGCACCCGCTCTACCTGCTTTTCAAACAAATGATGCATGCATGCTTTGTCTTCATAGGGAGTTTCCGTCGAATTCCACGTCCTTAGCAAAAGCTCACGCTCACTATGAGGCAGAATCTCCAACTTATGAACCTCCAGACTAGACGTGTGTTCAAGAGCATTGGCTAGACTTATAAGTGCTTGCTCCATATATCCGCAGACGCGTTCCGACTCAACTGGCAGCTGGACTCGCGCAGTCAGTCCTAGTGCCGTTCCAGAATCCTCTACGGACAACGTGAATGGGTAATTAGTTCGCTCTTGAACACCAAGAATCTCAACACCCGGCTTCCGTAGGTTATGCCTTTTAGCTTCGTGATGATAATTTAACAGTGCACTTGACAGCGGCATGTTAGCTGGGACAGCGCTGCATTGATGTGCGAGTGTCATTGAGGCTTGCTGATGTTCTAACAATTCAGCCAATCGAAGATGCGTATTCCGTACAGCTTCCATTACGTTGGATTCACTTAAATCCACGTAAAATGGTAGGACGTTATCGAACAAACCCATTGAACGCTCCGATTTTTTACCTGCCCGCATACGACCATAGACTACGGTAGCAAACACTACCTGCATTTGACCACTGGTACGTGATAGCACCTGCGCCCACGCGAGGTAGCACAGACTCGCCAGGCTTACATTTAGACGTGTCGCCTGGGCACGCAGCTGTCGATTGAGTTCCGTTGACAGCATCCGATGAGCTTCTGTAATCTGGGAACTATTTTTATACATGTCTGTTAGCCCAAACGGTAGAGTTGGTTGTGTAATGCCACCCAGCAACTGTTTGAAAAAAAGCTTGTGAGCCTCAGCACTCATTCCTAAACAAGATCGTGCAATGTAACTTCGGAATGGTTCACCTGGAGGTACTGTATCTCCCCGATTCTCGAGAAACGTTACTGCATCTTCATGTAGAATATCAAATGTTGTACGATCCCCGATCAAGTGGTGGAACAGAATCAGCAAAATCCATCGGTCCTCAGTTTTGTCTTCAGCTATTACGAGCCGCATAAGTGGTGCGCGAGTTAAATCTATTCGATATTGATGTGAATTAAAACGTCGCCTCAACTGTTCAGGTATTGGTCCATCGTTCGGATCGAGTGTTAACTCTGTAACCGATAGTGGAGCGCTACGCCAAACTACTTGAGCAGGAGTAGAGATGTCTTTCCAAACAAAGGCAGTGCGTAAGATGTCATTTTGGTTGACGACCTGCTGAATGGCAGCTATGTAACAGTTTAACATGGTACGCTCGGCGAAAGCGATCTGACTGCATATCAGATGCGGATCGCTGTCAGTAGTTTGCAAATGATGATTAAGAATGTCATCCTGCAGTGGTGACAAAGCATAGATATCCTGAAGATTAGTGAATCCACCGGGAACATATGTGGCGATACGGATGATGTCATCCTGGGATATATCAATTAACGGCAGCATTTGAGGTGTAACAACATTTGTTTCTCGGGTCGTCTCATTCGGCGGAATTGGAACGTCGGTATCTTGACCTGTGTTGTGGACGAACGGAACTACAGGCTCCCGCAAATGATCGGTTATGTGGTTGATAGCATTGATGTCAAGGCACCGTGCGTCGTAAATAAATCTGAATCGTCCCTGCGCATCAATTTGCAATGTTAGTAACGCACCGTCTGCTTCTTCAGATGCTAAATCGTCAAACATAGACACGACGATTCGCCAAGGTCTAGAATTTTTTAACGCCGGTATCGCTCGGAGATCTGGATAACGAGACACTAAATCTCGCGGATACGTTTTGTTTTTATCGAGACGTGTTACTTCGTTTTCTATGTGCTGGACGACTTTTGCAAAAGGAGTATCCCATTCGATGTCACACTGCATTGGGACTATTGACGTTAGAATTTTTGGACTTCGTAACAGGTCGCGTACGGATTCTTGTCTCCAGCCAAGCTGTAATTGAGATCGTCCTGAAATCCGTGTCAAATATATTACCAATGCTCCCAGAGCAGACCACCTGGCAATTTTTGCACATGATTGAAGCGGTTCGTGCCACGGTCCTATAACCCATTGGGGTGTACTGAGTTCTGATAATGTTTCGTACGGTAACTTAATCGGCTGTAGAACTCGTAACCGGTCGAGCCAAAAACTCTCGAATGGTGCAAGTGATTCAAGTGTTTTCCGAATTTCCAGAGCTTTTTCTTTCGTCAACTGCGGTAGCTGCGTTCCAGGCTGGAGCCCAATCTCCCGAGCAAAAATTTCGGGATCAATGGGATTTCCTTCAAGAGTTGCCAGCTTGCTGACGCAAACATCAACGCTACCCGTAGTGATACACCATCCTTCGGGGCTGACAGCATTGATGGTCCCAGGAGCTGCCTCAGATTTTCGTTCAAGCAGCCGGATTTGATTTATTTGGATAGTATTTGTCTGCAGCATGAGTTTTGGACACGTCAATGGGTTCTTGTACAACTCACCAAAGTCCAACCCACGAACCACTGCTGACAACGCTTCTGCCGGCTGGGTCCAGTCAAGATACGCGCCTCCTTCGGGTCGTCGTGATCGGCGATTAAAACTGCGTTTAGAAAGATCCTGTGGCCAAGTAACCAGGTTACCCTGTTCTAGTTGGACGAACAGCTTCCGAAAGCTTTCGCGAGCTGCCTGATAACACTTTAGATTGAGCGAAAACGCTGTATCGTGTAACTCAATAGACACTGGTGGCTGCATGGCAATTTGTCCGGCATCCACTTCTGCTACGATAGTATGCCAAGATACGGCATATTGTTTTTCTTGGGCCATGAGAGCCCATGCTGTAGCATTGGTGCCTGCGAAACGGGGTAAAGGAGCATCGTGGTAGTTCAACGCATGAACACGGACGTGTTGAAAGATCGACGGAGTGAGGATGATAGGGTTGACCACCGAAAATAACCAATCAACTGATCGTTTGCTCAGTTCTGCCTCAAGCTCCGTAATTGTATCCACAAGCCGAAGGCCTTCTTGAGTTGCCCAAGTCTTGAATGTCTTGTCTGTTGCCAGGATTAAACGCACTTCATGACCTGCAGCACGAATATGCTCAGTGCAAAAGATAGCAAGAGTGGTACTACCGATGACTACACAAGATCGTAACTGGACGGTCGTGCTGGACATCTCGCGCACGTCCCCGGACCCAGTGATCTGCAGGTCGGCAGATTCAAGCACACAATCCCGGTTGACAGTTTTCTCTGTTGTATGGACATCTCGGGAGAATCCTTGATCTAACTCCATACTGATCCAAATATGGGAACAATTTTTTGATCTGGAAGTCATTGAAAGTATATCAAGTGATGTGATATTTTTTAGTTTGGGAAGTTCGTGTGCCCGGATTCTTTACGACGGTATTGTCTTAAGTACTAATTGGTCGTGGAATAAAATTTACAGCCCAAAGAATAAAAAACCAAGAAGAAACTATGACTTCAAAAAAATGTGCAAAATTTCAAAGACACAAAATTAAGATCCCACGTCTTCGCTTCCACAAAATTTCATCGGAAATCACACGGTACAGTAACTAATTATTGGAACACTCACTTGTCAGATCTTCAATTTGATTTAAAACAGCGAGGGATCCGAATTTAATCCAACTTTTGATGTGCCTTGCATAATTTTTTTGCGACAAAACTATTTTTGGGAGGTTGTCAATTCAGTTCGAAATCCAATGATCGAATGGAGTCGTACGATGGTCGTTTAATTGCAAGTTACCTTTTTTTCTTGCATAACGAATCGAAGGAGGTCAGACCCCCTTCCCCACTTTTTCCCACGACAGCCATTCAGCAACGATTTAAAATCATTCAGACACGAGGTTTCATTGAAAATTCATGATGATTGACGACGTGAGTAAAAAAAACTGTTGGATGTGCATGTATTCAAATCGCTGTACATTCGAAAGAACAATCCGTGAAACATTTCTTATCTCAATATTTACCATTTTTAATGGTCGATGACCCATTTTTTTTTTATTGACAGAGTAAATATGATCATATTCGTCAGGTGATGCTTTTTCCATTCGTCAATGATCATGTATGTATGTTAATTCAGGTCTTTTGGGGAATACTCATTCGTATTTAATTCGCCGTGATTTTCAAAAAAATGTCTGACATTGAAATGATTAGTACGACAAGCTGGTGATAAAGAATTGGGAAAATGGTCCAATATACAAAATGAGAGATAACAAAAATTCAATAACGTCTTTAAAAAATCAATTCCTTGCCAAAATGTATTAAAGTGACTCGAAAGATCAGTCTTAAGCACTGTCCAGAATCTAATAAAGTGAAGTTAAATCGCACGCAACGATAATAATTCATCTGGAGTGAAAACTAGAAACTTTTTAATTAAAAAAGACTGTTTTGTTCTTCGCAAAGAATTTTTTTTTCTTTCTGGATAGAATCTCGACAAATTGTAATTAAGGAGCGACGAATAAGATTGGAAATCGGTGTTCAAGAATATCATAATTAGCAGTGATGAACTTTGAATGGCAAAAATTTCGAGAAAAACTGTCAAAAAGAAGGAAAAAGAAGAGATCACGTTGAAATATTCGACGTAAAAAGAGAATCCAAAGTAGATGTTTCGCAGAGTTTAAGATTGCCGTAACTCGCGTTGCGAATATATTTTTAGTTCGTAAATACATGAACGAAGAATCTTTAATTCGAGTGGTGATAATAAAAAGGACGTAATATGAAGGCTATAAAATACAAAGTAAGTAGGATTCAAGTCCATTCGTTGGTTGTCAGTCGATTTACATGTGCAGATAATAAATGAATGCACGAGAGGCATGTGCGGCGGTCGG
Source organism: Campoletis sonorensis (assembly GCA_013761285.1). Taxonomy (NCBI): domain Eukaryota; kingdom Metazoa; phylum Arthropoda; class Insecta; order Hymenoptera; family Ichneumonidae; genus Campoletis; species Campoletis sonorensis. Next base: position 531,486 of record JACEOJ010000105.1, on the reverse strand, counting down.
AATAAAAAAAAAAAACAAAACAAAACAAAAAAAAGAGAGAAAGGGACCATTTGCTCAGCTAGCAATTGGACACGTTAGTGTTGATGATTCCTGAGGGTTGTACACATTCCCTAACGAACAGTAACAGTTAAATGTGCATAAAACGAGTAGTGAGAATAAAGTTTTCTGGCACGTGGCCCGAATCGCACGACAACTCGCTCCCTTTCTTCCGCAAAAACCGTCTCGACGTGTCCATATAATACATACATACACGGTCATATATAATATACAGCCACAGCTTGTCGCGAGTAAGTTTTACGATCTTCTTTTTCTCTGCTTTTCTCTCTTCAGCTTTTTCATTGCTCCTGTTTCGTTGCTTCATGCCGGATTCAGCGAGATGAACATTTTGAATAAGCTTCGGGTGTGTATATAAATATGTTGTATGTAAAACAGAGATTGGGGCAAAATGAGGCGCATTGAGAAAAGAAACTTTCTCTGTCAATGAAAAAAAAAAATCACACGAATTCTCTGTTACAATCGATTTCAATGCTAATCGATAGAATTTATTATTTCAAAATAATAAAGGAAAATGATTTTATTGAAATTTTTCGCAGTGGTGTTCCGTTCAGCCCCAGGGTTTCATTTCGACCTGGTCCTCTCTCTAAGCGTCCGCGACATATATATCACTTTTTGGGCGACAGCTGTCCGCTACTGCATACACAGCAAAAATGTATTTCAAGGCAGACAAAAAACCCGAAAGGTTTTCCCTTAGATAAACGACAGTCAAGGACAGATATGGAATTGTGTATATTTGGGGAAACCCAGGAGCTATCAGTGATAAAGTAATCACAAAAAAAAAGAAAAAAAAAAGAAAAATAGAGATTGCCAGGGACCTAAGGATGAATGATTATTTTTTTTCCATATTTCGTTGTAAGAGAAACAGTTTCGTTTTTCCTTCAAAGCTAAAATTGGAGCAGTTGGGCAAAAAAGTGTCTGGATTCGGGCTTTGAAATGATATTTCGACATAGATTTGGGAAAAAAGTGGGAAATGGGGGTAACTACGAATAGCTCGTCCGACAATCGATCCATTAGAGAGCCAAGAACCTAGTGCCCCTCATCAACTACCAAAGCACCAATTTCCATTGAGCGTATTGCACATACCAAGCTTGGAACACTGATGGAACATGGAATTCTGGAAATTATCAGTGCTACAGAAATTGTTACGAGAGTGGCTTATATACATGTTAATATATACATAGACCTACTTCTGTATATAATAACAATATGTAGGCAATGGATGCACTCAATGGATACCGCTACTGTGTAGCCTACGAACGAGCATCGAGTATATCAGACAGACGCATAGACCTTTGTTGAGAGACGATGTATTGAGAGTGTATGGTGTGCATCATCGATTTCCTACGTATCAAGTTTCGGTCCCGTAGCGTTATCACGTATCCTAGAGTGAGAGAGAACTGGAGTAAGAACGAGAGAGAGAGAGAGAGAGGGAGAGAAGAGCGGGAGATTTGCTGGAGCAAGGGGACGCTCTGGGGAATTCCAATCTACGAGCCAATCGTCGACTGGTCGAATTGTCGATACATTAGACGCGGTGATGTGGCAACAGATCGTTCGGTTTGTATCACAACTACAAAATTATACGTTTCCCAAGACGTATTGTCAGTTGCAATGAGACTTGTCTTTGATTACGACGATTTTCTTCGATTTTTTTGCTTCCAAGTTTCAAGGGAAGCCACACATTTGTGTAACTCTGATTATTTTTCTCTTGGAGCACTTTTCAAATGCCTCAATTCGTCAGATGAAGAAAAATAGTCAATTGTACGGTTTTTTGCTGGTAATAAAAGGGTATTTCGTTCGCTAATAACTTGACTTTTGTGGATGAAACCGATTCGGATCGGGGAGCATTGTGAATAGTCAATCTATCGTGGAGCATTGGCGACTAATAATCGCTCTCGTTGCCGGAATACTCGAAATCTTCCACGTTCTGTTTTGTGATGGGCAGAATCCAAGAGAGAGAGAGAGAGAGAGAAGGAATGAAAAGGAGAAGTCAATACACATAGTTACGATATAACAATCCGGAGAGGGATACGATATTTTGTGGCAAAACGTCACGAGAGACTCGATACGTAGAGATGAGAAGGAGTGTGGATGAGGACGATTCGAGAACGGCGACGCATTGTCATCGACATTATTGTGGGCTGCTCCAACGACCGCAACAATGGCTCGTGTTGTGTGGGTGGTTGGGTTTCGAAATGCGATGCCCTGGTGTATGTCGTAAGCAATGCTACGACAGGGGGGTATAGCAATGATGAACATTGTGGGGAAATTGGGAGAGAAAGAGAGTGAGCGAAGGGTGCAGAAAATGGCTCTATGTAGATGCGTATGTAAATGTATGTATATATATGAATGATTGAGAGGAAGAAACAGAAACACAATACGCGCGAGTATAAGTGAAACACACGAGGTTCGAAGAGGTCGCGCCCGATTCAGCTCCACGCTTTGGTCGTGCAGAGCCTAAATCCTCGGGACTTAAAGAGCCCTCTTCTATTTACTATTTGCACTGGCTCAGAACCGCTGGTTTATGGCGAGGATTGTTCCTTCTTCGACTATATACTTATACGGATTCATGGATACGGGCAATTTCAGCTGAGATGGGCATTTTGGCAACCTTGATTTCAGGCATGTAATTCCGAGTGGAAAAGCAGTCTTACACGTCGTCGTTTTTTCAACAGACCACGTCTTTATGAGTTTATTATTTAAAAGCTTAAAGTTACGACCAAAATGAATAGGAGCAATTTTATAGGGCATGAAATTTCCTACAAAAAAGTTCTTGTCAGCTTTTTTCCATCTCTCGTGGCTCGGCTCTGAGAGTCGGCGGAATATGACCTGGTTTCCGAGGGTTACCTGTGAGCCGGTTTAATAGGCTTTCTTCCATCTGCTTTCAGGACCAAAGTACTAAAGACAGAGAGAAACCCCCTGGAACTTTTTTGTCGGAAATTTTATATACTCCAAAATTAGTCCTGTGCATTTTTGCTCTACTTCCAGCGGTTTCACGTCAAATGCGGTAAAACCACGCTGATCCTTGAATTCTGACGATTGATAACTCACCAGGTCATTTAATCCGCCAAAAATTAGCTTTTTCGTGTAGCAATTTGGATTTCAATTCATGTTTACGGTTTATGGTGATGACCACCTGCCGTGGGAGAGCCTGTATAATGGCTCGTAGCATGCAAAGTGTGTGTACAGCTAGAGACGAGATGTCTGGGTCGTTGTCGTCAAGCTGTGGATAACCACAGCTTGTACACCGTAATGGACGAGCGTCTGTGTCACGCGCCCCGGAGCGATCAACGGTCGCTCTAGATTCTTGCAAATCCAGCGAAAACCACGGACTACCTTGCATGGCAAGGTGTGCGCCGCGTTGAATGTGTCACCGCTATCAGTCCCGAGTCCATCTGGCATTCGCTTGTATATCCGCATCAAAAAAGGCGTCAAGAAGTTTAACAGAAAGCTTGTGAAACGAAAAGATGGTAAATGAACTTTGTTGTCTTTCAGAACTTTTGGAAAGGATAAAAGTTCACCGCGTATCTTTTCCATTTCAAGCCTTCATTCCGCACGTCAAGAAATGACGAATGAGCTTCTTGGCTGAAACTCCCGATTTATCAAAGTTGACGTAACTTTAAAAGTGTCACTTTGTTTATTTTGAATAACCTTCCAATCGACCTTGGTGAGTATTCAATGCAAGAGCAATCAATCACAATATGTTAAGGACTAGATCTTGTCCAAGGAAACCTTTCGATTGATTCGAGGTTTGTGTTGCACTCGTAGCGATAAAAATGCAGTCTTTCCAAGGAGATTAGATGAAAAATGCACCATGCGGACCTTTGAATCAAGCCTTCAATTTCACTTTCCATGGGAATACGATAAAAATGTGTGTCTGGGCCAAGAGCACGCGTTTAAAATACCCCACGAGAGAACGGTGTAGGATAAAGGCATTGAGGGATGTTGGAAGACGCTGATGGAAAGGGGGTCGGGGGAGGGCGGGAGGGAGGGAGAAGAAAAGCGAGTGAAATACACGAGTAGTTGAAGAGCACGAGATAAATATATAGATACAAATAAAACGTAGTAAGAGTGGTATGTGAAGCAGTTAAGGAGGCCCACGAGAAGACGCGGGTATCCTGGATGGAGAAAGTTGACTCGGGAGCGAAGGGTGGCCCGCGAAGGAAATTCGAAGGTGAGCGAGCTGATGGGACACAACGAACCGTGAAAATTCACCGACGGAAACACGTATTTGCTCCGTTTACTCCAGCCCATCTCTTTATATCCGCATATACGTATAGATACGAACTAAATGCGGTTTTTTTTTCATTTTTTTTTTTTTTTCATACTCCGCACATGTTAGGGTGCGTCCTAAGGGATTGCTATGTATGTCGAGAGCACCAGGTAGCTATCAAATTCTTTCGGTGCGTCAACGTTTTTTTCGCACGGACATAAATTTGTGGGTAAACACTTGAAAATTTCTTTATTTTTTTTCCTCGATTATTGTTGATTTTTTTTTAACTTGTTTTATTCATATCGCGGTTCCAATACTCGAATGTATTCGGACTGAAGATCAGGATTTGCAATAATGTAAGTACCATTGTCTGACTCAGTAATTCCGGTGCAAATCGTTGCCGATAAATCAGTAGCCGGAGCCTTAATTGCTGGGGTCTCTCGTCGCTCGACAACGAGACTTCACGTTAATTGAATAGGTACAATATACAGTGATATATATATATAGATATGTGTGTAAGTATAACTTCAGATAGACCGAACGATCGTGAAACAGAGGTTGAGAGGTTGGCAGCGAGAGAGAAAGGGCGAGAGAAGGAGCAGATGAGAAAGAGGAATGAGGCTGCATTAGGGTGCATCGTTGGTCTCCTCTCGTGACCGCAGATCGATCGACCGCACGAACGGCGACGTATGCTTTACCCTCAGGGGAATCCCTCTGCCGTCACAGGAGAGATGAGACCTTTGCCTCTCTCTCTCTTTCTCTCTCTCTCTCTCTCTCTCTTCCTCTTTCACCCGTCGACTTTGGATCGCCGACAATTTCGTACTTCTCTCAATTCTCATGGTCCAACGGTCTCAGAAATCCCGAAATGCTTCCGGAATTCCAAAGTTATCCGTAATACAGCGCCCGGTATACATACCTTTATATACATTATTGGCCTTGCGGGTTAATTCGGTCAAGCTGTCAATAGTTTTCGTTCAAAGATTCTAACAGATTTCGATTATTATACTAATTTTTTCATTCTTCTATATTAGGGTTTGTATACATACATTTTTTTTTCATTTTCATGCAGGCTTTTAGTTGGTGCATGGCTAAGTAGTCACCCAACCAAGTATTGGAGATCGCTGAAGCCGCGAACCAACCACGAACCCATCGTTGTCAATAATATATCAATTTGTTCTTAGAATAAGAAAAAAATTTATTGAATTTCATTTAGTTCGAGAATATTTCTTTGTTGCACCATACTCGAGAAACGATTTCACTCTTTATCTCATCATTCTTCCGTCTAACGAGGAAATTATTGCTATTGAAAACGATCAATCATCGAGAATCTTATATAAGAAAATGTGTTTTTTTTTCTTTCTCGTCGAGTACGATGAACTTCATAAAATTCAATGTACGAGAGATACTTTGCGGTTGGTTTCTGATCTATTCAGATCTTTGCCAGCTGATTTTGCTTTCCCTTCATTTTTTTATTTCTTTTTTTTAACCGTCCAATAACGCCGGAATTATTGATATTGAAAAGAATCAATTGTCGTTGATCTGACGGAGTAAATCGTCTTTTTTTTTCCTATACACCCATGTTTTTTTTTCTTTCCTCGAGGTGTATGACCGGTCTAGTAGGTACGGACTGGAGGCTTTAACCAGGTGTGGTATATAACAGTGGAAAGAGAGTCGAAGGGAAAAGCAATGGCAAAAACGATCGTGTATACATGTATAGATAGAAATATGTAATACATACATGTACACAAAAAAAAAGAAATACGGCAGTACGAAGGGGCTGCCTCTTTGCTTTCACTATTTTGTTTTGTTTTGTTTTGTTTTTTTTTTTCACTTTTTTACACCCCTCTTTAGCGCAGACCATTCTCTCATCCCTCGAGCTCTTCTTTTTCCGCTCTCACTCTCCTTTCTCGCTATAGATTTATTTTTCCTGATTTTTGTATTTTCTTTTTTTCTTTTTTTTTAACCTTTTTTTTTTATTGATCGATTTCCACGACGGCGCGCTTATTAGTGCACAACCGTATGCACCACGGCTGAACGAGCTTTAATGACCGATGAGTCGATTCTTAAAAAAAATAAAGGAACGAAAAAAAACTATGGCTTGGGATTCATAGCGATCGAGAGGCATCGACATCGGGATCGAAGAGAAAACGCGAGGGAAAGAGAACTCGAGAAAATGTGCAAAAAAATGATGACGGGGAATCAGTCTCGTTGTGTACGAATCAACGAGGTCATGAAACTCTCTGTTTAAATTTCTAGGCAATCCCCAGTTCTTTCATAATAATCGATCTCTACGGAGGTCTTGTTATTTTTTTTTCTTATTCTGTTGTGGAAAAATAAATAAAACTTTAAGGACAATAATAATAAAAGAAATAATTTCTTTTATAACGATGTCGTCATTTTTGATTGAAATTATGGACCTTTTTTTGGTTGCATTTTAATTTAATTTAATGACAATTTGAAAAATGTTTATGGAAAGTTTGATGAGTGAAATTCTGAAGGATTCATATCGAGAGGTTTTTTTTAAATGGAGGAACGATTAAACGCGTGCGAAAATTCATTTAAACGAAATTCGCGAGTACACTTGAAATTCTGGCAAGAGAGAAATCAACGTTTTAATATTCCGCAACAACACGGTGGATGGCAAGGTTTTTTTGTCGTTTACACACGCATTCATACACAGATAGACTGAAAATTGTGGTAAAACGTTGCCAAACGAAGTTAACTGTTCGCGAGAAAAGTCGTAGTCTCTGAACGAAAGAGGCTGGAAAATGAGAGAAAAAGTAAGAGTGAGAGAGCGAGTGAAATCAAGGGCCAGTTTTGTACGAAAAGCATTTGGGAACGGTTTAAAACGAGATAAAAACTCGTTCTCTGTGAGTTTGGGATCCGTCCAGAAAGAAAAGTTCAAATAAAAAGACAATAAAAATGAAGAAATAAGGTAAAAGCAGGAAGAAAAGAAATAAAAGCATCGAGCTTGTAGTCCTGCCGGTTTGGCTGCAAAGCTTTAGAGACTCATTAGTCCTGGAATTCCCGGTTGCGGTCGGCTAATTTCTACCCTCGCAAATCTGCCTAGTTTAATTCCACTTTTTGCTTATATGGCTCGAGAAAATTAGTACGACGTGGTTTTTTTACACGCTTAGTTATGCGAACATACAACCTTGAAAGCGTGTCGACCAAAACAAATAACAAACGGCCATTATTTCATTTATTTTCATGTCCTTCTTGCTTCAGGTATGTTTTCATGTGCACACTTTACAAGTTTTGTGTTGTTGTTTTTTTTCTTCTTTTTTTTTTCGTGTCAAGTGCAAAGTAAAAGTCTCAGTTGGGTTACATTAAAAATTGTCCACTCTTGTTTATCCATGCATCAAGTGTCCTCCGTTGAGTCCTGGTTGCAACAAGTGCATTTAGAATTTCATCAAAAAGTAATGTTTCAAAAAAAAAGTACATTTGGTTTGAAGAAAAATTAAATAAAAGAGCGAAACTAAAGTTCAATATTTCGATGATGTGCTTAAACTTCAAAATGTCGATTAAAAAGACATTTTAATCTCGGAAAGCTCAGCTGTAAAATAAATTGAAAAATGTACCCACAAAAAACAAGACAATGTTTCGTAACGTAACGAAAAAAAATAAAAAAATAAAAAATAAACGAAAATGGAACGCAATTTGACCGAAAAGCATTTGCGTTAGAGCCTCGAGGGAAAATGACTGCAGGTGACAGTGTTATTCAGTTTGTTCGTTGGAAAAAAATAATCTCGAACGTTGTAGCAATGTTGTAATCCGCGTGAAACAATTTCTGAATGAATTTTCAAAAGCTCTACTTGTTCTCTCTAAATTTTACATGTACATTGTATTTTTTTTTTTTTTTCATTTTTTTTTTTCGTAGCACCACTAGGACCACCGACCCTCTTCGAAGGTTTAATTCCCTTTGACAATAAATTGCGTTAGGCAATTTCCGGCCAGTGGTCTCTCCCGGAATAGCACACGGGACTCTGTCGACATGGCTTCCCATTTCTCTATATACATGAGTTTTCAGTACAATGGGAATTAGGTGCATTCACCCCATAGCCGCGCACCGATCCCATGAAAATACAGGTATATTAAAGTATAGAAATAGAATATTCAGGTTGGGATTTAATTTTGCATTTCACGAGTGCACCCGGTGCTCTTGATGATGCGAAAAATTTTCTCCGTTCGTTAATTATGTCAAGATACAATTTACGTTTCATTTATTTACGAACAGGTTTTTTTTTGTTTTTTTTTTCTGTAGTATTGCTGCGTGTGATAAAATGTAATAAAAATTTATTTGTATCCAGGTCAAATGTACTCTCTGAACAAATATAAAATTTTTAACTGCGCAAAACCACTCGCCAATTTAATGAATTTTCATAATAGTTGTATAAATTATTCTGAATAAAAATTCGTGAGCTCGTGAATGAAAACGATCGAAAAATGTGATGTTGTTTTTTTTTACAAGGTATTTTAATGCTTTAAGTACCTTAAGTCTTCCGTGCATGGATTATTCATTTTTTTCTCCACCATCCTTTGTCGTAAGTATTTAAAAAATATATTTAATCTTCATGGGGTCGAATGGACTCGTCGTTGATAAGTGTAGGATCATGGGGAGTGAAACGAGAGACGATCTCATTTTAAAGAGGCTTCGCATTTGATAGTTCGTAATACTTTGAATGTTGTATGCATAATATTTGAAGAATTCAACGACCTCTGAAATTCCGTACGGATAATATTGAAAATTGTTTATACACCGCGGTTCAAAAGTTTGAAATTAATTTCAAATTATTCCTGAATGTGCTACATCGGCTTTTATAAAAGCCACCAAATTTCTGTACAATTGATTTTTGTGTTTTTTAAATCTGCGAATTAGTGGGTCCAATTAATTCATTAATTAATCAATCGTTTCTCCATTCAATCCTTCGAACGAGATTATTAAAATTTTTAGTAAAGGATTAAAACATTATTTTCTTTCAAATTTCTGTTTAAATGGAAAGAATTTTGTTTTATTAACCATTGAACAAAAATTGAAAATTCTAGCAAACCTTTGAACGGCCCCGTATTTAGTTTTTACACACAGAATTTTTTTTTTTTTTTTTTTTAAAGAAAATTCAACCGTGCACGATTCTATATCGTGATTTGCCGCATCGAACGGACTACGTTCGGATAATCCCGTAGCGGATTACCATATCGGATATCAACATTTTTTCTCCTCTGGCCTACATACATCGAGATCCTTTAGCATTGAAAGCAGACGTGAAACGTTTGACGATTGATGCTTTTTTTTTTCTCGAGAGTTACAATAAATCTATATATTTGAAAAACTACGAAATTCCAGAGGAAAATTTGACTCTTGTAACGTTCGTTCCTGGAGGTTGCCTCGTGTGAACCCTGAAACGAATCATCGGGGCGTTCCACCCTCTAAAAAGCGTTATCTTCAATATTCCAAATTCCCTGGAATATCGTAGTATCGGGGGATGAAAAAGTTGGTGGAAATTTAAAGCCAGCTGTAAATTTGAACACTCCAAGTTCTGAGAGGGTATAATCTAAGATTTAAAGACGTTTATTTATTCGTTGTTATTGCCCCGTTTTTCGAATCAGGCGCACGAAGACGTACATCACGTACAGAATTTTTTGTAAGCACTGAGATTAATATCTGATGATTCGAGAGCCCAAAAATAACCAAAAAAAGAAGAAAAAGGGAGGAGATAATTCTTAAGGATTCGAAAAGTTATTTCCCTGGAAAAAACCATCCATGAAAGCTAACTGAACAGTTTTTTTGTGTCAATATAAATTAAAAGAACAACCGTGAAAAAAAAACACAGTCGTTAGGGTTGTCTGGACATTTGTATAATTCGTCTGAAGTGACGGGCCTCGAAATGAGAATTAAGCCGTTAAGTAGACGAGAGAGAGAGAGGAAAAGAGTGGAGTAGAGATAAAGAAAAAAGGGGATGGAAAGAAATAAAAAAAACAAACAAAAGTACACATCCGGCCACGTAATAAAGAGCGAGCGAGAAAGAAAAGGAGAAAAGTCACAGTTGCAAGGGGTTGAGAACGTCCAGCGCAGAAAGTAGCGAGGAATTAAGGATTCGTGAAACGGAGGTCTGTGCGCCAGACGAGAGATCTGGAGCCAACTAAAGCTTTATGCAAATCATGTATTTATACATATCTCTATATAGACATTTATATAAACATGTATATTGAGTTTGAACGACTGTGTGTAAGGCTCAAGAGGTGGATTGAGTAGGAAAGCTGCAAGAGAATGGTTTAAGCTCTCATATAGTTGCGATGATCACTATGTATGAACATTTACGTGTATACATATATATAAAACGTGAATAATTGGAGGGAGATGTCAAAAGTTTGAGAATGTCACTTGAAACGTATACGTAAATATATTTATTCAACGACTGTATCCTAAAAAACATAAAACATGGCAACAGACTGTTTGAATGATGATTAATTTACGGGTGTGATAATCTTTGGACACTTTTAACGGTGATTATCATAATTATTGTTGTTTTTTGTTAATATTTTTTGTATTATTATGAATAGTTATACCGCGAACCAAAGAGCTTTTTCTTTAATAAAATCTCGTAGTCATTAACGCAATCAACATTCATACGGACCAAGAAAACATTGACGTGTGTGTGCGTCGAGTCGGTCTTCTTTGACGGTTCAAATAATTCTTCGACTACAAGAGTGTCGGTCGAAGGCTGGAAAAGACCGGAAACAGTCACATCGCGAATTTAAATCTTTATACAAGCCTCGACCCTTAAACGTGAGACTTTACTTCGCGCTTTTCAATTCGCGTCGTACAAATGCATGCGAAATATGAATATGTAGATTTTTATGTACGTATTTACACATGTGTGCGTTTTTTTTTTTATATATGTATAGGAACTTTTTAAAATGCGCTTAAATGCACGTAAGACGCGAAAAAGTCCGAGGTTCTTTTAAGTTTTCTCTCTCTTTTCAAATTTTTTAATTTTTTTTTCTTCATTTCTGTTTTTTTTCTTTCATCATAGACGTTTTCACGCTTTTAATCTGCCGACCCTTTGATGAGGTTCTTTCTAATTGCATGCCCCAAGTTTTCTAAGCTTTTCTCGTCCTGTTGTTTCCTATTCAATCCGCTGAGCCGTTTCACACATTATTTACCGCTCAAAAATAAATCTTTGTAGTTTTGTATTGAAGTTTCGAACTTTATTGCTCGACAAAGAATGAATCGACGGACTTTTTCTTTGGTTCAGTAGAAAAAACGGATTTCTAAGCACAAAGAAACAAAAATTGTCTATTAATTGCAGAATTTTCCAAATTATTTGGCGCGAAACTCAATTTCATGTATTTTTTGCAATTATTTGACTTTGAATTTGGTAATTGAACACAGATTCGAATAAATAACACCAATTTGTGGATTGTATAATAACAGGGTAATGCATAGATAACATTTGGACGAGAAATCATGAATTTGAGGTGAAAGCAATAAGCTGAGTGGGCGGTATTGAAACGAGAATAATAGTATGTTTTTTGTTTTGTTTGAGTGTATAAAGTAAACTCTCATTAGATGGTAAAAGGAATAATTAACGTTTCGTGCTCAGGGCGCGGAATCGCAATGAAAAAAAACACAGAACAACAAAATCGGATTAACAATAAAACAGACAAGCACAATATAAAAAAAAGAAAATTCAGTTCGTTTTGGAGGTGAGAATAAAGCTATTACATCTTTAATAAGCGGCTCCGGTCTGTCGAATGTGCGAAAATTCCGTATAAAAACACAGCTGTGACTGAATGTTAAAACAAAAAAACCGTAAGGAAGAAAGATACGAAAGGGTGCAAAGGAGAATAGAAAATTGGAGAGAGAAAGAGGGATTTACAGGAAAAAAAAATGAAAAATAAAACACAACAACAACAAAAAATACAAAAGTTGGAACAAAAAGCGTGGAAGGAGAGCGGGTGGTTAACAGCTATGGTGTTGCAGCGTTAACGAGCTCGCGTGGTACTAAATAATGACGGGTTATTGAATGCCACTGCTCTCGGTAGGCGAATCCTGACGGGGGTTGTGCGAAGAAAAAACAGAGAGAACGCGTACAAGACCGGAAAAAGAGTGAAGCAAGTAAAAAAAAAAAAAAGAAAAATTAAAAAAAAAAAACAAAAAAAGAAGAAGAAGAAACGAAGAAGAAGAAGAAAGAGAACGAGAGAGTGAAACAGAGAATCGGAGTTTCTGGTACCCGTTTTCCGCCGAGTTCTCGAGTCTCGACGAGGGATCAGTGCAGCAATAATACCCGAGGTATCGACGTACCTAGTTATACACTCCGCGAGTGTACTAGGACCGACAGGCGGCAGCACACAAAACGCGGGACAAGAGAACAACGAGATGCGGCAAAGTTTATCCAACATTTCCCTCTCTTTCTCGCGTAACTCCCGACACTTTTTCTTTCCCCTCATTCTCTCTTTTTTCTTCTCTTTCTCCTTTATTCTTTTGCACTTTTCTTTCCGTTCACGTTTTCTCGCCTTTCTGCCTTTTATTTATTTCTTCCAGTCACAAGCCGCCATTTCCTCGTTTCTTGCTCGAAATATTTCTGTACGGATACCAGGATATGCACCAGATTCCTATTATTTATTATTATTATTGTTATTATTAATATTAATGCCGTTATTATTATTATTGCCGTTCTGTCATTATTATTATCGTATTTTTTGTGCTACGAGCCAAGAATTTTCAAGCTGCAGCCTTTCAAGTAGTCGATAACTTGATTTTTTTTTGTCTTTTTTTTTTTTTATTAACTAAAAAAAATATTTCTCCGTTATTTACGTTTGCAGCTACAGTTGAAAATGTAGACGACTTTAAAGTTGTACGCAGACCATGAGACGCAAACGTGGTTGAATCGAAATACAATTTCCTGTTTACAAACCTTCTTCATTTCCTCTTTATATCTTTGCTCTTAGTGCCTTTGTTGAAGAAGCGCGGGCAATAATGGAAAAACCAATAAAGGAAAAGTATTTTATGAAAATAAGCGCACGAATTGTTTTCTAATGAAACTGCTAAGTCTCTGGTCCATAATGTAAATACGTTTTAAGAGGAACGAGACTTTTACATTTTTACAGATTCACTGAAAGCATCAAAATGCGGAAATTTTGTACACATTTCGTGTGTTAACATGATAGCACGAACTCTTTAATTAAATTTACATGCTTCAGAGTTTAAACGAATCAACGATTCATAAAAGCATATAATTACTTTTTCAAAAATTTTAACCATGAAATGTCACATCAGTGGGCTCAGCAAACACTGATGAATCACCTGAAAATCGTGATGTTCGGATGCGTGTTAATTAAATGAGGCTACAACTTAAACATTTCTTTTCAAACAGCAAACTCAGAGTCAAATTTCAATCAAAATATTGCTATTTATTTATTTACTAACGTTTATGAACTAATTCATTTATTTGTTATTTTACTTATTCTCTCTCTCTCTCTCTCCCTCTTTCTCTCTCTCTCTTTCTTTCTCTCTCTCTCTCTCTTTCTCATTTGATCTCTCGTCTTTAGAGATTCTGTCAACGTTGTGAGCTCGCTTGTATTACAGACTTTTCTAGCATACACATAAATACATATATTTTATCGTTTTTCTTGCTGTACTTTTCCATTGCGATTTCCTGCTTTCTATTTTCATTCCGAGAGGGATGAGCTCACGCAAGAGTTCGTAAACCATGGCCCTTAACCTTATATATCACCGCGTAGTTGAAGCATCTTGGCACGACTCGACTCGAAGGGCGTGCCCGGCTTTCCAAGTTCGCGAAAACACTCTGCGGTCGCCAATATCTACACCTATACATCCACCAAAGTCACGAGTATATGCACATCATCATATATATCCGCAGATAACGATATTACTATAAATGTGTGTATGTAAGAAAAGGAGATGAGGGTAAAAAGGCACACGGGGCAAAATGGCCCATTCATTTCGATTAATTATAATGAATTTCTTTACAGCTGTCATTAAGATTGTCATATTCAGAGGATCATTGATAAAGTCACTTCCAAATCAAAATATCCCCTTGCAATAACATCCCAGGACGATCATATCCCAAAGAAAAAACAATTCCACTTGGTTGGTTGGTTGGTTGGTTGGTTCCACCAGAAATTAAAATATAGAACAAAATTATCAATTTTTGGACTGAAGTATTTTAAATTTGTGTTAAACATGGTGAGATTCCATAAAAAATGTTATTTCACAAAATTATGAGCAATCAGCAAATTCCAAGGACGATGTATCAGAGATAATGATGTTTCATGATGTGATATCACTACGTGACTAAATGCTCGAATTATTTTTGTTGGGACCATTCAAAATTATGGGATTATCGGATAATATCCGGCCCTGGGATAATTTGGTTGAGGTTCACTTCAATGGAACGTTCAGGTAACCCATACGATTATTTTTTCTTTCTTTTTTCTTCTGCACTCTCTCATTTGAACCTAGGGTTCCATTTGACCCCATAGTTTTCTGTTTGTGTAGAACCATCGAGTTTTGTGGGACTGTACCATGTACAATATACGCGTATGCTTTCCTCATCGACTTTTCTACCGAGCTGCACATTCGTACGTGGCCTATCTCTAGATTCGTATTTTATTTGCCTCTTTCTTTGGCTGCACTGTCTCGCGGTATCCTGCTTGCTTCGGTGGATATGGACGACACTGGAATGCGAACAATACGGAGGAAATGGCGCAGAACGGAAGAAAGAATTGATGTGTATATATATATTTTTTATTTCTTACTTTCATTCTCCAACATCAATATCTATGATAACTACATCCCACATATAATACATTATATCTTGACAGAATGTGTATCTTAGTGCTGACTCATGCAAGTTCTCAAAAATACAAACGTACGTTATAGCAGGGGCAGAAAGGCATTTGCATTATTTCTCAGCAAGATCTTCAATCACTGGATATTAAAGTTCAGGTCATTCAAATAGAACGAAAATTCTTCCATTCGGACGAGTTCTATAATTTACAGATTTTTTTTATAGGTGAGTTATTCAACTTCCGGGTTTGTTTTTGTATTTCTGAGGGGAAAAGAACAACAGAATGTGATTTTTCTTAGCTTTGATGCCCAGTAAACTTTTCCAAGTTATTAAAAAGTATTTAATTGAATTTTGTTGATGGAAACTCCAACATCAGTGTTTAGCACCTGAATGAGGAAAAGAGTAAAAATATAGTTGACATCCTATGTTTAGAAGTGCAGGGGGGTTAAAATATTCAAG